>VXAZ01010415.1:722146-1045853 GCA_013399875.1 Gymnorhina tibicen | reverse complement strand
GCTGCCCCAGGGGGTTTGTGAAGCCTTTCTCCCATCCCTTCCCAACTCGGCCAAGCCGCCATTACCGCGTGCTCCCCGAGCTCGCCCCACAGCGCCCCCTGCAGGCGCAGGGGAACCATCGCACCTGCCCTGCCCAGCCGGGAGCCACCAGCGCCCCCTGCCGGCCGTGAGCGTCCCTGCACCGAAGGGGAAAGGGCCTGGGGCCGAGAGAGGCTGGCACTGGGCTCTGTTCTGTTTGCTGGTGCTGCTGTAGTTATTGGTGTTTGTTTGCCTTGCTATATATATATTAGTGAAGAACTGTTATTCCTGTTTCTCATATCTTTGCCTGAAAGCCCCTTAATTTCAAAATTATAATAATTTAGAGGGAAGGGGGTTACATTTTCCATTCCCAGGGAGGCTCCTGCCTTCCTTAGCAGACACCTGTCTTTCAAACCAACATAATACACTGAATGCTAACAAAACCTGAGAGTGAGAAATACTTTCTTGTGTACTTTTTTTACAGCTGTCAAAAAAAATTGATGAAATCTAATTAGTGTTAATTTTTTATTTTAAACTCACTTTAGAAGATTTCCATCGTGGTTACTCTACTTTGGCTGGGTGCTGCTTTTACTCTTCACACTCACACGCTGCACAGGGCAAGTACTGGAGCCTGTTTAGTTTACTGCCTCCTGAAGGGGAAGTCAAGAAGATTAGCTTCAGCTGACCACTTCAATAATTCCTCATCAAACAAATCCCATGAGTATTTATTTCCCTTTGTTCCCTGACTTCTAAATCTGCAATAAAGCAAACACGTCATGTCCAAAAAAGCCACTTAAAGATAACAGAATCTTCCACCTGCCTCCAAAGGGCAAAGCCAGGCCATTCCCTGACTGCTTTCCCATACTTTTAATATTGAATTAACCATCTTCTTACTGTCTACTGTTCACATGGGTCTCAAATTCAATGATACAGAAACCAACTACCTCTTCCAAAGGGCTCAAACATACCTGAATTTTTAGGAATTTCTAAGAGTCTATCTTCTATTAAGCAAAAAGTAATTAAAAAAAAATAGGGCATTTGCTATTTCTGGGAACATATATTTGTCAGGCTTCTTCAAAACCTACTGAGGCCATTTCTATTTACAGACTTAATCATTTAACAATGTAAATTTAGTGACAAAGTTGTTTAGGTCTCTGAAGACTCAGTGAAAGGTTCCTCAAGCTTCAAAACGTGTCAAAGCCCTGAGCCCAGGGTTCATTTATTTACTTCCAGCCCTTCCTGTGCTCCAAAGTGCTATGTGGACCATGCAGAGGTTTTGTTACTGCAGAGTTCCTCCACACACCCCCTGCTTTTCCCCATTTCCCTATGGATTTTCCTTACTTTGTCACTACCTCATGGTGTTAGAAAATTAGAATCATGCAATTTGTACAGGGGGCAGTCAGAAAATTCTGTGCAATTGCCACAATGGTATTTTTAATTAATCCTCCTATCTCAATGGTACACTGGTGACTGTAACACAAGAACAGCCCCCAAAGCCCAGATCCACCACCAGACTGGGGGCTGGTCTATGAAGTGGTTTTTGTTGCCATGAAAATAAAATAGAAACATGAAGTTTACGGCTTCCCCCTTAGAATAGCAAGGCACATTTATTTTTGTGGAAAACATACTTTGCCAGTTCACACTTTACTACTCAAGGAAGATGCATTCTGTTTAGTGAGACAAAGTTTCCTGCTGCTAATGTGTGTTTGTTCTTTGATTCCTTCTTCATCTAAGAAACAAAAAATAAAAAATGTGTGCTTCCTCAGTTGCCAGTTAAGCATAGGAGCTTTAAAGATAAAATAAAATAAAATAAAATAAAATAAAATAAAATAAAATAAAATAAAATAGCTCTCCTTAGCACTCTGAGCTTTGCTCTACCTACAGCTAATTGAACCTGCCGAATCTGGGTTTGGTTCAGCCTGAGCTTAACACGGCCACATCAAAGCTCTGCACCTCCGCATGGAAAGGGCCCATCTTACGTAGAGGTACCTGGGAAAGGTGCTGATGGTGCAGGTTACATCAGCCTTCACACCAACATATTCATGTCACTGGGAATGCCAGCCTTGGGAACGGCTCTCTCTCGGCATTGCTGACAGGAGCCAAGGGCAGCTGGCGAGCACTGGGACCTGAAGCCCCTCAGGCCAGGAACGTGAACCAGGCTGGGGCCCAAACGTGCGACTGCATCTCCAGTCATGTCCTGGTGAAACCATTTTCCCTTGCAGAGACACACCTCCTGTTCTCACACCAGCTGACACCTGCACAGCAAGAGTTAATGTTATTAATCAGCTCCCTGCCAAGCTAAAATGTACAAGGTTATGCTCCCTGCTGCTCCTTGAAGACTGCCCGATTCTGCTCCTTATCTGCCAGCCCTCGGGCTAAATCCAGCCCTGCCTCCCAGCTATCCCAGGTCCAGGGTGCTGCCCTGCCATCTGTGGAGTCACAAGGCAGAGTCTTCATGGTTTTTAGGAGTTCCTGCAAAGATGAGAAGTTCTGACAAGGGAAGTACCAAATTCAGCCTTTTCCTCCCCAGAAGATGGAAGTGATTGCGTAACCTCCCCCTCCCCTTCAAACGGAAGCAAGAATATTTGAGTATATTTAAGAATTTTTTGGCTTCCTCTTTTTTCAGCATTGACAGCAGTGGCCGTCGTGGTTACTGTTTCCCAGTGCACACTGAGTTTGCTTGCAAAGGTCAGTGATTGCTCCCAGAAGAGGGAAAACCCAGCAAAGTAGCTATGCAAGGATTAACTCCAGTTTCTGGGGGGAGGAGAAGAGATGGGTGCAGGCTCTGTGTGGTTCAGCAGCTGCTTCCCTGGCACCGGGGCAGCAGCAGAGCCATGTGGGATCAGACGGCGTCAGACCGGAGTCCCAGCCCAGATCTGCCAGCAAGCGCCTTCTGTGATGTGCAAATTGTTTCAACCAGTTTCTCTACAGGGTGGAGAAATAAATCTCTATTTCTTTCATTCTAGCACTATGAGATCATATTAATATTAAAAAGGGGCATGCCCAGCTCTAGAATTAGAGCTTAAGACACTTTTCTTTAAAGATCTGATGCATAAATAAAAAAGATAATTACTATGCCAGCAAGCAAGGCAGTTATGGAGCTAGAGTACCAATGCCTACTACTGTACTAAAGGATTTAACTTGGACAGAATGGGAGCAAATTACTGAAATTCTCATTCATAAAAGGTGCACTGTCAGCTCTCACAGGAACAGATTCCCAGCTCTGGATTAAGTGGATAGTAAAGAAGGTAGGACAGTTGTGGCTGATTTCCTGGACAATTTCCAGGTTACAGCTGAAATGCCTTGTGACACTCCATCATTTCCACAACTTTTAGGATTTCTCAGCATAAGACAACACCAAACAAACAAAAAGTCCCCACCTAAAAATGTCACCTTATTGCCACCGTGGAAAGGACAAGGTCACCACGCACTACCAAGTTCGATTGCAATTATTTGGGAAAAACAGGTGGACAGAACGACTTGTGTGAGTTAATGAAAGAATTTGCTGTTCCTTAACCAGCTTGCTTTACCTTGGAAGCATTGCTTCCCTCAGTGCTGCCCCAGCTGTCAGAATAAGCACTTCCAGCTCCCTCAGGTTCAGCTGCCGAGTGCTTTGATATCCCTCTGATGAAAGGCTCCATGCGCGGCCGTTCCCTCAGCCCACATCTTCTCCTTCACTCAGGTTACTGCAAGTGAGTTAATGTTTATGAAAGGAGAAAAAGCACAAAGCAAAGAAGTGAGGAGTGCCTTTTATTAAAGCTAATTTCTGAGGCCAACCCACACTTCCCACTGCTGGCAAAGAGGCTCAGTGCTATTGCCTCTGTTTGCTGCAGCTGTTTGAATAGAGAACAAAACCTTTCCCGGGTACTGATAAAGCCAAGGAGATAGCTACTGATAGCAGGCGATCTGGGAAAGTCTGTATTTCACATCTTTCTTATTCCAATTGCAAACAGAAAAATATTTCCTCCTTTTTTTTTCATTAGAAAGAAACCATTTTCCTGTCAAAGCCAATGAGATGATGATACAAAATGCCAATTAAAACTCAGCCAATGCAATTCACATGCTGAGCAGCGAGAGGGAAGGAAGTTCACACTGACCAGATAAATGCCTTTGGAAGCTACTTAACACCTCACTTGGTCAAAACCTTCTGTAGGAAGGGAAGTTTGGGTGCTTACCTGGCAGGTAACACCAGAACCAGCACAAAGCTTAGTACCCACAAGATCTTGGGATACTTAAAACCTTCCTACTGACCAACACTGGGCAAGGGAGAATTCACATGAGCTGCTTCCTCTTTATAAATGATTATGTAAAAGGCTGGTCTAGCTTTTGGTATGTGTTTAACCATAAAAGTCCACTAAACAAATATTTTTAACTGCTTTGATGTAAAGAATAATGGCAACGATCATCTGCACGCAGTAGAAAGTGTTTCACTAGGAAAGGACTGTTCATTATCAGCAAGCAGCACAGACCAAATGAACCAGATGATTCATTAAAAATAATAACCCACCAAAGCCGGCTGGTTTCTGATAAAAAAATGAACCAAACACATTGTTTCTGTGTTTCAATGGCTGTTTCAGAAGAGAACAGAGCCTTAAATATTCATTACTTTTACAAAAAGGTACGCTAATGCTGCGCAGAAGCAATTCGGTAATAGAAAGCCAAGACTTGCAAACTGCTAATTTTACTCCAGCTGTTTCCAGCTCCTTTTTTTCCTCTAAACCTGACTTACAAAATCAGGTTTGTGGCTCAAGAGCATGTCAGACCACACCTCTGCCAGCCTTCTGGGTGCAGGTGGATGGGTGATAAAGAAAAATGCTAAGTCTGAGAAGATGACCCTGGGCTTGAAGTAGAGAGAGGAGAGAGACACGGACACAGCCTGGGTGTCCCAGCAACCCCAAAGCACCACCAGGTTTGCAGAAGGGAAGCTCGTATAAAAGTCCTGCTGCACAGACAAAAGGCAGTTTTGAGCAGCAACACCATCTAAAATCCAGAAATGACTGTGAATTCAAAGCTTTTTCCCTGAATAGTTGCATTTCTGAGAGGATCCAAGACACAACTTTTCATAGTAACGAAGCTCAAAAATGCACAGCTCCAAAGAGCCTAGAACTTATCAAGGACAGAAGGAATGATGCCACTGTGGACTTGTGAGAAAGTCCACCTGCCTTTGTTCCAACTCTCCAGGCTCTAACACCCTCAATCACCTTACATCTCTCGCTGTTGCACAATCCCTGTTTTGAAAGGAAGATGTTCCCAGGCAGCAGAGAGAAGATGAAAACAGCATTTTAAGTAACACAACAAAATATCCTAAAGGAAAAACTGAGTGTTCTTAGCTACACAGACAACAGTTTAATCTACCCAAGCCCCCTATAAATGTATGACATTCATTTGAAAGGGTACAGGTAGGTATGTTATTCAGTTAAGATTAAAATTAAATTGTAATTATAAGGTTAAAAATATATATAATAACAGTATGGGATGATAAAAACTCTGTGTGGTTGCCCTCTAGTTTCTGATATTTGAGTTATCTTTGTTAAGACTTAAATATAAATTATGAAATTATTCTAACTACTCTCATTTTTCCTGATAAATACTTAATCAAATATCCCTATAACTCTTTCAAGTCCATCAAAAAGGTGCTTTTTACTCCCTTCCTGGCCCAGTATCTCCAGTGCATAAAAAAGATAACAGTGAACATACCTCAGGCTCTTCTTCCTCCAAACCAGGTTCTTTGCAGCCTTGGTTTTGCTGGTACTGGGAAAGACCTTTTAGCAGAGCCTGGAGCTGGGTACGGATTAGCAACCTGACTGCAAAGCACTGAGAAACATCACCCAAACAGCTGAAAGAAAAAAGAGAACATGTCCTCCAGACACATGCAGAATCTTTTTCATTTGCAGCAGGAGCAGAAATTATTTCCAGCAGGAGGAAGCTGTACAATCAGCAGTGTCTTGCTGTCAGCTGTAGAGTTGCTAACTCTCATCAGGACCTGGGTTACACCACCAATTCTAATGCTCCTGGACATGAATCATCTCCTTAACCTCAATGAGGATATCCACAGTCGTAAGGAAATGTCACTGAGATTTTTCTAAATTACTTCACGTAAAACCATAGATCACAGAACATGCTGAGTTGGAAGGGACTCACAAGGATGAACGAAGTCCAGCTCCTGGCCCTGCATAGGACACCCCAACAATCCCACCATGTGCCTGGGAGTGTTGTTCAAATGCTTCTGGAGCTCTGCCAGGCTTGATGCAGTGACCACTTCCCTGGGGAGCCTGTTCAGTGCTCGACCACCCTCTGGGGGAAGAATCTTTTTCTAACATCCAACCTAACACTCCCCTGACACAACTTCAGGCCATTCCCACAGGTCCTGTCACTGGCGCCCAGGGAGAAGAGACCGGTGTCTGCCCCTCCTGTTCCCCTCACAAGGAAGCTGTAGCTGCAGTGAGGTCTCCGCTCAGTCTCCTCTCTTCCAGGCCAAACAGACCCAGTGCCCCCAGCTGCTCCTCATATGGCTTCCCCTCAAAGCCCTTCCCCGTCCTCGTGGACTCCTCTGGATGTTCTCTAATACCTTTATCTCTTTTTTATATTGCAGTGCCAAAACTGCCCCCAGTACTCGAGGAGAGGCCGCCCCAGGTCAGAGCAGAGCAGGACAATCCCCTCCTGTGCCCGGCTGGCGATGCTGGGCCTGGTGCCCCCAGGACACGGTTGGCCATCCTGGCTGCCAGGACATTGCTGGCTCAGTGTCTGTGGTCACATTGATCTTAAGAATGATGAAAGAAAATGGCTTATAAATTTATTTTACACATTTAAAAAAGATAAGCATGAAATCAAAAAGGTACATTTCCCTAGCTCATTAGCATTTAAATTTAAAAAGCAGTATGAAAAAGCACTGTGAAGTTAAAAATTATCTTACAGTAAGATTTAACTCTGGTATTACTAATACATGAAAACCAGTGTGTTGCCCTTGCACATAAGCAAGGCCTGATTTTGAAACATGTATGCACGAAGATGTGTACACATGTTTATATATGAACTTCACCCAAGAGCAATGTCTGCACATCCAGGTGTAAATATATAAGTCTAAATATATAAAAACAACCTTCATTTTTCCCCAAGACTGAAGGCATGATGACTTGTATCCACAACATGGGCTAGAAATAAATGTTCGTATCAAAAACTACACAAGCAGAAACTATACTTACTTTCAAACTTCTCTGAAAAAGTGGGCCTCAAATCATCAGCTATTAATCCTGGTTCAAGATTTATTTGAAATAACCTCAATTTGCTTTATTGTTGTAAAGATCATGTGAGTAACCACAAAATTTCTAATATAGAGAAAGGGTTAATTTTTACTAAAATAAACTACATGTTCAGAAACAAGCAAGATACCAAATAACTGCAGCTGCTAACAGATCACACAGGGAGTTTTAACTTTTGCTGTCACCAGCTGATGGGACTATTTAATAGCACTGAATATGTATACATCTAAAATTTTTCTTACTAAATATTATTTTATAAGAGATTTTTCTTTCTATAAATATGATGCTCATTTGTGAATAATGTCTAATTTCTAAAGACTTAAAAGGATTATCTTTATTACAGTTCCAAATGACTAAGATCCTTAGTTAACTACATTTTCTTAACATGTGTTCTCTAATTTTGATATTGTATTTGTATTATTTTCCATCATTTTGAATTGCTTCCTGTTCTTTGCTTACGCACAAACTTGGCTGACCACCCGTGCTATCAAGGTAGTATTTCAGATTTGTGACTTCTTAAGCCTTCGCAGTTTTAACTTCCTGAGTCCATTTTCCACTTCTTTTTTTCTTTTTTGGGAAAGCTGCTCTGAAGACACGGGGTGCAGTTCTAGAGATGATGCTGGCACTGCAGGCAACTCTTCAGTGGCTGTGCTTGGCTCATTTTGGCTTGTCTGCACTCCACTGTTGCTCACCGAAAGAGACAAGGAGGGTATTTTTCTCAAAGTCAATGATTTCTTGTCAGCCACAGTCTCTGTCATGTCTTGCTTTGAAAACAACCTGGAATTAAGGGGTGTCTTCTCCTCCAGGAATGGACCCAAGCAATTATCATCACACTTACTAATTTCTGTATTGATAGAAGTTAAAGGAGTCCTTTCAGAGGACACTTTTGTGAAATGTTCCAACTTCTCCTCTGAACCACAGGTCTTTAGCTGAGCCTGTGTTTTGGTCATTCTCTGACTTTGTTTTGGAGCCGGCAGTGCTGACTCAGAGCTGTAAGGAGGGTTCTCACTTAGAAGACTCGCCTCCAACCACTCCAGAGAGTGAGGTTTTTGCTGGCTGCGAACATCATCTGGCTGTGTCTGATTAACATCATTTCTCTGCTCTAATGCAGGAAGCTCCAAGCTGCTCTCAGCTGTGTTTGTGCAGTCCTTCAGCAGGCCTGGACTCCTACGTTTCACATCAGACCGAGCACTGGGAGAAGTCTGACAGTCGTTCTTTCTGTTCTCTGTCTGCAAGTCTGCTGAGCCAAGATACACTTTCTTGGAGTCCTTGCTGATTTGAGGTTTGCTTGCACTACTTCTCCTTAGTTTTGTCCTCTTCACACTGCAATACAAAGGAATTTCATTTTTTAAATAAAAAAAGAACCTTTACTGCCTTGATCTACCCTTTTTCCAACTCTGAAACACCACTTGGGCCACCCTCCTTCTGAACATGGAAAAAATCCCTGTATATCATCTTGACAAGCAGCAATGTTTGTCTAGTGTGGATAATATCAAGCGTTATCCATCTGATTTTCCACTGTGCTAGGGGAGAAGCCTATTTATTAATGACTAAGCCATGAAGGAGTGAGTTCACACTCTTTTCCAAGAGGCAGAACTGGATTCATTACAGATGTTAAAGGTCAACAGAGCAGAAGTATATTGAATTCCTTTCTGAACTGGCTAGATAAAATAGCATTTCCTAAGTGCCTAAATGACTGCAAACCATTCCCATATATCCACATGCATAATGCATATCTACAGGACAGAGGGGGCAGGCAGGGAGAGGCAGCGAGTGAGTCTCTGTGTGAGAGTTCCTAATCTCTATTTTAGAATGTTCCTCTGGAATTTTTCCCAGGACATTTCAAAGCATTACTTTAAAGTTAACCACTACTCATCTAGTATCAAGCCCATTCATCTGGCAAGGACTTAGGTAATGCAAGTAAATGATATTCTAAAAGGAATTATACAGGAAAATGGGATCACAAGGGAGCTGATGGAGTGTCAGTACATAAACACTCCTCAGCAGTGCACTACCTATGGATCTGGATTTCACACATCCCGTAAGATGAACTTTATGCCCAAGTACTGAAGCTGCATTTGAAGTCTGAACACGTTACTAGAGATGGCCCCAAGGTGAGACCACTTTCTGTTGCCCAGCTGCTGCCGAGCAGTTCCCAGGTCAGTGTATCTAACTCTTCTCAAAGAGGGCTCACCCAAAACAGGTAGAGCTGGCATACCTCCAAAGCTAATCTCTCTAAAGATAACACCAGATGAGACAACATGGGTAAAAAAAAAAAAGTTGCCAGGGCTCACAGAAAATCCCTGATTTCACAAGTGATTTGGGGCTGCTGGCAGCTCGCACAAGACCGTCCTGGCACCACAAGGAGCAGTAACATGTTCAGCTGATCAGCTCACCCCCCCACCATCCACTTCACCAAGGACACTCTTTAATTGTGACCAATGATCCAGATGCTCAAAATTAAGAAAAAAATATATTTGCGAAGTGTTTTTCACCCGATTCAAGCATCACATATTTATTTTGGCCCAGAGCTTCATTCAAGGAAAACCAGCCTGTTTTGACTCTGCCTAGTGCTATGTGTGATATCTATGTGGGTTGTAATAGCTTTCTCCATGCTGTGAAAAACAACAACAATCATTTTATATGCTTATCCACACTACAGTAGTAATCTTTCAGTAATTTAAAACGATCTTTGGTAAAGTAGTTTATATTATTTAAAATTTTATTACATAAGCTAGATCCTAAACCAAATTTTACCAATTATAAATTCAAAAGCTTAAAAAGAATAGTGGCATACATTTTTTTCAGGATGTCTTGCTTTATTTGTTGACTCAGTCTAATCTTAAGCTTCTTGTTCTCAGCAGATTCAGTAAAATATTCAGACGTCCCATTGGAAACTTCTTCTTTCTGCTCCAAAAGAAAATACAGGTTTAAAACATGACACATCAAGCTATGATTATTCAACAGAAAGCTCCATTTCTAATACTAAGATTTACAGCTGTTCTTTATTATTTTGATCTGAGCAGTCTAAGAGAAACAATTATTTTTAATCTTTTAATATTTGGGAGTCTAGTCAGTTCCCTCCTCTTGACTCCCAACCAACATATTTCGTATGCTAAAATACACCGCAAACAAACAAGACTGCAATGTAAAGGATGTAGCTTTCCAAACCATCTGAGGAAACTGTTGGCAAATATTTGACATCTTTGTGGCTCAAACTGTGACAAATGCCAGGAATCTCTCTTGCAGACAGGAGCATGCTTGTCAGTTTTTTTTCTGAAGAGACTGACTGGCGCAGTGGTCTATACACTTATTCTCAGAGGAATTCCCATAATTTTCCATACTTACAAAAAACATACACAGCGTTATTTGCTCCTTGAACAAGGCAAGGGTTAAAACTTTTAATTCTAACATTTAAACGCTCACAGCTTGTAGCGGTTGGCTACTACAGGACAACAGGGGAATTCTTTCTGGTCTCAGCTAACAGCAGCACCATCCTTTTATATAATACGAGGTTGGGGCGAGCGGGAGGGAAGGAAAATGCTCTTTTTCTTCAAGCTGTGAGCACTTCCTTTCACAATGAAACAATCTCAATAGGAGAAGGGCCATTTGCTGATTTCACTATTAACTACCACATACTCCAAAAAAAGTATTATCTCTGAGGCTATGGAGGAGAGGAAAAAGAAGTGGTAAAGTCAAGAAGAGAAGAGGCTTTGTGCATCTCCTTGTCTTTGAGAGCACTTTTCCTCCCTCAGCCTCCTTGATGTAGCCTCTGACAGGGGCTCTCCAAACACAGAGAGTGCTGCTTTAGCCCTTTCCTTGGTGAAGCGAGGGCACTGGAACCAGGTGATATGGACGAACTGAGGGACACAGAAAAAGCCAGCAGAGGCACAAGGCCAAAGCCTGTACCTGACCCCTGCCTGGAACACCCCTTGGGAACCTGCCACTTAGGGGAGATTATGCTGTTCTAAAGGAGAGGGCGGGGGGAACCTCCATGCTCCTTCCAGAAGAAACAGCCAGTGAAAACAGCTTCCTGTTTTGCAAGCAGAAGGAGCGTAGTCAGGCAAAGAAGTAAAGCCATTTTGGCACTTAAAAAACTACAGCTGTTCTGAGCCTTCCTTTCAGAAACAAGTTACACAAATGTGTGCACTGAGCGATGCATGAAGTTCTGTCCACTCATGGTGCAGCGAGTGTGTTTACAGCAGGCAGAAAACACATGGAGCATACATGCAATATGATCCCAACCTCAGAAATCAAGCTTAACTAGTTTAATCTGAGGGATTAATTGCTGCTTCTATTCTTGTTGGAGGTAGATTCCCCTAATTTGACTAAATATATTTTCATACTCTGTAAGCTATTAAAGACAGGAATACTATTAAGATACTCAAGTGTTCTGCTAATTTTAAGAGAAGGCAGAGACTGTAAATTCTGCAGAAACTATTTTGATTTCCAGTAAAAGTCACACAACTTGGAGGCTGAAGGATCTTGCACAATCATCCTGCATCAAAGCAGCTGGAGAGCACTCATACTTGGCCAGAGAGCAGGAGCCCATCTGAGTTCCTGCTGGGTGGAACCGGGTAAGGTTAATTCTGTTAAATCTTCTTCAGTCCCCAATGTGCTGACCAGGACAGGATCAGCAGCCCACTAACACAACTCTTGTCACAGTGCATGGAAAGTAGCCCTTGGTACAAAATCCAGGGGAAGACTGGGGATAAGTCCTGTCCACACATACTACCCACTGCAGATAAGCAATAAACCCCAGTTCTAACTTGCATCTGATTTTGAACCCTGCAGGATTGGGACAGTCCTGCCAGGGTGTGAGGAGCAGACCCTGCAGAGAGGTAAGCATGACGAAGTCATGGCACTTGTGAGTTGAGTCAGGCTGGAGTTAATGGCCCCAAGTTGCAGGGCTAACACATTCCCCCACTGCGCTGTCATCAACCTTTTGTTTTGCTTTCAAATAACTTATCACACAAAGCACTGACAGAAAGGGTTAAGGCATCAAAAAAAGTAAAAATCGAAATGATTTATATGTGAAACACTTCTGAACATGCCCTCTAAGTACAGTAGATTTTCCCCTTGGAACCACACCCTGTAAGTGCTGTATTTTGAGAGCTGAACAATTAACATAAGGCATATGAGTCAGTCTTTGAAAGACTCTGTGGGAACCAGAGAGCCTTTTGCTATTAGGAGTGATGTAAACTCCCTAAGGCTGGAGTAAGTCCACAATAGAAGGCAGAAAGAGTCATAAATAACAACAATGGGCACTCCATATACTACTAAGACACACAGCCATTATTGGTGATACTTCCTTTATTTTCTTTATTAGACTTAATAATTTTAGTTAATTAAAAAAAAAAAACCACACTGTCTGTTTTGGGAATACTATTTATTTCCTATGGGAACTTCAGGACTTGTTAAAGAAAGAAAAAAAGCTAATCTGCTCTCATCCTGTCTAGTAATCCCGAATTCCTTTTAGGCAGTGAAATAATTAAAGAAAAATATTCCAGGCATAAAAGGGAGGACAGCAGAAGCAGACATCATATAAACAATGACACCATGACACAGAAAAACGTCAAAGCACCGCCAGACTTGCGATCCGACTCTGAAAGAGCTGCAGGGAGTGGGATTGCTGCTAACAAATTAAAACCACATTTCTTGGCAAATTGTTAAAGACAGACATATTTACATTTGTATAGAGAGTGGGTGGGCACAAAAGATTAAAATGCTTCTCTAGCCCTTGAACTGCCAAGTTCTATTAGAAATATGTGCTCTTAAAATCCCAGGGTAAGCTCAGTCCTTTTTGTCACTAAAACTGCAGAGAACGGCCTGCAGAAGTGAAGCTTACAAAGTCTTACCAGCCTGCCTGCTCATGACACTGGCCTCCCCAAACCTGATTTTAAGGTCCTTAATACTTATCCAAAGAGAAGTCTGGGGGAATAAAAACCTCTATCAAAACCTACAGAGAAATATGACTGTTAGGCACCGAACATACTTCCTTCAAGGTTTATCAAATTGAAATTTTTTCTGCGATCGTATTCCACTTACTACTCACTCAAGCTGAAAAAGAAACCCTCAAAGCTCTAAAAGCGGTCACTGCCATCTCCAGCTCTCTCCAGGACAGCTGAATTCAGCAGTACAGCATTAAATATCTGTTAAAGAACTACCCATGGATGGGCACTTGTGAGGAACCCCTACAGCTCATTACCCTGAAGCAGAGTGAAAGCTTTGGCCTTTTCGGCATGACAATATGCTCCTACAAATACTCAACTTTTTTCCAGTCTAATACTGGGTTGAAAGAAAACTTTCAAAGTGAGCACTGCTGCCCGCCTTTCTTGCCTCTCCGGTGTCATGCTTTCTAGTTGTGTCTTACTCTTCTCAGTGCCACAACCTTATGTACCAATACGGTAAGACTACGGGATAATTGAATTTCATGTCTGGTTAACAAAAATAAAGCAACCCCATAATAAAAGACACACTGTTTTTAAAATGCATTTATCAATGTGGCTCATCAAAAATATTTCATAGAATACATCAACGGGTTCAAGAAATCAATTTTTATATCACAGTGGCAAATGGGAGGGGACTATAAAGATAATAATATAGGCAAAGCTATGAACTAAACTATTATCCCAGGCAAACACAATAAAACTAAAATTAGTGAAATGAATAAGAAACACTTATTTAGGGGAGCTTTATATACGCTTGCAATTGCATGATTTCTCTTAGTGTCATTCTAAGCTGTATCATGAGCTCAACCATCAAAGATAACCTTTAGGTTTCAGAGGTGTCCTAACAGATGACTGACAGATCAGAGAGGTCAGACAGGACTCCTTCCAATCTGATAAACAAAAAGGGCTCCTTAAAGCAAGTGAGGAGGCTTGTGAGGGAAGGGTGAATCAGATATTACAATCTAACTGATAAAAAAGTGACAGAGACAGGACTTTGGGTCTCATCTCTTGCCCTCTCCCAACCCACATGAAGGAAAAACTTCCCACAGTTTCAAGATGCAAATTTTTTTGCATTTCCAATGTAGTGATGCATCAGTCCTGGCAGTTCTACTTATGAACTCCAACCACATCATAAAACACTTGCAGAAGTTTTCCAAGTACAGACATGGATATTATTCTCAACCTGAAATACAGTTCCTTGATTGGATTTGTGGAATATTGCTCTACATTTTAAAGCTGACTGTCCTGCTCTAAAAGTCAGTAAATTCCAGTAAAAACCATTAGGATCATTCCACGTTACGTTGGAATACTGGTGTTGCCTTTGAAATAGGCACTTTTAAGGAATGCTGGTGGTTTTCAGAAATACTCCAATTTCAGTCTTGAAAAGAATGTCACAACCAGAGCAAACTGCATCTCTCCAGGAGGAGCAGAATTGTTCAACCTACCCATGACCTAGCAGAGAAAGCAAAATCAAACTCCTGGATCAGTACAGTCTTCATTATCTACCACCAAAATGCCTTTGAATTTGACACCATGGATCTTAAGTTTTGCTTGTCAGGAGACCCTATGGTCTGCACTATTTAGTCCAAGCCCTGGCCCAGTCTACTACAAGCCCCCGTGATACACATTCCACTTTCTCAAAACACAAGGTGTGAACCCTGTTTCTCACTCAATACATAAGTCCTGGCAATTACAAACATTCCAAAGGTCCCCCAGGCATCACCAGATTAGCTTAAAGCATATGACTTCTCTGAGGAAAATGCCTTCTTCCTTTTGAAGTGTTTGGTTTGGATTTTAACTGTATTTTACATTTAGGAGGAAGCCCAGACTGTTCTCAGTGTAAGAAATTCAGAGCTCTCTGGATTTGCATTTGAACTCTCGCTAAAGAAGAGAAAATAGAAGAATTCCTGCTGTAAATGACATAGAACAAATGAAATGTGACTCTTCCTAAAACCTGAAGCTGCAATGCAGTGTTTTTATAAATTCAGACCTACGTATAACACAGAGCAAATACCCCCATCACGCTTTCTAAAGGCACAGAAGTGCTCCTGAAACAACCGATTTATTTACATACTGAGCAGCACGTGACACAGGCTGTGTATATTTGCTTGAAGGCAAGAAGTGCTAAAATTAATGTTAAGTAATTGAGCTATTAATCATGCTGATTCTATATACTGATGCTACAAGACTCAGATTCTATCTTCAGAGAAAGTGTCCACTGATAAGAAATGGAGGAGTAGACAACAGCTTTTCAACCAAAATAACTTCTCTCAGTGACACTGAAGAAAAATTTAAAGCATATTAACAGCGAATTTTTACCTTTTTAAAGGAAACCAATGTCTTTATAAGCACGCCTCTTCAGCCATCAATTCCCATCAATTTTAGGTTCCTGACTCCGGTAGTTATGAAAGAGGACATGCATGCAAGACACACATTTCACACTCGAAAGATATTTTTATAAAATAAAGGAATAGCAATTCTATGTGTTGCTCAACCCCTTTCTCCAACTTACAAACCGTGAGCCAATATCTGAGACAGGCCCTCCTGTAATCCTGTAGTACAGCTTTTCACAGCCTGGCATGAGGATCCTCTATGTGCCTACCAAATCTCATTGGGCATCGGGGTCAACCAGTGCAGATGCCCATCAGCATCACCCACCAGCAACACTGAAGCAAACTTTGCATTTGCCCTTCCAGACGTAGCATGGGTTGTATGACGTAAGAGAATACTCCTTAGAGTACACCATGTATACGATGTGATTCAGATGCTCAACACTTTATTACTCACAGGAAAAAAATACATCCATTTTATGCTCTTTTGTTCTTTTCATGCAATTACAATATGTAGTAACAACTGGAGGAGATCTTGTAAAGAATAACTAATACTCTTCATCTTGCTGGTTATACAGAAGCAAAATATGTAAAACAAGAACTGCACAGCTCAGGAAATAATTACTGTTCAACAATTTAATGTTTTAGCCTGGTTTCCAAAACAAATGCCACTACCACCACCCTGAAAGCCCCCAAGATTTCTGAGCTCACACTGGGGATCTGTCCCTCCAAATAATTCCAAATCATTACAAAGCATTCAGAAATCCTGCCGTGAACTTTACCATCATATATTTCAGTTTCCTATTCAGTCAAGTTATGAACTTCCTATTAGTTCTAAGAGATTTCTGCTGAAGGCTGAGGAACAGATTGCTCTTTAAAACAATTCTTTAAAATCCTGTCAAATATTCTTTGCCCAACAGGAATATCAAGAATTATTGCCAAAACCTGAAGTCAGTTAAACCTTTTCAAGTCCTAGAGCCACCAAAATCTTGCAGATGCACCACAGCGAAATAAAACTTTTAGCTCCCTGCAGCTTTAACATGATCCCTGCCAGCCCTGCCCCTGCCCCTCTGCCAGGGGTGCCCATCCTCTCCAAGTCTGCAGAGAGGAAAGAGCAGAGGATCAGCTCAAATCCACATGAACCACCAGCATAAGCTGTGACAGCAAGAGTGAGAAGGGAGAGGAAAATGAGGGAGGTGAAAGGATGATGACAGATGATAATATCTTAAATAACCACAAGGCTTTGACAAATGGGATCTTGTGAACGCTGCTAAGTAGTTAGATTTAAATCAACTGGAGCACTCATATAAGAAGCAACTACCAAAATGAGTAAAAGATTACTCAATTTGTCCCTACTTTTTGAAGACTGCTTCATATGGAAAACATTTTATGAGCTTAATCATTTATACTGCAACTACAGGACCATCTGTATTTCTGCTCTGCTGCACCTGATTTTGCATAATGAGGTACACTTTTATTGAGGATGTATTCCACTTACTTGTTGGCTTTAAGGCAATAAGTATTACTTTTTATTTCATTCCATATATACACTAATATTCTGTCTGATTCTCAGATAAATAATGCTACAGAACAGAGGTTTTCCAATCAGTTCCTTGCAGCAATATCTTGGCCTTTTTCCAGTGATCACACAGTTAATTCACTCAGCAGTTTGCACGAGCACTGCAATTGCTCTTTTCAGTAAAAATACTGTGCATTTATCAACAGATGATTATCATTTACAGCCCTAATGCCCTTCTACCCAGCTCTGGGAGGTTTCTCTGAAATTCTCCAAAGCCTTCTCTGGTCTTGACTAATTGAAATAATTGTGTCAGTTTTCATTTCATCATTTGTTCACTTCTCTGGATAGTTAACGCAGCAGACAGCTGTGAGACTTTTGCCATGCAGAAAATAAATCAGTTTGTAAGCTATAAGAAGAAACTCCGACAAGTTCAGACAAATCTCACTGAGGCAATTCACAGCATCACTGCTCTCAGGTCTCCTCCCTCCCCTTCTGCAGGAGGTTCCTGCCCCACTCAGAGCTGGCAGGAGGGAGCACACGCACATGCCCCAGCTGCTCCCACCCGCAATTCAGTGCGCTAGCCGCAAATCCAGGGAAGTTTGGTGTGCATGAATCCACAGGACTGCGATACACAGCAGGATGAGACGCAGGCACACAGCCCTTTTGGCAAACGCTGCTGCAGGAGTGGTAATCTCCAAGGAGAAGAGGCAGACAGCCGGGACGAAAGGGAATATTGTAAAGCTGCTGTAGCTTTCTTTTTATGACCGAGTCAAAGCTTTCAGGATCATTACTCTGAGATGTAGTTTCTCAGAGACAGCAGCCTAATGATTCAAGCTAATTTATAGCTATACCAACAATGAAAGGGAAGTCTCACCCTTACCCAACACGTGGTCCTGCCAAGGATCAACACTGAAGGGATCCGGTTGAAAGTGAACCACGCAAACAACAAAAAATTAAAACAAAACCCCCTCTTGTTTTCAGAGGGATCACTGAATGAGCCCAGCTCCCCACACATGCCAGCACTGACAGGCACTGAAGACAACAATGCCCAGGGAAGTGAAGGCAGGAGGAGAACAGAACATGAAGGATGAGCAAAAAAAAGTGACAGAAGCTTGAAGTGTCGAAAATGAAAGCTCACCAAAGCAATTCTTTGCCTGTTCCACCAATGTGGTATTTGGATAAAGATCATTAGTCTGCAGTTTACCCTCTCTACCTTTCTGAAAGAAGCAGTGCATCCTGTTCATATTTACCAACTACAGCTTAATATTTTTCTCCTGTTTCCTATAATGACTGAAAAGAATTCAGCACATTACCTAAAATCCCAGAGAACTAGATTTTATAAAAATTTAAAAAGGATAGTGACATAAAAAAAACAGCAACAAGACAAATATTACAACAAATGTGACATTAACATGCTGTGCATGTTATTTCCAAAGCCAGGTAACTCTCAGCTGCTACCTAAAGGGTGCTTCTGCTCCATTCATCCAAATCCTGGCTGTGTGCTCCTGCAACATTTTTTTGCATCACAATTGGCAAGTGTGTGGGTACAGGATGAGTTGGTTCAGTGAACTGACATGATGGAAAACTAATCCTCCACTGAAAAACAGAGAAACTTCACAAATAAATAATTTTCTGCTAGTTCAAGTCAATGAACTACTTCATTCTCGACTGAAGAATCACTTGTCCATTGTAACCAGAAAGGAAAGGAGCATGTGGCTGGGTGTAGAGAGGGGATGTGGACTGACCTTTTCAGTAGTAGCCCACCAGCACAGCAGTTTCACTGTAATATTTTATACAGATATATAGATATACACACATGCCAAGATCAGTACTTACAGTGTGAATTGTGCAATTCTATTTCACAGCATTTCCTTCTTCCCCTACCCAATCTGATATCATTTAACAATAAGTCTTTAAAGCATTTAAGATAACTAAATTCTACATAAAGTCTTGTACTAATCTTTACAAATTGCTGCTATCTGAAGTTTTCATTCTATATTCCAATAGACACACCACTCCAGCAGCATACACTCCAGTGGGACAAGTCTCCTGTTAATTACAGCTCAGTTTCATGTTTGCATGAAAGAACCAGAAGCCTCTTCCCAGCATAATCAAAACCCAGGCAAACCCTGCCACTAATGCTCTTAAGAGTTTTAAGAATGAGAATTCTCTAATGCTCCTGAAGTATATTACAATGACACAATTATAAATCACACATGTATGAAGATGAAATAGTTTTCTTTTATTTCCCTGCTGGGGATTTAAAAAGCTCTGGGCACATCTTTAGCACTTTTCTTCTCCGTGTGTACCTATGAGGGGTTTTTTTGTTTGGTTTGGTTTTTAAAGAGAATATTCTGCTGGAAAAGAATCTTTATTTTTGTATGATATTCTCTGTAACTTACCAAGGCTCAGTGGAAACCCCGAGACCTTTTTAATCAAGACAGGATCTCCTACTCCCCACTTTCCTTTCTGATTTTACTCAAACAGTAATTTCAAATTTCCACTTTAATATCATCTTTAGCTTAACCTCCTTCATGCTTTCCCTAGAAGTGCTTCCTCTCATAGATTCTGGTATAAAGCCGATGTGGTTATCAATGAATACTCCATTGTTTGCACATTTTCAAATGCTCATAAGCCTTCCACCCATTTCCATTTCCACTGTTTCTCCAGATAACCCATTTCCAATTTTCCATTTTAGCTCGCTACATAATAATAATCGAGAAAATGTCGTCACTGACAAAGATGACTAATCTCTCCAGAGCTCTTATATATTTCCCTGGGTTTCCTCTTTTGCCATGTTCCCAAAACTGTCTTCTTTTTCAAGATAAAACTATTCAAGATTACAAACATAGTTTGGTAAAACAGGAAACAATGGTTTCATGTTTAAACTTAGCATTAATCAGCCAGCCTATTCTTCCATCTTTTCTTTAAGACTTCCAATTTGCTTACGTAATTTCAATAACTTGCTATATTGTTTCTTTAATAGAGATTTCCCTTCTTCCAAAATGCTTATTACTGCCTGCAGCATGAGTTTTAAACATAACCACAGACACACCCATTTATAAATACATCATAAAAACTTACGTATCAATAGATTTTCTTCTATTTTATTTCATCTCTGCTCCTTAGAGGTGCTCTCAAATATTTTATGGGTTTATGCTTAGAGCTAATTTGACAGAGACTGTCTAATCCACCCTAACCTTAGTCTTACACGAGGCATCACAGAAGGATTTAAATTGGTTCTCCCAGCAACTGACGCTGAGGTTTGTGCTTGTGAATATCTCAAGAGCAACCTAATTATAATCTTTCCTAAGGTGCAGGACATAAAAATTTCATTTCAGAGCTGGCTACATCCCTTGAGACTCATGGTTTAAGCACAGCCTATTTCAGAGATATACAGAACAGCCTAAAAAGCAGTGAAAAGGCAAAGAATAAAGGGCTGAAGACAGGTGAAGGAAGAGAGTTGTGGTGAATGGAGGAAATGTGCACCAGGCTGACATAAAACTGGTTCCGAGTAATGGGAAAGGGGAGCACTGAGCCTGATTTGTCTTGACAGAGCTCAGGAATGAAAGCTTGATCCAGACCATAAACCAGCACAAAAACAGTTTAAAAAAATAAATAATCACCAAGTCTTGACCAAGTCAATCACAGTCACAGCAACACAGGAAAGGGACAAAGTCTCCATTAATGTATAGTCAACTGCTTTTGTAAAACACAAATAGGCCCTCAAATCCAAGGGTGTGAGCTGATTAAAGGTTTAAAAGAACTTGCATCCAACACTGTGGCATTATTCAAACCCAAACAACATCCAGAAGAAAACAAAACACAGCCTCATTTCCAGCCCCTGACAGAATCTGCTGAGTGTATCAACAGAAAGGTCTTCTGGGTGGTCTTTTGTAGGGCAGAGTTTAGAATTCCAGCCTACTCATGGCTCAACTGCATGGAGAAAAGCAGACACACACAAAGTGCAGATTCTTTGCCTCTCTTCTGGAGTGCCAAAAACTTGAAAAACTCTCAGTGGCAATCAAACACTCCCCCAGTTTGGCAAAGTACTCAACTGGAGGATATGACAAATCTGGTACTAACATGCTGTAGGAATCCCAGAACAACTAAACAGTCTGGAGTGGACCCTTTAAGTGAGAGTGGTAACAATTAAACAGATGCTCCAAAATATTTGCTGAGGGTCTGCTCTCATCTTGCCCAGTTCTTCAAATCAGGGAAGATGCTTAGGGATAACTTTCTCTTACTCTCTCCTACCAACACATTACACTGACCATCCCAGCCAGGTCTGTGCACACACATTGCATCTGTAAGCAAAGCAAACTCTCACGACTTTATTTCTGTTTAGGTTATCAGCCCACTAAGAGATATTTTCTTTTTAAATATAAAAGTGTTTTCACTTGCCTTTTAAACAACAAGGAGTTTCCACAGCTCAAGATCAATTTTGAAATAGTAAAGTTAAAGTCCCTAACATCTAATTTTTAAATTTGCCTTCTCCTTCCCACATAGAATCACCTGAAAAACTGAAGAAAACTTCTCAGGTCTTATTTTATGGAAAGATTAAAAATACCAGATGAGGGAATTGGATATCTCCTAAGAGTTACTTAAGCAAGAAAAAAACTCCATAATTATTTCTCAGTCGAAATGCAGAGATAGGATTTTTTACTTAAAGCATTAAGTAGTTTTCAAGACAACACTGAAAAAGTAATACTTTTCAAAATAGCAAAGTATTTCTAGAGCAGGGAGATGATATTTTCTGAGAGTGCAAAAAACATTTGCTTGATTCTTTGACATTTAAGGGTATGTACCAAGCTAGGAATTGAAACAAGAAAATTTGCATTTAGCATTATAAATATGAACACCCTGCCTGGTATTAAAAAAAAAAAAAAGGAGTTGAATGAGTAAAAGAAAACCCTTTTTTTCAAGGGTCAAATACACTTTAATACATGTAAGATCAACTCCTAAAATCCACACAGACCTTAAGGTGTAATTGTGACCCTCAGTGTGAGCCACAGAGCGGCACCTGGGCCCATGTGAGCACTCCTGAGACAATCAGCACTTAACTGCAGCATAAAATTCAGAAGCCTTTGACCCTGATGAAGCCTTCAGGATGAAATATTTAAGGAGAATTGCTTATGGTATTTAACCACACACCAGTGCCTTTTCCTCCATAAATGTTTGGGGATTTTTTTTGCCCAGCAGGGACAGCACTGATCCGCTTGAGTTGCTGTGCAGAACAAGTGCTAAGAAAACATACAAGAAACCCGTGGACATTACAAACAGCTACATTATAATTTTGGAAAGTAAAATGTTACAAGGACAAAATATAAAAGAAAAAAAGATCCTTAAATCAAGGTGCTAAAATCATACCCAGCTTTCTAAATACATGGTTTTTTCTCCAAGTCTTACAAAGCTCAGAAAACGCTGAGCTTTCAAAATTCCCATTTTTGCCTGCCTTAGGCTCATTTCAGGATGTCCTTTTGAATACTTTGGCCCAACTGTTAATGTGACTTTCTGCTTCCAAGATGACAGGAACAAATACTCGAATAACTACATCTATAAATACAAACATTCGTCTCATTGCTTTTAAAAAAACCCCAGAATTTATAGAACAGTTTTGTACCTACCAATACACCACTGTCACATGCCCAAGCACTCGGATCAAAGTCAAGTTTACTGACACAAACGATAAATTTCTCTGGAAACACACGGAGCTCTACACAAAAAGAATTGACAAGAGGATTACAAAAATCATAACCACTTTCAAAACCACTCATAACAACAACATATACATGTTATTTTAGTAAACAAAATTACTTATTTTTTTAATTGCACACTAACTCATTTCATGCACCCCTCTAGCTTCTCACCTACTCTCTTCAACATGCCACCCTCCTTTTGTTTTGTTTTTATAAAGCATTCCAAAAAATCAATAAGTTGAATAAACTGAGTTCCCAAGAGACAGTGAGGACTGCAAATTAGTCCACCTGCACCCCTGGACAGAAAGACCAGACAGAACCAACAGACAAACCACTTAACAAGGATTTCTTTTGTGCTATTCTGGTGATGAGTCTTTTCATCACAAAAGCTGTAAATTAGGTTTGTAGCCCAGAACAACATTCAATCAGGGCTTGGCATCAAACCTCAGCATAAGGCCAGGGCAGAGTGTTTCACACTCTGACTACAGAGATTTTTGAAGTCATTAAACAAATTGGTTACTACTGAATTACACATTTTACTCAAGATCACATGGTTTGTTATGAACACAACAAAGTTTCTATTTACAAAGGATTAAAAATTGAAGGGTTCTCAGATTAGAACAGACGAGACAAAGCTTTATTCAGTACCTGGCAATGCTATGGGAAGAACACAGCTGGATATTTTCTTGTTTTACATATGGAATTATTTCCGGATCAGTATCCTCATATTTTCAGCCCTGATTTTTTTTGTTGCTGGTTTTTGTTTTGTTTGTATAAAAAGAGAGTTAATAATTTTTAAAGTTTGCTATATTTCAGAACGAAGCCATAACACTCTATTTTTATGGGACAAGAAAGAGACAAGGCTTGCAGAAAAAAACCTATGAGGTTGATCTCAGATGGTTTTTTGTAGAATTGAAGAGTAGGGCAAGTAGCTTCCAGTAACATGTTTTTATTGCTACATTTTATAGCAACCTCATCTGCTGGTTAGAAAAATGTGGGTATCTTTAAGTATTCACTGATGCTTTAGAACAGTTTAAATTTAATAGACAGCAAACAATGCTGAGATACCAATGCAGACACTCTGCTATTCTATTCTAACACGACAAGTTTGATGAAATATTTAAAGTCAACACTGACCTCTTCAGCCAATATGGACCTAGAAAACAACCAGCTGGCATTTGAAGACAGATTTAAACATTTATGAATATCATGAATTCCTATAAAACCCAGAAATTATTTTAAAATATCCATTCAAGGATTTTGCTTTTTTTTTTAATGCCAGAAGTTCAGCACAGAGGGCAGTGATCATTATAGCTCCTTTGCATTGCTGTTGGCAGGACAGTATTGATATCACTTCCTTCCAGAGCATCCTGGCTTGAGAAAACATGAAGAAAAGACCTGGTCCAATGACATCACCTACGTCAAGATTTTATAGCTGTGAGGTGAACGAAATCCTTTCCTGCATACACTTGTACTGTATGTTGATGTCACAAGCCACTCGAGCAATAATGAAGTGATTCATGCTGCAACCTCTGCTTGATTCACCCTGCAGAGACTCAGGAAAATGCTGAGTCTTGTCATACTTACAGAATTTGGTGTGGCTTAGCTGATTACCCTGGGGCAAGGCATACACAAATTTAAAATTAAGTTAAAAAAAAAAAAAAATCCATCTTATCTCAAGAAACACTTCTCTTTTTTTTTTGTTTGTTTGTTTGTTTTCAGGAAACCTCCTTTGAAAAAACCCAAGCTCCGAAAGAAATTTTGATTAAGTAGACAAAAATCTGACAAAATCTTAGTTATGTTCCCTTTCTTCCTCTTCTAAGTAACTCTGTAAGAAACTGATTTCTTACCACGATAACGTTTCCCTAGAGCACAACGGAGATTAACCCATCTCTTCATAAAGTAGGCAGTAATGTGCAAACTGTTGGCTGCAACATAAAACAAAGGGATAATATTAAGTGTAAGGGTATCTTGGGCATTCTGGTCTCAAAGTGTTGCACATCTGCTAAGACAGGATTGAGAGAAAGCAGTAGCAGCTCAACAGTACACAGGAAAATGTAACTTTAATGGAATACTTTTCAAAAGAAACCGCTGAATTCTCATACTGAAGTCTCAAGAAATTAATGTCTGAAACAGGGCAAAAATCTACACAAATTAATAACCACCAAGTCCTGGAATCCAACCACAGAAATAAATTTCAATTAATTAACTGATCAGAGGTGTCGTTTGCTTCATAGTGTGGTGTCATGGCCAGTAGCACTATTCACAGTGTTTTCATACATATTCCACAAGAACACTACAGATAGATGTCCATTTACTTAACTGCCTTCTAGACAAAGGTGACAGATCTTGTAGAAAAAAAAGATAACCAAACATGAAAGGGCTTAATTATCTACAGTTCCATTGAATGAAGTGAGAAATGCCCACTTTTGAACGCCTCAGTATGTTCAGCAGCCAGAGCTGGCCGGCTGACCCAGCAGGTACCTGTAACCTCCAGAGGCTTTTTCAGTTTCTATTCCCAAGAATGACAGAAATCCTTGTGCACCAGGAGCAGAAGAAAAGGACAGAAAGGATTATATTATGGCTGAGGGAGTATTAGACCAAGGAAACCAGCTTTTACTTTTGTTCTACTTAAATTCCCAACTGACCCTGGTAAATCAGTAAGCACTTCATTCATGAAGGTATGTAGCAACCTGACTCCCACTGAAAGTGCCAAAAGCTGACATTTGTGACTCATCCTCCCCAGTCTCCCCGTGCACCTCGCTGAAATGAAAGTGTGTAAGAGGGTTGGTGTTATTTCCCCTAACTTGGATGGGGTTTGCAAGACTTAAATTATTGATGCTTCTAAGACAGTCAGCTACCCTAGGTGCAATAAGCACAGATAAGTAAGAATATTAAGTGCTCCTGCTGTTTTTATAATCTAACCATTTAAAAAGAAGGAAAGTTTGCTTGTTGCAGTCTCAATCCCTACGGAGCAAGTGTCAAGGCCTGCCTTATTTCTAAGTATAAATGCACATCCTCTCCTGTGGGGTCTACCACTCTCCTATTTCTACAAGACCTTCTGGAGCTCACCATCGAGTGCTGTTGAGCCTCAGCCCTCATTAAGAACTACAGTTATCAATCACAATCAATCCCTTTGAAATTTATCAGCCATCTTTTTTCCTTCCCCTCAGGAAGATACCCAAAATTTGACTTCCTTTTAGAAATCGAGTCAAGATGTGACAAGTTGAACCATCCCTTAAAAATGATGAGCACTAGAGAAAAATTTGGATGTAATCCACCAGCTTTATTAACTGTTTACTTAAAAGAACAATTAGGGAAAATTACTTTTAGCTATTTCCAGTTTGGCATCTACAATTCTTTATCACTGCTAGTAGGCTTAGTCAAATCAAAGAATTTGCCCTGTATATAAATAAGTTATTAGTGTGATAACAACATCCTCCACTGTGACCTTGGAAAGCTGAGAAAGTAGCATTCCTAAAAGTACAACTTGGAAAACAAACCTTCAGACAGTAAATATTAAAAGTTTTTCTTCCCACCTTCATTTGTCAGTGATATTCCACATGTTTTGGTGCTTTTTTGAAAGGAATCTAAAATGAAAAAGGCTTGTTTTTCACAGGAAAAGCACAATACTTCGTTCCTGAAATTCTTTTAAAAATCAGTGACATCTATATCTGTTTGTTTGTCTTGCAGTCCTGGTATTCTCTGAGAGGTTAAGTGTTTAATCGCATGTGATTGACTGAACAAAGTTTCAAATTCTCCTTAGAGGCCCTCGATTCAGCCAGCTACTGTTCTGTGGAAGAGAACACCTACCTCAGATCTGACAAAAGAAATAATTATGTAAGAGATCAAGACACCTCTAGAAACTATTTTTGCAGCATCAGCTCAAGTCTGAAAGTCTTATACAGCCTTCACAGGGAATTGCACCTGAGCTAATAAGCTCAGCCCAGAGGGACTAACACCAGAAAACCATTTTAGTTTCCATGATTATTTGCTGAAAAGGCCTGAACAGATATTTGCTATTACTTGTTGCTAACCCTGAGAAAATATTAAGCTACACTACATTTAAGATACCTGCATTTTGAAAGTATCACACAGCTACACTCATCAAATGTTTTGAAACCCTCTTGTACAGGACATATGATCTACTCTGTAGTCAGGCTTTAAAGTTGTCAAAGTTACTGCAGAACTATAAAAATGGTGATATCCTCTTTCAGCTTCCTTCTGGGGAAATGTATTTTCCAATTAACTATTCCTCTTCATGAAAAAAAGAAACCTAAAAATAAGACCCACAAGAAAACCTTACCGAAGAACCCCATGTGACTTGCAGCTTTTTAAACTTTCTACAGAGTTCCTCAGCATGACTTTAAGTTTGTTCATGATCTCATGGAAGAACAGACCAACTGATACGTACCAAATGCTCCATCACTAACTCCTTTCAAGCACAACACAGAAGTCTGAATCTCAAGCTACAGACAATTTTGCTTCCAGTAATGTAGAAAGTTCACACATCCTGGGCTCAGCAAACCCAGTTGATCCCATCTTCAATTTCCTCTTCACCATGCCATACAGACAAAGCTCCATTTGTGGATTACCAGCACACAGGCAGAAATAAAACTGCATTTAGTGACTTGAAGTTTTGTTTTTCTTGTTTCAAAACTGGGCACTTAAATCATCACATCCAGGGTCCAAAAACAAACAAGAAAAACAAAACCAAACAAACGAACCAACCCCAAGGAAATAAATAGACCCTGAAACCCAAAAGGAGACTGCATGAAAGTGGTTCTAGAAAAGCCACAGCTCAGTTTCAGCTGAAATAGGCACCAGTGAGCACTGCCTTTTAAGGGAACAGTAATTTGCCCTGCTTGTTGTATTTCAGAGTCCCACGACACCGAGAGGAAGTATCAGACACCAACTCTCCTGTAAGACTATCCAGCAACACTTGTTTTCAAAGGAGACACAGCCAAGCTGACTTGAGCTTCCAGAAGGCTGCCAAGAGGCGGCTGTGGTGCGGCGTGGAGCAGTGGGAAGCCCTCTCCCACGGCTATTATGGACCATTCAGCTGGGAGCCTGGGAAAATGCCTCTGAGCTGCTGAGTTATCTGGAGCAGCCTGGCAGGTGTTCACTCCCCAGCACGATCCGGCACCTGCCTGGCTCCCTACTTCACTCCAGACTTGTCCAAAGCCACAGCACAAGCCTAAGGCTGACTGCCCCCAAAACATTTCCATATCTGACAGGCACCTATTTCTCATCACACAGTATTTTTATATCATACCATTTTCCCTCCCAGCTTAAGACATTTCACATTTCTGAAAGGTTGCTGTGGATTAGGACTGACTCTACTTTTGGAAAGTAACAACAAAGTAAATCATTGCAACACACATATTAAAAATATAAGAGGATAAATTCCTAATGTTACAATGCAGAAGTCAATGCATTAAACTTTCTGAAACACTAAACTGTACATTAAAAAAATATATACACTTAGCTCATGCTAGATTAATTTTTCCACACAGATTAGGCTATACCAGTAATAATGTTTACAGTATATAGAGCTTTTCATCTTCAAAGTGCTCCACAGACTTATTATTACACTGCTTTTTAGCACTCATATTTCTCCACTTAAAATTATTCACCACGGAATCAAAAGTCCTGATCATTTGTAAACAAAACAAAAAAAGGAACATTTTATTCTAAACCTACTGGTAACTGTGCAGCTTTCCTTCCCAAAACAAATGTCCAACTCCATACCATGTGCTGCAGAGTAGGCTGCCATTTCTAATTTAGAGGAGATTCAAATAAAATACTAGCATTTAAGTTTAAAGCCAAGTCTAAGATCGGGACAGCAGATGCAAGACATCATATACAAAAAGCTGCTGAGATTTCCAAAGCCTTTTCTGGAATCCACTTGATATTTTTTAAACAAGACACATTTTCGCCCAGTTCAAAGTTTCATACGGCAAAGAGTGGGCTTCAAAATAACTGCAACATGTCAGACGGCATCCATTCTTTCCATCCAGTCTGCCTTCAGTTCAAAGAAAGTGATTACTGTAAGTAAGTACACAGGAAAATGTGTACTGATAAACATAACATCAAGCCCATAAGCTTTTTAAAAAGAAGTTTAATAGCTAAGGAGAAGCATTCAGGCCATTAAATTGATATACTTGAAGAATGAACAGAAAAATACTTGGGTGTAGTATTGAGTGAGTATTGCTGCGGGGTCTGACCTTGCCAACTCTTATACCTGCAAATAAATTCAGGGATGGAATTTGCCTGTGTCTTTTTCCAGGGTGCCTTGCAGTAGCTTAAACCAAGTACAGACAAAACCAGATTCCTGATTTTTTTCACCTTACTCTTTCACTAGTTTTTTAGCATTACTGCTGCTGTTCTATCTGCTGAATCTTCTGAACACAGGCCAGTTGCCAACATAAATAGGTAAGAAATCCTTCCCACCAAGGACCTGGGAACAAGATTTAGTTCCCACCTGGGAACAGGGTCCCTGACTGGAAGAAAGACATTAACCTTTCAAGGAGTGTGACCAAGAGAGGAAGGGATGGGCCTAGAAGAATCCTCCCTGCCATCAGAACCTGAATAGCTGGACACAGCACACTGTCTAAACCATTCAGAATACGAGCCACAAACTGCAAAACTGGACTGAGCCATTTTGTGAAATCCTAGAGTAGGTTTGTAGGGCTCTCCTCTAGCAGGAAAGGTGGGGAATTCACTGCAAAAGCAGAACTATCCTGGCCAAACTGGATCCAACATAAGGCATTTCTTATCCTCGCTGTTAGTGCTGTTCTGGAGGAAAGAATGAAGAAAAGCACATCTGAGACCATCTGGCTGCAAGATGATTAATGCCCCTGATGGAGGTCCTGGGAACACAGCAGCTCTGAAGGAAAAAGACTATCTTCCCCTCACTAATACTTAAGGATGGAGAGGAAGGCTGATCCATTCCTGGAAAATCCATACCCATCCATAATGTATGAGCAGTAACAGCCAGCAGCACCTGCCAATGCATTCAAGCAGATAAATGCAGAGCAATAGATTTGATGGTCAGTGCACCTTTACCACAGACAACTGTTTTCTACAAGGAGACAAGATTTGATTTCACCCTTTTGTTGATCTCAGATTCAATAACCACGTTATTAACTGCACGTGATGGGCACGAACTGAAAGCTATTTAGGAATGCTCCCTGTTTTGAACATCTAAACATCTTCCAGAGAAAGCCACATGCCTGGACTTCTTTAACCACTGGAATGAGCACAACAACCAAGAGAAAGGCTGAGAAAGGCATCTGTTGCTACCAGCCAAAAGGCAGAGAGAACTGGAAAACAAACCCTGTGGTAAACACTGTCTGACAAGTCAGCAGCCCAGGAGAAGCCGAAGGATCTTCGAAGAGTCTGTGCTGTGATGGAGTTCAGTTAAACTGTCTGGGGCCACTTTTGCACGTCAGGCTGAGTACATCCCATAAACTGGACAAACACAGCTCTCCCCAAATGGACCAATCACTCACACCACTGAACTCCTCACAGTGATAAAAGAAAGGTAGGTTCTGGCTCAAATGAGACACACAGTGATGGACCCAAGTTTGACTCACAGGGTGCTAAGGGAATGCAGAACAGAGCACATGCCTCTCACAAATTATGTCCTTTCAGCCTGTCTCTGTGGTTTTTCCTTGAAGAAATCCATGAGTTGCAGGAAATCTTTGATGCCATGAAGTACTTGAAATGGAGGATTTTGTACTTTAAGTGTGAGGAATCTCTACAAAAACTCAACCAGAATGTGGAAATGAGCCTCTTGGAATTTATCAGACATGACTGGTTCCCCTTACTGTTAATTAGAACAACAAAATCACTGGTACAAATACTATGATGCTGAAAGATTTTCAAATAAAGTCAATCAAACCTTTCACAGGTCTCCAGGCTCTAATTTTTTTCCCCGGCAATAGGAAATAACTTCTGCAAAACTTTTACCCCCAAGAGGAAAGGGTTTTAACCCTAAAGCTCCCACAGCTGCCAAGACTTTCATCTTCACCAATAACAAGGTCTCCAGGCAAGGGTCACTAAAAATGTCAGGAATATATTGTATCACAGGGCTACAAAAGCTCTGGGCTTGGTGAAAAAGTTCAACACTGCCACTGGAGACATGATGGGAGAGAATGAGAGGGAGAGAACAACCAGGAGCAGGTATATGCAGCAGAACTTGAAAACATAGTTTCTTCAAAGGTGATCTTGAGATATAGCAAAAAATATTCTTATATTTAATCTCTTTTTTTCTGGAGGACTCCTGTTAGAATATCCCAGTGGAGCTAGGAGGTAGATGTTGATGGTCCTGACTCCTCTTCTACCCTAACACTTAGAGGACACTTCAAAAGAAAGTGAGTTCTAAGAGACGTGTGTGGACTTGAACCTGCAGTTTCATGCTGTTGTCTGAATAAAGCAAGTTGTGCCAGAGGTTCACAGGTTTTTGTCTTTTCACACAACAGACTCTTGTTAGATTTGTAACAACCCAGAATAGAAGGAAATTCTGGGGCATAGCAAATAGGTGGAAAGTACCACAATAGAGCCTTCTGTATTTTCTCTTTCTAAATGCTGGCAAACAGATCCTAATTAAGTCAGCTGCTGAAAGGCTCTATTTCCAAATGAAATTTCTCCTTCTGCTCTCACAAGCTCTGATGCAAAGAGGATAGCACCAAAAAAGACCAAGAACAACCATGACTGTGATCATCTGCTCACTGCCACCAGCTCAGCTCTGGTTCTGGTGCAAAGAGCTGGAGACTCACTGCAAATTGGTTTCTATAAACTCACTTATTTTAGCTCACTCAAGAACACTGTGTTATAAGGGACCACCTGAATGGCACAGCTCAGCAGCCTCCATTTCTGACATCAGCTTAACAGATACCAAGTGCAAAAAAAGAAAAAAAAGTAAACAGGACATCCTCTTCCTCAAAACTAAACACCAAAGTTAAGGTCTTTGATGCAAAAGACCAAACTCCACAATCGTGTCTTGTGCCTTTCATGGCAAGAAAACAGCAGACCAAAGGCAGGCAGTGCCCATATTCTATGGGCAAACTTCTGGTTGCCCACATGCGTGCACATAAAGAAAACCCCACCAAACAAAATACCTTAATTAAAGGAATTAAGAAAAAGATGTTCAGTAAACAAATACAAAACTGTCATCTTCTATTCCTTCTAAAGCAAGTTTTGACATTTAAACATGGATTTGTACAGTGACTATTGAATGTTTCTCCCTGAATATGTGTAATTTGCTGTGCATGAAAACATCTCTGATCTGTCTCAAGTTGATGGAATACATCAAGTTCAAAGTCCACAACACAGTCAAGATTACACTGAACTTCTTTTCCTCCTGTTTTCAAGTAAAAGTCCTTATTATTTGCTACACTACTAAATTTTTATTTAATTATCTCTTTTTTTACTAAATTAAGGCACGGGCCCTGCAAAGCTTTGCTGGGTTAGTTTTGCTTGTGGTCTGCCACTGTGCCTTTGTAGTCCACAGAAATACTTAGTGTGTAATAACCACAACATACCTGGTACTTCAGTGGTGAATAAACACCCAGAACTGCTCTCACTGAACTACTTACATGGAGAAAAGAGGCACTTTTTTTTCAGGAATTGGCCCTCCATCTCTATCTGGACAGATTCCTATAAAGACTTATAAAAATTTTCCAAATATGAATAAACCCACAAAAATGTTTGCAATTTTAAAAGCTGTAATTTCTACCTTGGTCATATGATAATGAAACTTAAGAACAAAAGAACAAAGGAGAGTATTATTGTGTAATATGGTAGCATGGAAAGTTTAAAAGAAATTCCTATTCATATTTAACAGTGAAATTATACCCCCAATTACTTCCAGTTAAAATGAAAATAGAAAGGACTTCAATGCTCAACACATAGCTGCAATGATTTTTTTTCCTTAAAATATCATGATGATTTTTCTTTTGCTAGTGATTGTTTGCAGACTTTTACTGAGACTTTTATTGAGACTTTTAGGGAAGGCAAGGGTTAAAGATGTATAAAAGAGATTTTCTCACAGTTTAAAGAGAGCAAAACAACACATTTAGGAAGCCAGACAGCTAAAAGGTCAAAACGTTACACTTCCAGGTCAAACTTCTGGTTGCAATTAAGTAAATTCCTCTGAACATTTCTAGGGAAATCATATTTCTTTTAGGTTTTATTTCAAATCCCTATTCTTTCTTGCTTACATTTTAACAAAAAAAATATTGCTCTCTTTAGAAACATTTAATAAAGAACAGGTTTTTACAGGAACGCAACAGTTACTTTCAATATAAAAATCAATCCTTATTTTTTTTCCATCTCATTTAAAGTATAGTTGAACTAAAGACAAAAGACAATATAAACCTAGTTAATTTTTAGAATCAAAACATTTCAACCAAAACAGTGAGCACTCAAATAACCCCCAAACCTATCTGCCACCTCCTCCAGCTGTGCCTAGTGCTAAAACAGGTCCATGGGCTGTACACTGAGAATCCATCCTCTGTATTCCTGATTCCAAGGGACTAGAGAAGCTGTAAATCCTATGGAGAGCACACATGAAAGAGCACCTCCAAGAGGAAAAGATGTTGCAAAGAAGAGTAAGGCAGTCAAGTAAGAAATAATGCTTAGGGACAGATTTTCAAATTCGTTTCATGTGCCCTCCAAAAATGCTGAATTCCCACTTGGAACAAGCATGCCAAGGGCTCTTTCCAAAGGTATGTTCCCTGGCCTAGATGAGAGTCACTTTGATATTCTCAGGTGAGTATCAAATCAGAAATTAAAGGTGGGGTTCATCTTGCCTAACTTGAAACACCTGCATCAAACCAGTACCCTAAACTTCATTTTTAACTGATGGAGATAAATTACCTATTAACTTCCAGCCAACTTTGAGAAACTGAGACACACTTCGTAAAGACATATGATTAATGAATGCTGATTTTTTGCCTAACTATAGAATGACAACTCCAAAGATAAACTTTAAATTTGCATAAATATATGTGTCTTTGCATAAACTGAAATACTAACAGCAAAATCACTCTGCAGAAATACTTGGATGATAAAGGAAGACCTTTATAGCTCACACAGACATGTAAGAGTGGCTGTGCATACAAACACTTTTTTTTGCACACACACATAACTAGGAGTCATTTTCCTACTATTCTTTCTTTTCATAAAATGAAAAAATCATATGGAAACAAGAGACAAACAAAAACTGGAAACAAGATGAAAGCAAGAGAAAGCAATACAATGCATTAAGGCAGAGAGTATTTTAAGGCTAGAGGTCAAGACTGTTTTCAAAACTAACAGCAAATTCTTCTTTTTCACAAGAACACATCAAATTGAACAACTCTCCTGTTGTTTTAAATAAATTATATTTCTTTTCAATCCAATACTATCTACATAAAACACTTTATTAAGGACATCTTTAAAATAAGTACATTTCATTTCTTGCCCAAGACCATAAATAATTTCTTGGGGAGCTGCCACCAGGGAAGAAGTAAAATAGGGAGAACAAATTCAACCCACTTGGTGCTGCAGCTGCAAATACCCCACGTAAGACAGGGACAGCCATTGCTGAAGCCTCTGCCAGTACCAGGGTCACAACAGAAGATCCTTCCAAAGGTAGATGTTTCAGTCCAGGCAGTGCAGAACTTCCTCTGCCAGTCTCTGACTCCCACTGACTCTGACTGATGAGGACTTGTTTTACAGAGGAGCACAATAGGAAGAAAGGCCACACAGGGGAAGACCAAAGGTCCCTAAAGGCAAACACCTTGGCTGTAAAATGCCTACAAGGAGACACTAAATACGAATGCCCATGGTTATTTCCCTGATAACTATGCCAGGCTCCAAGGCCACTCAACTCAGGCCTTTACTGCACTAAAGGAGATTCTGCCCTCTCCCAAAATACTCTCCTGTGTTGCTGTGGATGCAGCACAAGCCTTTATCATACCTATAATCCCTTGGCAGAGAGTTTCACAGTTCTCCTAACTACCACAGCATTTCCAATCCCTTCATTTGTTACACCCTTGCTCTCAAACTGGAAGAGAACGAGACAAGAAATGATTTCACAGATCTTGGTTGTATTCCCCATAATTTATACACTTTCCAGGCTGAAGAGTCCAGGCACACTTAACTGTTCCCTGTATTACATTTCCTCATCTTAGATCATTTCTGTTGCCCTTCTTGGCATTTTCCCCAATTCTATTGTATTACAATCTAAGGTAACATAGAAAAAAAAAATCACAAAAAAAGAAAACACCCAAAGAGTGTGTAAGTATGGATATTTCTTTTGCTCTTGTCAAGTATCAGTTACCCTAAGAACAAAACAAAACAACATAAAAAAAAAGTTCAGATACATAACCTTGATCTTTTAGAAGTAAAATGCTTTGGTGAAAAAAAGATGCCCTTATTCCCCATTATCTGGCTGTAAAAAATGGCGGGGGGGGGGGAAGTAATCTAAAGCAAATACAGGAAATATTAAGTACAAGATACTAATCAAAACATTTTTCATAAGTTATTGCATAAGTTACTGCATACTTCAGGGAGCTCTGTTGTCACAGACAGATGAATGTAAGTTTAAAGTTCACACAGATCTGCAGGACTTGGCCACAAATCATAAATGAGTCCATTGTAGAGAAGCTGCAATGTAATTCTTTGGAGAGACACATATTACAATGTGCAACTGCAAATATCAAAGTTCATTTGAAAGACTTCTCAGTCCCCTATGGCAGCTTATTCTCCCCCTTCTAGCTGCACCCATCAAAGTGTTGTAGAGTTGCTGTTTAAGCAAGGCAAGTGAAAAGATTCTAGTTCAAATCAAACAGTTTCACAGCAGAGGAGTGTGAGTTAACGGCTGGGAGGGTGGGAATAAATCAGTTTTGCTGTTACAGGATTATGTGGGACATACCCTACAAGCGTTTCACACAATTCATGTCCTACAGCAATAGTGAACACTCCTAAAGCAAACTGGGGCAGTCTGAAAAGGGTGTTTCCCTTATAAACATCATAATGTTCAAATTAAAATGCAAGGCCAAAAGAGTTTGGAATATTTACCATCATGATTTATTGTATATTTTTTCTGTGCTTGCAGGAGCCAAAAAAATCGTTTCATAAGCAAGGGAAATGTATTTTCTTATGAAATTGCATCTTATGCATTTTTCTTTATACTAAATAAGACATGAACTTTGACTCCAGATCTTTGTAAGGCTGAACTACTCATAATAGCTCTTGTACCTCTTCCAGTTTCTCATTTTAGTAAGCTTGTCAGAAGTTAATGTCAGAGAATTTCAAGTCTGAGACTCCTACCTGTTAATACAGTACAGTCACATTTGCAAAAAGCAACTGGGTGAAAAGATGGACACAGAAAACATGATCACAGTGAGCCCCATTTCATTAGAGAAGAAAGTTAAAAATATGCAAAAAAATACACAGAATCGCAGGGAAAGCAGATAAAATCAAGCTGGGAGCTCACTGTGCCATGTGACAGCATGCTCTCTAATTATTTTCACTGTAGAAGAGACTGTACAATAAAAAGATCTGAAATCAGAGCAAAAATGTCCCACCCTCAAGCCAAGAAAAACAGCAAGGATGCTAGGGAAGGAATGAGAATAGATCTGAAAATTACTTGTAGGAAAAACACAGTTAACTTTTTCCTCCCTCAAGAGGGGGAAGAAGGTCAGTTTACAATCTACCTTCTTCCTTCCTTCCATTTCTAACACTGACATTTCTATCAGCCATATATTTTTTTTCACTTCTCCTTATTGTTTCCTCTCTGCCCATGTAAACCTTACCTTCTTACTGTTTTCAGTTCCCCCTTTGTAATTTCTCCTGTATTTTATATCTCTACTCAGTCCTCTGTAGTCTCCTCTTAATTCTCACTGCTCTTGATCAAAACCAGCCACTTTCCGTGGAACATGAAACTTCAAATAATGCAATCACAGGCCATACATGGCCGATGCCCTTCTTGCATGATTTTGGCCATGCAGATTGGACACAGGCAAAATTCAACCTTTGAAAATCCACCCCATTTTAAATTTCTCTTTAAAATATAAAATAAACCAAAGTCAAACACATTTGGACATTAATTAAATACAGGAAACAGAGAGTTTAAACCAAAGCCTATGTCCAAAGACTAAATTAAAGCTTACTTTGGCAAATTGTTCATACTGGCCATTTGGGAGGGGTGTGGAAATTGTTCAGACAGGAGGAAGAATAGGAAGAACTTGCTTGTCTTGGCTACTTTCTCTCATTTTTCCATTCTTTCCTCCTTTCTTTCTTCTCCTGTGTCTAACACCCACAGATTTCCTAATGAGCTGGTATGCGACCCACCACACACTGCAGTGTGGGTGTAACTCAAATGAAAAAGAAACGTAAATTAACAAGTAACTTGCATGGATATTTACATCAAGTGCCACAAAAATGAAAGGTAGTGTCAAATAATATTAATATTAAACATAATATAACACTAATACTAAAAAGAAGCCGTGATAGGTGAAAATTTTCTTTTCAATATAGTTATAGCAGTAAGGAAGTAGAAGACTTAACAAGTCTTCCCTGCTCAACAGATCTTGCAGGATTAGATCTGCTCATCGAAGTAAGGTAGCTTGGCTTCTAGTTCTGAAATGAAATCTAAAACAACATACCTTGACATTAAAGGTAGTCTAAAATCTTATTAATACTCGTCTAATAATTGTCTTTTCAAGAAATTCTGAATACATCCGGCAGTGTGTACAGCAAACTAGTTAAAATTGACTTGAAAAGATGCATCTTCAGACAGGGGTGGAATGCTGACCTGGGACACTGGAAATAGGAAGTAAGCAGTTCATAAGCACATGAAGGTTCCTTCCATAGATACACACTTGCTTACAATAGCAGGGGTTTTACAGCAGTGAAACTCCACACAGATTGAATAACTTGGAGCAAAAGAAACCACATAGAGTTTGAAGGACTCAGAAACTCTTCATAGCCTCCAAATGCAACAAGAGCTGCAGCTGAAGCCTTTTCCCAGCAGCAGCTCTGTGGAGCACGTACCAGGCTCAGGCATTCCTTTGTGTGCTACAAAAACACTGCCAGCCGAGCACTGGCCTGGAATGTGGCACTTCATTGTGTGAAAAACACAAAACCATCTCCCTGCAGCCTACAGATAGAACCTGTGATCCTAGAGAGGAAGGCAGAACACAACAGGTAACTGGTGAAGACTCCTGGCCCTGTGGCTCACCTCAAAGGGTCAGTCCTTAGAGGCAGGGCCTGGTTGCCCCAGTGAACACCCACCTATTCTGTTATTTCCTTCCCAGGTAAGAACAGACTTGAATGGAACTTGAAGAAACTTGATTCTTGGACTCGAACAAAGCACTCCTTTCTTACAAATTACAGCCTTGAGCAAAGCAGGCTGAGAGAAGAAAGAGCTGGCTTTGGAAATGAAGCTTAACATGAATGTTCGTTATCACAGCCTGTTTTCTTCCTTTAATTCTTTATTGTTAATTAATGACGGTGAGATTAACTGCAGAAAACTGATGGAACAGTCATTCGGCCTCATCCAAAGTAAATATCCTTTAATCTAAAACTGTCACTGATCATACTGATGACCTCCTCAAATGCATATCCCTAAGTTTTTAATTTTCAGGAAACAAGGGGAAGAGTCAAGCAGAAGATCAGTTCACAACCCTGGAACAGCATACCAGTATTTTTAATGAAGCGTTCATGATACGAAAAAAAATAGAAGACCCTAAACTCTCACAAACACCCTCAAATTAGTGTTGCATCTGCCCACATATATAAAAACAATTATTATGTCTGTCAGTTTTACCTTATAAAATCATCATTTTTCAAAACCTACATTTTACCAATGCTTTGGTGTTTAAAAAACAAATAATAAAAAACATCCCTTGATAAAAGAAAACTCAGAAAAACCTCAGCAAATCTTAGAAATCCTGATCCCACCATCTGTAATGTCCCTCTGCTTTCACTGAAGAAAATTCTTTTTGTTCTCTCACAATCAGAAAAGTACAGGGGTCTGAAAGCTCATGTGTTTGACAAACATTAGTAATATTTTAAAGGGATAAAATGTAGTTACAACTTGCAAGGAAAAAAAAAGGTTTGAAAATCCTTTAGTGGCCTGAAGCACCTCTTGCTTCTGTGGTATTGTGTTCTTGGGGGTGGGAAAAAGCCCGTATCATGCCAGAAGAACCTGGCTCCCATATATGCCTAAAATTTTGCAATAATAAGCCAACCATACAGCATGTAACCTGTGTTTTCTCATTAAAGCCACTCGTCATTATTGACCATAGTGTTTAAAGCTGCAGCCACCTAATAGAATTCTACAGGAATATACCTTTTCAGTAATGGAAAGCATTTCAAGAGGCAAAGAATTTGTGCACAATTAAAATTGTTACTATAACTTATGTTGAATTCTAAAATTTATGAGTACAGTGATCATATATTTTAAGTGTGTAATTACATGCATTGCAGAAGGCAGACTTCAGCAGACATTCCTCAACGTATTTAAGGAAATGTGACAAACCATGGCCAGCACAGAGCTTTACTACTGCAGCCCTTCTTTTCTGTGACAAGTTTATAACATGCTCCAGGCTAGTAACAAAAACCAGTAATTTTTTGCCTAAGAACTATTTAAAAATAAATTGCTGGTATTATAAAAGACCAACAGATAAGCCTATCAACTGTAAACTCCACCATTATACCACCAATGCAACGGTATTAAACAAAAACTGAACAGTAAGGCACAAGCTACAGTGACTGCGATCTTTAGTTTAAAATGGGGATGTACTGAAATGGCACCCATCGGTCTCAACCCTCACACACACACAAAAAATGAGTTCCAGTTGGGTGAAGGCTCTTCATACTCTTCTCTTCTGCACTCCCAAGGCGATGGGTGCTGCTGCCAAGCCTGCAGTAGCACTGGTGGAATGACAAATGTCACTTACCACATCACACCAACTTTTTAAGACTGAACAGATTGCCAAAAGCAGGAGAAATAAAGATATTATTTCTGTATTTAAAAATTCTGAACTACATGTTTGAGTGGAAAGGAGACTTAACTAACCAGCAAGATTTCAATCAATTTTGCAGGACCAAGGGTTGTATAAGTTATTTTTTTTTAATTCTAATGATGGGCTCTCGGACTAATAGTACCAGCATTACATTCACTTTTAATTAACACAGAAAATTAAAATCCACTTAATTTTTTTACTAACACAGCTGAAGTAATTCCAGACCCAAACATCAGCTATTTCAGGCCTTCCTGATGGCAACTTTCTCACAGAAAAAACGAAGAACAGTATTTTCCAGTACACTTTATTTTACACTAAGTTAAATAATTTCTTTTACCGGTAAGAAACAAAGGCCCAGATGATCCATGTTCCATAGGTTTCCCCTGACCACGCTGTTTACGTGCCTCCAAGTAGTGTTTGACCCTTGAAGCAACAACTTCTTCTAGCAGCTTGCAGACCTCCTGAAAGAGAAACCACTGGCCTGGTTTGATCTAAATTTACAGAAATGCCCACAGGCACACAGCAGAAATCAATACAAAATTACCCCCTCTCACATTAAAAGGAAAAACACTGAGAGCAGAAGCACATGAATTAGGCCACGAATGGGAACAAGGGGGGAATCAAACCATTTTTCTACAGAACAAGAGAGGAAGTACATTATGAAATTCTTACTTGGCAGATGAAATATATTATATTACAATACTAACTTTTAAAATCAGAAATTAGTTTCATATGCATGCAAAGTAGGAAAATGTTAAAATGTAGGATACATGTTAAAAATGTATCACAGCATGAGTCATTTAAGCAAAATTTTAGTAAAAATCTTCTCAGGAATTGTCAATTTCTATTTCTCTGCAAGAATCCTTCAAAACCACAACAGATATTTCGCTTCAGTGTAATCTGGGGGGGGTTGAGGGTGGAAAGAGAGAAGACTCTGAACAAATTAGGTCACAGCAACTTAACTGCTCTAATTAATTTAGATTTTTCTGCTCCTAAACATAAATGTTCATATCTTTCATACTTTCTTCAACAAAGCAAAATAAAACCACATACAACTCAGGAAGAACAAAACTTTCAGCCAGAATTACCCAGAATAAAAAAATACTTGGAGTAAAAACAAAAAAATTAATCTCTTGAATACCAGAATAAGTTTTAAACTTAATACACACACACATATTTGAGACTTTTCCCTCAGTATTCTCATTTTCCATTGTTCATAACTATGTGCTCACAGAAATGATACTTCGTGGCACACAAAAATATAATTTTACCTTTATAATGTGTTTGGATAATATATAAAATTATGTAAGCAGTTTCTAAGCTATCTCGGCTTGAAACTTCCTTTTGATTAATGTAGAAAGAACTCAGAACAACAAATTTTTAATGCATAGCTCTAAATTAAAGCAGGGCATATACATTAGTCAATCACAACCAGTATTTTCTCTTTACAGTAAGAAATACATTTTCCTTTCTGCTTGTAGAGTACAATTATAAATTACTGTATTTGCTTATTCTTCTGTTTAACTCATTAAAGTGCTCCCGTTACACATTCCTTCATGGGCCTGTGTTCAGGTTAGAATGAAAAGGTCTAGAAAGCAGCAGAAACATGGTGTGTCTTTGGTTCCTTCTGCAGCAATAAACATTACCATGCACTTCCTGCATTTACATGGAACATATTTTACTTGTTAGGCTTATGGAAATATTATTTAAATGGTTCTCCACAAAGAACCATATAGACCTCAGAGCGCAAAGATAAAACTTTGACTCTGCTGTTCCAGGGGAAAAGGGATATGGAAGCAAGGGCAGGGAAACTGGAAAGGCAGAAGGAGGGGAAAAACTTCAGCATCTCACAGCAATCTCAAGAATACTCTACATCCAGCTGGTCACAGCAGTGTGCCACGGTGGTCATTCCAACACCCAGCTGTATTTCCTTACACCAATCCCATGCTTTGGGCACTGGTGTAGTTCCCTTCCTGCCCTCCATGGCATGTGCTCCAAGGAGGAGCTGGCAGCCAAACGGCCACTGGGACAGCATCACCAGGGTCCATGAGCTCAAGCCAATGACTTTCATCCAGGGTAAGCAGGGGATCAGCAGGAATTGTGTTTGTTACAGAGGCATCCACATTTCCCACAGACAGGCAGAGAGGGCTGCCCCACCATGAGTATTTTCCAGAGTTTGGAAACAACAAAAATATGACAATATAAAAAATGTCAGAATAATATTTCTTTAGGACCTTTCTTCCCCTCACTCACACAAAGATTCTGCATAGGACTTTCAGGAAGTGAACTGCAAAGCTATTGGACTCACACTTGTCAGTTGTTGAAAATACGTAACCTTTGTACTTCTCTCGAAACGTGCAGTCACAGAAATGCACTGAATGCTGTCCTGTCATGCCTCTTTATTAAATCAATCATGATCTAATTTCCTGAAATTCATCTCTTTTGTCTTGGCAGTCTTACAAAATACATTTTGAAAACGTTTAAAACTCAGATAACCAGGAGAGTAAAACTGGTTATAAATAGAAAAGGTAATGAGCATTCATTTAGTCATAAAAAAGAAATCTAAAATATTTTCCCTGTTTTCTTATTTCTTTGCTTAATAAACCACAAATCAGTTGAACCACAAACTGCTAAATATTCTTCTTTTGCTCCCTCAGGATATTAATTTATTGTTTCTTTTAATTTCATTTAAATGTATTACTCTGAGATGTCTGGGGACGCTGTGCAGTGACAAGTTAATGATGGCATTATTAGAGAAGCTATCTGCTGAAAATTACCGTAACGGAGACTTGCGGGAAAGTCCACAGGCATCCCAAACACGTCCTGCCTTCGTTTTCAATAGGGAACTTCTCAAGTTCCCACACAGAGGGAAAGCTCCCGCCAGGAACTCATCACAAGATCCTGTGTGATTTCTCTACAATCTGATGAAAGTTACAGGCAGAATTTTGCTGCTCGCTGATTTCCCACAATTTCATCAGGATATACACATGATACACTTAAAAATCATGGAAGTTTCTGTTCATAAGATGTAACAGTTCTACTATGGCTTATCAGGTATATTTATGTTTTCTTGCACCCTCTAAATGCACTATCACACTTCTCAGAATGAAAAAAAAAATTAATAGAAAGATATTTCACCAACAAAATGATACCTGGCACAATCTGGTTTATATCTCAGAGGATAATTTACAAGTGTTCATGAGAAACATATTTTTTAAATTAAAAGTTAAGTCAGAAGAATCCACGCAGCATACACACATGCATGTATGCGCACACACACACAGTTTAAAAATTAAAAAGCAAATTTAAAGTGGTCATTAGTGACCCAAAAAGCACATATGGTTGACTTAGGGGTCCCGCAGCAACCATTGATGCTTAGGTATAACTAATAATATTCTCATAACACTGAAAATTTCTGAATAGTTCAAGGCAATCCAACTTTTTCCCTGCAGCCACATGCTTTTGAAGTAGAATTGATATTTGTTGTACCTCTTTCTCATGATCTGAAAACCAGCTGGTGTCTTTACTGGAGCCTTGAGGCAAAATATGAACATCCACCAAGACAGCGAAGTTCCCACACTGGAAAAAAAAAAAAAAGAAGAAGAAAAAACACGTTGAACTGTAGCTGCTAGGAAGCACATGTTGAGCAGACAGGGAGATAAACCATCAGGTAAGCACATGCATCTGATTTAGAGTTACAGCAGGCAGAACACTAAATTGTGGAAGTTTATGAAGTATGGAATTACAAATTTATCATTGTTTGTGGACAAGAAACAAGAGCACCAGACCTATCTTGGATAGCTCACTGAAATGTTTACATAACAAGCACAAGTATGTGGAATTTTCTTCTGCTATCTAAATGCCACTTTTAACTCTAAGTTCAAGCAAATTTTAATGTGTGAAAAATTAGTGATTCCTTCACCAAACTCACATCATTCTATTTTCCGAAAATTTGGTACCACATTAATTATCTAGTTGGTGTTTAAAATTTATTAAGTACTTAAAAATTCAGCATCTTAGAAGTCTTTTCCTCTCTCCAAGCTACCTAAAGTAAAGAACAGCAAGTTTGAAGGACTTGTCAGTGGATATTTTGTAGTTACCACACCTGTCATTTAGCCAATACTGTACTTTGAATGGTTAAATAATAAGGCCTATCTATTACTAAAGACTATATAGAAATAGTAGGGTGATACAGGCTACATCCCAAGACACATCAGCTATTTCTGAAATTCCTTGATAGGTTTTGATTGAGAACAGTGTGACATACAAGGGTTATTTTCTTTCATTGGTACATCACTCATTATAATGAACTAACACAAGGAAGAGTGAATGGCATGAACACATCCCAGTTCCACCGGGCACTAATTCACTCCTGCCTCCTGTCCTGCACAGAGATATGGGGCATTACAAGCTAATGGGTTCCCTTTTTTCTACTGTAACACAGCACCAAATCTCTCTCAGATACCCATTAACTAAACAATGTGCACAGCAAAAGCCAATTTCATCATTCTGGCTTGGCTGCTTGTGGCGCCGTTGTGATGCAATGAACTCGCTCTGTGAGAAGACTGGACATGTGCGGTCATGGCAATTGCACATCCGGAATGTCTGATGGAACAGAAACAACATCCTGATCCCAGACAAACCTCCCGTGTGCACGGGCCATCCCGCGTGAGACTGGGCTCATTTCAAGGGATGTTGCAGTGCTCACTTCCTGTCCTCACTCACTCTTCCATATTTGCTCTTCACAGCCAAACATCTGCAAAGCCCAACCTCAGAATTGCAACTGCTAACAGAGTTAGTTCTAGAAATAGCGGGATATATGGTTTTAGACTCTGGATTTACATCACCTACAGTCTAAGGGATACATCTATATCTCAGGCTTATGGTACAGAGCAAGTATAGTTGTCGAGAATACCCTTACCTATGCCATTAGCACTAAGAGCAACAAGATTTAGCATCTATTTTATTAATCATAACAGCGTATTTGGTAAATTAAAAACCTCTCGGTTTATAAAACACTTGGATCTGTAAATCAACTGCAAACAGAAGTTTGCAAACTTCAGTAATGATGCAAATATAATTAAAATGTAATTCATGGCCAATATTGTATTGTAGCTAGAAAGCAAAAGTTTGGCAAATGAGACAGGCATTGTGAAATCATTTTGAGAAACTTCTAAGTTACTTATAGGTATCAGTCACTGAAAGAGCAGAATGCTTTGATCTATTGTATCAAAAGGCTTCTCTTTCCTCCAGAGAACCAAGAATTGCCAGATGGCTGCAACAGCAAACCTTTCCAGGCTTTAAATGGATGACAAAATATCTCACAAAAATCTCTGGTGAATCATTAGTCAGCTCCAGCAAACTTTAAATTGACTACTGAACTTCAAAGTTAGCAGACACTGCAGATTATAAAGTGAAAGCCAGTAAATTATTCATGGTTCAGCACTAATAACAACAAACAAGCAGTTGATACATCAAGAAAATTCAAATTATCAAACGCTCCATGTTAACTGGCATCATTTTCTATTGACTACAAAACTTTATATATAGATACAGATGCAAAGTATAGACCTGTTTTACAAGGAGAGAGAATGTAGTTATTTTCTTCTGAATGGCACTGTTTGTCTCAGTTACCAACCTTGAAGCAACTAGGAAAAAAGAAAATAACAAGCCACGTTCAAAACTATATAATGGAACAATTAGAATTATCCTTAAATTTTACAAACACACCAAACATTTGCAGTACTTCAAAGAAAAAACAGATACATATAAATAATGCATAAATCCTTGTAATAGACAAGGTTTCCCAATGGAAGATTTCTATCCCTCCGAGCTTTGGAGCACTCTTCTTGTAGACAGCACACCTGAAAATACATCAATAACCACAAGCCAGCAGTTTTGCCAAACAACCAGAACAGCTTTGGGATGGGACACAGGGATGCATAACTGGTGCAGGCAAAAAGGAAGATGGGGAGTCGGAGAATACAAGCACAGACTTTCCTGAGCCTCACTACTATTTTTCTTAAATCCTCAACATGGTATGAACAACAGCTCCCATGCAGGCTCCCCTGCATTCTTGAGCTGCACAATACCTGGTAGAGCTACACCTGTATTTATGGTTGATGTGCCTTCACACGGTACAGCTCTAGGGATGATATTTATACTGAGCAGCTCAATACAACTTTGGCTGCTCCAGCAGCAAAGGACAAGTACAGACTAAATGCCAATTCAAATAATTGCAGGGAACAGAGGCAAGTGGAGGAAAAATGTACACAGTTTATATTAGCAGATCTGATGCTCTAATAGAAGTTTCTATTTTTATTTTTACTATGATGACATGCAATTCCATGAAAACACTAGCTTTTATTTTAGTGGAAATGAAGTGTTTCCAGTCAGTGTGGCTGCAAGATGCAACTCGTGACTCCTAAGTACCATAACTGAAAGGCAAACAAAAAGAACGGCAACTTTTAATTTCATGCTTTCAACAACCATCTCAAAATTTGCACTGAAAATTGGTTTTTGAGGTGTGATTGTCAAAACTGAAACTTGAATGCCTGATTTGATGGGAAACACATTTGTCAAGAATCAATAGGAAAACATTTCACTCAAAAATTAAAGACAGAAGCAGATGCTCCAATTTGATATCCCCCATAATTCTAGATTTCAAAAACTCTTCATTTTTACAAGCTGTTTTTAATGTTCACATTCTTACTGTAGCAGTCTAATGACATTCATTGTGTTACTAAACAAAGGGCTTTAAATGATCTCCGAATGTTGCTAGTGTATTGTTGTACAACAATGGCATCTAATTCAGAACATCTTTTCAGAAATCAAATTGTTTATACAAATACATCAAACACTTCATAGACACTACAAATTGAAAATATAACCAGACATGTAACGTAAACAGAACAAAACCCAGCACAAAGTGGTCAGTCAAGCACAGTCATCTGCTCATAACCTGCTGAAACCTTGAAATAAGCACATATTAGACAGTGAATTATTATTGCAAATCCCCCAATGAGTAAATAAACCCAAATAAATACTTTTTATTGCTATACTCATTTTTACAATCAGTGGGCTCCTACATGTACCCAGTACAGTGGGTACTCTTGTTTCCTTAAACTACATCACTTGAACAACATAAAACCAGTCTTTATAAACAAGAAGTCCTTGGGATGCTGGAGATGAGCATGGTGGGTTTATATTCAGTTACACCACTCCAAATGTGCTGTATCATTAAAGCAGGCAGCACTGGAGAACCAGCCTCCCAAGACACATATTAGGGTTTCCCATTTCTGTGATTACGGATGTGGGCTGCAGGGTCAGAATTAATTGAAGCTGGGTTGGAACAGAAACGTCTGAGAGTTTGGCTGGTTTTTGGGATGAGTGGGAAAGAGCTGAGCTGCAACCCTCACACACTCAAAACCCCAAATTGCTCCATGATGAACATATAGGAACTGTTTATTTCTACTGTTCCCTCTTCCCTGAGCACTGTGCTACTTTTTTAGTTACACAGAGAATTTTATTCCAGTCTTAGATGATGTCTATAGTTAAAAAAAAAAAAAAAAAAATAGACTTGATCCCAATGACCACTCAAAAATGTCACTGGAAGCTCTTTGTGGCACTGTGACAAAATTGATAGGACGTTATCATCAGTCTCCAGCTGGCAAAAGCACAGCCAAGAGATTTTGTGGGAAAAAATAAAATAAAACACACATAAAAAGCTTATGTGAAATATCTTGTCTTAAAACAAACAGGAGCATTGAAATATTTTCCATCCTTTCTAAGTTCTTTCTGAAAATCAGTAAGTGTTCTGCATTGAATCAAGCAAGTTCTAATATCTGCAGCATTAAATATAATTATGTATTGGCATTGGTCTATACACTATGCCAACTGTATTATGATAAAATTCACATTTTCTGGGCTTACTAGAAGTTTATTCTCCTCCTTTATCTTTCTGATCCCAAAGAAAATTTTATGTTTTCCTTTTATTTATATTTTAGCACCAATGATTTACAATATTTTAACTTTTTCTCTTATACAGCAATAGCAAGAGGCAAAAATCACTTAAGCAATTGAGCATACAGCACAAAAGATCTATTTGTCATTATACAGCATTTATTTAACTTTCATTTACAAGCATGTCTAGGAGCACAATGATCGGAGATAATGCACAGTTTCCCAAACCATAGAGGACGCTGTTCCAGTACTTAAATGCCTCAACCTGTATAAACACAGGAGTCAGGATAGGTATTTATGCCGCCACCACTACTGATGGTTATAAGGGGACAAAGGAATTTTAGTGACAGCTTACACTGTACATTTCTCATTCTTTTAAGTAGATAAAGTTACAATTTGATATGTGTATGACTTTTCCACATATTTTTCTCCAGAATTTCCAGGGGTTTGTTCTTTTTTTTTTCCTGTTTTTTTTTCTTTTTTTTGGTGGGGAAGGGTCCTTCTAGGGAAAAAAACCAAAAGAACAGAGGGAGGAGAGGAGGGAAAAAAAAATGAGAATTTTTTTCCACCAGGCAGCAAAGTTGCACAGAAATAGTGCTTCCCTGGTTAACGCTCAAAGCAAGGTGTTTTCCCAGCTCTCCATTTCAGAGGGTATCAGGCAGGAACAGGTCACCAGTGAATGGTTTTACTGTCATGAGATTAATCAGGAGCTCACCTAACAAGAGGAACTGGCGATTATAGAAAGATTTCTCAACAGCTGATTCAGAAACAGAGCAGAACAAATGAGAGAAGCCTCCAGAAGAAGCCAAAAGCAGGATCCCCCTAGGAAATCATGACACAAATCCACTCTTCAAAGTGCTCAAGAAATACAATGCAAATGTCATGGGGGGATAAAAAAAGGTATATTCCACATTTGACCTTTTTTCTGGATAGGAGCTGCTTGGTTCTGGAAATTGTACAAAGCTCGTACTTTGTTATAAATTTATATACTAAAGTTGAACAGTTTCAACAAATAAATCCTTCTTACTGAAGGAGGATTATAGTCATCAGCTAACATCACCTAGATCTTTTAAATTCCCTGTTTTCAAAGATCTATGGGGTCACTGCAACAGTAAAAAGAGAGGAGCAGATCAAGGGCAATGCTGTAACGGGGTCTAACTTGAAGATCTATCCTGAAAGATAGCTGTACTAAATTATACACAGATTCAGCAGGAATTGGACAATCTAAAATGCATTCAGACTCTCCAAAAACAGGGAGGAAATTCTCCTTTTTATAACCTGCATATGAGTTATATCTAAGTAATCTTTCACAAGTGGTTGGCTTGCTTTTTTTAGAAGTATAGTTTATGTATGAGAAATTCCTGAAGGGAGGAGTGTTTAATTTTCTGGTGTTTTAGAGGAAGAAAAGCAGTTATCTGAAAATGCAATCAATAAGCTATAGGCACATCGAGATCACATTGAGAGATTCCCATGCCAAGCAAAGAGGTGTAAGCAGAGAACAAGCCTTTAAAACAAACCTTTGATAAATGTGGCCTGACAACACATGAAACTAGGATGCAACATCAAGGCAGCATTTAAGACTCTTAACAGATGCAGATGGACAGGATATTAAACTTAAGAAATGATGGGAAAAAGAAAACAAGAAATACTTGTGAATGAGTCAACCCTTAGGAAAACATAAAAAAAACCTAAGGAGTTTCAGATCTGATGGAGCTGTGTTTGATACTGGAGATTTTCAAATTAAGGACTAACACGCTGTTGTTAAAGCACGTAATTGTGACCGATCCACCCAAATCAACAGATTAAAATAAATTAATGAAGACAACTCCTTCAGAAAACCAAGTACCTGCCGAGGTAAAGGAGCTGCATGTTTTTAGCAATGTAAGAATGCTGCAGTGCAAACAGAGCCTTCAGTTCATCACCCACAGTCAGGCTAAGCAGTAATTACTTAATCTAAACATCTGAACTGGTCTCGGAGAACTGCTCTATCAGGTACAATGTTGAAAAAGAGGCCTAAATTGCATGACAGAATTAAGCTTAATTTAGGTTGTCAATCTGTGCTGGTCTGATCCCAATTCCGTAGGAGGTTTTGAAGCCCACATATTGAAACGAGTCGTGTAGCTGGAGCTCAAACAATTGCAAAAAGCAAGTTTTTCCTTAGGGCAAAATCTCCAAGTAACAGTGCAATCTCACCATTGTTTTGAAAGGATATACACCATGTCCCTGCCTGTGTCAGGACTGATCCAGAAAAACAGAAATAGCAGCACAGTATTTGTTCAAGATAATAAAAAGATAATTTGAGATTCCAACAAGCTGCTTTCACCCTCTTGTTGTGAAGTACTATTCTAAAAACGATGGTATTTTGTAAAACATTGCGAGCAAGCGATGATGAAATACCCATGTCTGCAACAACCTGCTTTTATGCCACTTCAGGCTGGGGAAGGTGAGTGGCCATATCAACTGGGGAGGTGAACATATTCACAATCTACCCAAACACAATTAAGTCTTAATTGTAAATTTTAAGGACACTTCCTAGGGCTTAACCACACCAACAGAGTGCCACAGGATAACACATTATTGTGTATCACCTCATCGTTGGTAAGTGGGTGCAGATAAAGATTATTACCTTACCAAGCTCTTACCCTGAGCTATCAACAATAAAAGTTTGGTATTATCAAAGTAATTAATGAGGAGAATTGCGTTGTCATTGCTGTACTAAACTGGAATGGGGGACATTCTTTGGGGTTCTACAAAGTCAGTGCTGGGATTTTGTTTCTTCCCCAAGTGGAAAGACAAAGGAACTCATACACACCTCGTACAAAACACTCTGCATGGCTGAATTACTTGGTTTGTAATTATCAGATACTACAGTAACAGGTATCAAAACAACTGCCATGATTACTAAAGCTTCCAGAACTCCTAAAGATTGCCAACTGTAACATGACAATATAAATTTTTTGAAGAAATTTCAGCCAGTAATAAAAAGGTTTGAGGGCCTTTTTCAGACATTTAACTTGTTAAACGATTTTCACAGGTTTTCCCATACATGCTTTACATGCTATATTTTAATATTAATCTGCTAGACTTTAAAGCATCAACAAAAGATCACCAAGTATATATTGGCAAGCTGCTGATGGATTTGTTCAGCGTGAAAAGAGACACCATACAGGAGGGCTGAGGAAATTAGCAATGTACCACCTGATTTTATATGTTTCTGCATATACCAGAAAATGAAGTGCAATAACAATTAGGTGAAGACACCATCCTCAGTATCTTCTAACACACTCTATCAGAGGAAATAAATCCAGCCATCAGATAGCATGAAAACACAATTTACAAGCTTCCTGTAAGGTGAAGCAGAGGCAAACCACAGTGTTTGTTTCACAAGGTAACAAGCACATTGCTGGGGTGAAGGAGCAGCAGTTCTCCAGCACATGATGCACCCACAAATATATTTCTGAGTTATCTGAGCAACAGCTGCAGGGATGGGCTGACTTCCCTCTCACAAAAACAGAACGGGGAAGTGAGGGCAGGTCCCATGCACAAAATTGTTCCACGTGTCCAACTTTGCAATTATCTCAGATTCCTTTTTATTCTAAGGGACGAGGTCTCACCTGCTCTGAAATTCCCTTCCTTCCCGGCCTCTCCTGAAAACGTTACCTACCGCAGCACGCAGCTACTGAACGGGGAAGCAGGAGGCAACACAAAACCAAACCCAACATCTGCAGCCCATGTTTCAACATAAAATATTTGCAGATGCTAAATCTTTATGCCAAAATAATTTAACAGATTAAAGATACATTGATTGCACATGATCAGACTTTAAGACAGATACATAAAGCAAAAGTATTTTTATTTGCTAAAAAGGTATAGCAAGCCAAACTTTTTAATATTGTTAAATGTACTGAAATGGTTGAAATGTTGCATTTTCCAAGTACGTCAAAAAAGTACTTTTTAACTCTGTGTTTTAACTGGTTTGTCTAAACCCAGCCAGGAAAGTTTCAGAACACCAAGAAAGCTTTTTCAGAAACAGCGTAAGAAAAAAGTGACTCACTGCTGAAAAAGGCATATTGCAAAAGTGACACCCTTTGGACAAAATCCTTCTATTAAGTGGGAGCATATTAAGTCAACACAGGGCAGAAGAAGAGGAAAGTTCAACAAAATATTCAATGCTTTATCTACAAAGGTACAAGGGAAGAAACAGATGAGTCTTTCAAATGAACAAGTGATGCTCTAAATCTTACTGCTGAAAAAGCAGAATCAGATGATGGAGAACGCATCATATTTCAAAATGGAAACAGATCAGCAAAAACCTCAAGGAATTACCAGCTGGCGAGCAAAGAAACATAATTTTTTTTTAATGTCCAAGAAAAAAAATTCATTTCATCTGGCACTGAACAGAGTATGTAATAAATAGACTTTATGCTTAAATAAAAAGGAAAATGGATACAAAAAGAATAGGAACAACAAGCAATTTATAAAAACATGTAAAATATTGACATAGTTGAACACTGAGTAGTTGGTGAAAAGCAAGAATGAATTGTGAAAAGTACCTGGTGGAGTGTTTGTCACCAGAAAGGCTCCTGGGACTAAAACACAACCTGCTAAAGAAGCTCCTTCCACATTTGTCTGTCCTTGCCCCCACCTGCCTCCATCTCACGTCTCCCACAGGTTACCACCAACCAGAGCTGAACAGGTGTAATTGTCCCCTACCTGAACCACTTTCAATTCAACATCTGTTTTAAAATGCATCCTAAAATCTACTGAGTTTGACAGAAATAAATAGGAAGTGACTATTCATATATCTCTCCTAACAAACTGAAGTGGTAACCTCTGGGAGGAGGACGGGGCAATGAAAAGCAGGTGGTGGATGACAAGACCTTGACTTAAATCAGATGCAGCTGAAAAAGTGCACCTGACTCTGCTCCAACCTCAGGCCTTCAGGAGGCCCCAGTAACCCATCCCTGACCTGTGACAAAGGCAGGTGAGTACAGCATTAGATTGCACAGGTTAATCAGTACTTATTTACATGCCCCCAGCAGGATCACCAAAAATTTCTAATTCCTAAAAGTGAGCTCTTCTGCAAATATTTCTCTTCCCACAACTCAGTTTCTGAGGTTGGGAAGTGTTGACCCTTTTTCTTCTAAAAATTTATAAAAATCAGTTAATTGACTCCAGTCTCTTCCAATAGAGGAAAGGAAGATCCAAACAAAGTGTGATTGTTTCTAACATGAAAACAAACATTTAAGGAAACAAATTCAGTACTTTACATAAGTAGAGCTTAATCTCTGACTGGCTTTGTCGGTTTCTATAATTCTTTTTCACACTAAGTGCACTGATAGGTATTATTTTCACATGTGGTCAATCACATAATGAAAACCTAAGGAAAAACACTTGTGAAAAACACAATGTACAGACATTATGGGTAACACATTGCTCATTTTCACCTATTATGAAGAATAATAGAAACAACATGCTCCCAAGATTTCAGAGAAGCCCTATTTTACAGATGGAGAGGGGTGGAATGGCAAGAAGCACTGATTTATTCTCAAAAATAATTTCTCTGTTTCAATGGGATGAAAAAAGCTGTTGTCTTTAAGAAAAAAGGATGTAATTTTAGTACAGTCAAAAAAGACTACCAGTACCTAGGATTTCAACTGCTATTTGGGAATGCCTTTTAAAAAAAGTTTAAGTTTTACATTTCAAAGCCTTTGTATTTTTTTTTTTCCAAGTCTCCCGTGGATTATGTTACTGATTGGGAATATGTGGGAAATATTTCCCACAATTATGTTTAGAAAAATTCCAGTGATAATTAGCACCAATCCTAATACATGTGGAAAACATTAAAATCACTGAAAATGATAAATAGTGTTGATTTTATGCAACAAAACGTAGACGTTAAATATATAAAACATTATATTGGGTCCACACTGACCAGTATGCTCTGACAGCAACAAGAAGTCTACAGGAAAAGGTTAAAAACATAAGCAAATAATGATACTTTCCTCAGTAGATGTATTAGACATTTGTCAACATGAGACCCTGGGTTTTATATCTTATAGGCTGCATCTGCATTTGGAAGTCATCAGTGATTGTTTTCTCCCAGAATTTGTTAACTGGTTTATAAAACTGCTTGAATATTTGCATCCACAACATCCTGTGAATTGGACAAATCCAATCCCACGTGCATTAGGAATCACATGTTCTAGTTCATTTCAAATCATCATGTCACTCAATACTTTGAGATTTTTTGCACAACTGCATTTTAACTGTTTGTAATTCAGCTCCCTTCTCGGGTGCCTAACAAATACAGCATCTGCTCCAGCGTTGCCTGTTCGACTCCAGTACTGCCTTCACCCACCTTTATCCTTCAGCCAGGGAATCTGTGCATGGACCTTCTTTTTCAGCTCACCTCAAGAGCATTTGGTGAAGCACCTTGTCAATCCCTTCTGGAGAATCTGAATGGGTTATGACAACCAGATTTCCCTGTTCTTACACTCACTCACTCCTGTAAAGATGCCAGAAGGCTGTGATGCATGACTTCTGTTTACAATGGGTGTTTTGACTTTTCCCCAATGTATTACACTAATCCTGATATCCATTCATTCTGCCCCCCTGGAGTTTTTGCTAATTTGCCCAACACAGATGTCAGACATTGAACTGACAACTTTCTATTCCTAGCACACAAGGCACTCTCACATACGTGGAGCTAGGACAATTTAACAAGAGCAACATCTGCCAAAGTTCATTCTTCACACATATTCTAAAAGGTGGCTTCCTGTGTACTTATTCCAGTGCAGAGTACAAATTAACTAGAACAAAATAAAATTAAGAAACTATATTAATACCTATCATTTCTTTTGCAGCTAAGAACATTATGATACTGGAAAATTAGTTTCCAAAGTTAATGCATGTGTTTCAAAAAGGTCAGCTTTTTAATGTATTAGTTAATAGTAAAACTCTACAAATGCATCTTAGCACCCTGTCTTGTGTGTAAATACAGAGAATCATGCTCAAGTTAAAGCCTTCTCCTTCAGGAGGCTAATTCTGCTTCACTTGTCTTCCAGATTCCCCCTATAATGAACCACCTTCTCTAAAACAGTCCTTTAAAATTCTTATTTTTATCATTTTCTATCAAAAAATACAAATATTTGTACATTCACCAGATTTTCTCCCTGCTCCATCTGCAACCCTATCGCAAAAAACTGCCATAGGTCTCCTAATTCTCCCATGACATTTTTCCTGAATTTAAATTCAAGACTTTCTCCATACCTGCCAAGGTCAAAATTCCTCCTTAATGCATCTTCTAAGCAGGCAAGGGCTACAGTAAAACTGACAGCAGAAAGCAGCTCAGTAAATTCAGCCATGCCATCTATTATCGGGCATCTAAGATGTCACCTGGCTGAATTAAATCTTGCTTAATTGCAAGGTTTATGTCTACCCAGAAGATGTTAAAATGGAAAATTAAAACTGAATTACTTAATATGTCTGCAGCACACCTAATTTTCCATAACTCATATCCACCTGCTTAGCTCTCCAAGGATGAAAGAAATAGAGTTTAAAGGCAACAAACTTCCCTGCTTGCTGTACTGAAACTTAATGCCCATAATAAAAACAAGAGAACCATCATTGTCAACTGCTTCACCTCTCTTGAGGAGTAAGCAAATAATTTTCATCAGTTCCAATACTGTTTCTCTGAAAAATGAAATTTGGAGACTGATGCAGCATTTTGCATTAATAAAACCAGTGCATTTTACTTTACACAAGGCAACAATCAGTTGCTAGAGATGTAAAAACTAGGCCCACTAGATTACACTCCATGCCAATAAAAACAACTGTTCCTTAGCTTTCTAGTCCTTTAAATTTATTGCCATAGCATGGAGATATAACTCCTATTTGTAATCAACAAAAAAAAATTATTGGTGCATCAGCCTAAGAGAAGACTTTTTCCCCTGCTCGCTCAAGTTCTGGTCTATATCACTCTCAGTTCCCAAGCTTCTTTCCACCTCTCCTTATCTCAGTCTTCATTTTCCCACTGTCAGAGCCTGTTTTTCCAGGAAGGAAAGTTATGGTAAAGATGAGGAATATTGTTCAGCACCTCTCTGCCCTTTGGCACTGCTATCAAACACTGGGATTTTATCTGCCACATTAGCAGAGATCTTACAAAAAACACATTCCTTTTTGTATAATGTACATGGTGGTCACTCAAACAATAACCAGTAACAGATGTCTGAAGTGAGGAGAATGGACTATTTAAATAGAACTTTATAAATTCTGATGATCCTTTCCCAGATTTGAAACCCTGACACTTAATCTATAACTATCAGTATGGCCCTATCCTTCCCTTTATGTGTTTATTTCTAGTTCCAACTCGGCAAGGATACTTTGCCCATCATGCTTTAAGTTTCTCTGTGACCTTGCAGATAATGCTACCCTCAACTTGCCTTCATTTAACAGTGTAAAGATAAAAATGGAAAAACCTCTACAAAGAATCCAGCACCCAAATAAGGAATTCTGACAGGGCTATGAACTTACATGCTTACATAAAATTACTGGTTTCATTCAGTACCCTGCAATGACCATCTGGGAAAATTTTTCTTTCAAAGGAAACACAGAAGTATGAAAGAAATGTAACCTGCCAGAGTCCACTGAAGTTTCAATGTTACAAGATTTGTATTTAGGTCTGCTTTCCAGGGGTTTTTAAAAAGTGCTCTCACTCAATATGCATGGGAAATTAAGTAGTAACTGCTTTAAATAACCTTACAGTTCAATATACAAGAAAGTGTTGGAATTTTAGAAGAAAATTCTCCATAAATCTATAGCTGTAAACCTTATCTGCCAACAGCACTTTTACTCACATAGAAACAGCAGAACTGAAGACCCATTTGGCATAATACAGAAGCAGATTTTAAGACTATAGTCTTTCTAAAGCTGCATTATGTTTAATTACCTTGTTTTTACAGTCCCTTTTAAGATAATAAAGATTCCTGTATGTACTTCTGCATATAGATGCTTAAGAAAAAATTGTTTTTTAAAAAATGTCTTTAATTATCCATCTCACAAAAAGAAAGGATATCACCAATAGGAGAAACAATGGAAAAGAATAGCTTTTTAAAAGACATGGTCAGATTCTGCCATTGTAACACCTCTGCATAGATGCAGAACAAGTTTACAGACACATTTAGAGACTGTCAATTTGTTATACTTGAGGACAAAACTTATCCTTCAGTATCTTTAAGCTTGTAGATCCAGTAGAAGTTTTACATTCCCGATTAAATTTTTCAAACAGTCAAATACAATTAACAGTAATCCCACAAAATGTGCAACTCTTAACATTTAAAAACTCTGCAATCAGCTTCAACAGCAAAAATTCATATGCATTTTGCTGAAGGCTTTCAGAGATGAATTTCAAGATCATTTGTAGGAAATAGACTTCCCCTTTCTTCTAAAGGCAATGCAGCATTAGTATTTACCCTGGCAGGCAGCAGATAAACAGATCTGTGAAGCGTTTCTCCAATTGACAGATCATCTTACAGGGCAGAAAGTTTTCTTCCTGGTACAATACTCACCTGTACCCACTGTACTGGAAACCCATTGTGTTCAAGAGACCAGGCTGACAAGAGGAGAGGCCTCTTCGTATACAGCAGTAATATTTCTGATGGAACCTAAGCAATGCCTACCAGAAGTCAGGATTTTATATTAAAGTACGTGACAGCAGATGCTGCTAATATAATGTGATTTCACTGGTTACAAAACCCAACCCTTCATACCATTTTAACTATGAAAACCACAGGAGCGAAACCAAAGGATGAACCCTCACATGCTGCAAAAATCACCTACCAAAGATAGGACTGTGCCAACCAACTAAGGAACTTTAACAATATCTGCAGAGCTAGAACAGCTATGGCTGAGATTTCACTTCCTACAAGTCTGCATCTTTTTTAAGAGCCATAAAGGAAAGAGTACCCTGGATAAATTAAGTTTAAAAACCTGCATTTTTTTTCTCCATGAATTTCAACAGGGGAAAAAACGAACCCAAAACCCACACCTACTTTACAGATTGAGAGGGAATTACCCTTTGGAAAGCAACAGCTCATTTTTTAATTTAAAAAATTGACAGGATAGTATGCTAGCTGCACAACTGTCTTAGGTAAAAGGAATGAAGGAAGAGAGCTGACAGCACATGACAGATTACAGCTCCTGCATGTCAGGAACCACAGAGACAGGAACAAGTGAACACACCATCAATTTCATCTGGTTCACATAGTAAGAGCAAGACAAAAAAAAAAAAAGAAAAAAAAAAAAAAGACTTGATTTTAACATGTCCAAGAACACCATTAAGCTTCATTATACTCACCCATGGCCATGTATTTATACCTTTATATTATTTTTTGCTTGAATTTAGTAACAAAGCTCCACTCAGGGCTTTTTAAAAAGATGGAAAGACAAGCATTTGTATATAGCAAAGGCAGCAAAAACACATTATTCAACAATGAATAAGACCTACTGTGTTGCTAAGGGACACAGGTGAATGAAGAGGAAATATTTCCTTACTCGCCTGATATGAAGAATGAACTTGTGATCTACTGTAATGTAATTAACATCAAAGAGAACAATAGAGATCAGGGTGTGTAAACATTTTAATTCATTAATATTAATGATTATAACATGGTAGGAGGGCTAGATACTCCAAATCTTGCTGGCTTTAAAGTTTTTCAATATGGCCTTCAACACTGAAGAAAAACAACTCACAAAAATACTTCAATTTTATCAACCAAGTATTTCTCAAAAAAATCAGGTAAATAATAGAAGTGTTTAAAACCCACCATGAGAAATACACTCTTTTTGTATGAAATATTTTATATAACTGTATAAAAATGGACAGAGTGAAGCAGTGCTATAATAAAACACAATCACAATATCCTACAGAAAGACTTCCAAAAAGGCCAAGGACACCACACGTGCTCCTTGATGACTGCAAGTACATTTATGAAGTTAAACAGCCTCTGAATATGACCTTGGTAAGGGCAGGTGGAAAAGTGATTAAGGAAAATCTGCCATCTGGTGACATTGACTCCCACAGGGAAATGGGCAGGATTGGAAGGCCCACAGACGTCTCCCCCGACTGGATCAATACAATTAACCTGCAGTAAACCATCAGCCTTTCTTGGGATTAGAACTGGGGAAGGATAAAACATTTTGCCACTCTGCATCACCTCAGGGGCCTCAGTTCTCCTTCTGGGGTGTAAAGGGGAACATGAAACATAAAACAGACAATTGTGCCATCACCTCTCAAAATTTACACTTTCCAGCCTCTAGATATTCCTGATCTCTTCCCTGTTTCAAGCCACTGAAAACAGTTTTTCAACCAATTAATCTTGCCACTCAAGGTTTTTCATCAGTTTGAGTTTCCTAATCCTCATCTCATTATCAAGCCACTATTAACTCCTGTTTTACACCTGCTGCTCCATACCTTGGTCTTGTTCCTAACCTTCTCTCCACGTTTTAGTTCAATTCTCAGCCTGACACTGCCTGCACATCCCTGCTCCAGCACTGACATCCATCATTCATGTTTTCCTCATTCCTGCTCCACTGCTCTCCTATCATCAGTCTCTGTTCCTCACACAAACTACTGAATATCCCTGTAGCCCATTCCTGTGCCAGCTACCCCCAGGCTCTGCTCCATAAATAACAAGAATCTTCAGCAGGTTTTTTGCTGTTTACAGGGCTGTTTTCTTTTTTGTTGGTTTTTTTTGTTTGTTTGTTTGTTTTTATTAATTTTTTATTTATTTTGTTCAAATAAATCATCCAACCCTTTCTCTTTACTTTCAAACTGGACTTCCTTTCTCCCCTTCAATCTCTCCCCTTCTCATCTCCAGTGCAGCAGGGGCCACCAAGATCACAGGAGACTCACTCTCAGAAGAGGGTTTTCCTAAATGAAAAGTGAATCTAAAACTGATTTTCCCAAAGGTGTCTAACTTGGTGGGGAGATTTCCAAACCAAGGGCAAAGGGCTCATCACAAAACTTCATTTAAAATTACTACTGCTTCTCAAAGCCTGGGATTTGTTACCATGCAAAAGATTTGGACACATAGCTGGTAGATATGTCCAAAATAAAACCTTTGCAGGGAAAAAACGAGTAAAAAAATTCTGTTCCAATTATTTTACTACACAAATTCTTTGCATGAAATTTGTAATTTAAGTTAAATGCTTAAAATCTTGGAAAACAGAACTGGTATCAAGAAATTAGTTTTAACTAACTGATAGAGATCATTTGCTGCCTCACTTTGTAATTTATATTTATCATTTTTTCATCAAAGGAAATGAAACTGGGCCAGACAGCAGAACAGGAATGATGAAACATCGATTCTCTTTGTTTCTCATGCTGTTTAGGAGAACAGTATTTTAGAGTTTTACTGGGCAAAAGATTCATTCAAATTTTAACAAAACATCTGGTTTGAGTGGTGCTTATGAATGGCAATAGAATTTAAGCAGCAAAGAGCATTTAAGTTTTAAAAAGATAGCGATCTACAAACTGAAAGCTTTCTTAATCTACAGTAATATTGACACATTTATTAAATACTTCATAATACTGACTTCAAAAATGCAGGTTTGCCTTTTAAGAGTTTAATATAAAAGCTTATTCTGTCAGCTGACTAGCCCTACAACTGAACTCCCCCAATAATTTCCCTTATCCATACTGCAGTATCTGCATTTTGAGATTTTTAAAGTCAGTCCTATGGATTGGTGTGCTGTTATTTTTATCTCTTAAATAAAATACTCACAGAAAAATGAACACTTCAGAATTGTATACAGTCATAAGAAAAGCTCAGGTGAAATATTTTAACCAAATGCCCCTAAGATCACAGAATTAATTAAGGGCAACCTTCTCAGGAGCAGTGGCAAGTTTAACTGATTTTACAGGCTACTTCTAACTAAACAAAAAAATCCTTACCCAAGTTCTGCACATTCATCTGACAAGTTTGGGGGTTTGTTCTTTTTGTTACTTGCAAAACCTCAAAATTACATTGAAACTAAATTCATAAATATGTTAATAAACTATCTTTGAGAACAGAAATAAAAGACACTATATAAAGCCAAATATTTATTATTTGAACAGGTATGTTGCCCATTAAAATGCTTTTATGCCATCTTACTCTTATTAGCTCCATACATACACATCCATACGAAGAACTTGTCTATCAGGACTTGTAATCCTCAGTTCTTTGTGATGAAAATGCTATGGCACTTAGATAATATTGCACATGACCACTGCACTTGCAGTTCCTGATGGTAAGAAGAATGCTGAAAACATGCATTAACTACACAAAAATTAGCAAAACAAAAATTCCCGGCTATGTTGAAGCCATGCCAGGTCTCACAATAACTGAGGCTAAAAGAGATGTGCATTCCTGTCCCTATAGCTAAATTCATGTCAAACAGTAGCACAGAAGGTTATTTAATGTACTGTACCTGTGCCTACCAATATCAAACAGGTATAAGTACAATATTTATGAAAATTATTGCTTCAATGGCCCTTTGTAAGTCCCAAAGCCAGTTGGGAAAAAAAAAAGGTCCTTTGTTTTACTAAAACCACAGTGATGATGCAAAATAACTCTTTGATCTATTATATATTTGAAAGCACTAAGCTAAATGCAGACGGTAATTGCTGACAAATCCCAGTAGTAAACAAACCAGTCTCACATTTTACATATTATCAAGAGGCTACAGAATTAATGGTTACAGCCAAAGAAATGTTGACACAGTTGCAGATTGAGCCTTAACATGCTGATCATGTTAAAATACTGCACAAGAAATATTTTTCCACTTTGTAAAAAGCCAGACTGTTTACATGCATAAGTGGCTGGAGATCTTGTTGTCTGTGTGTGGTCTTCACATTTCAGTATCATAACCACGCATATAAAGAGAAGCAGCATGAAATAACCCATTATACTTACAATCAATGCCAGACTGCACATATTAGAAGCACTGAGATTTAAGTTTCTGAAAATGAGCGTTACAACATACATATACCTACATACAAAGTTTTTACTCCCTTTTCTAAAAGTAATTAATAAACAAATTGAAACAAAGCTTTTCTAAAAGTAAACAGAGGACTCATATTTCACAAAAATTAAGTTTTCTTCCCTTTACATTGCTTACAAAGGAAAAAAAAAATTAAGAAACTAAAAAAAATAACACTGTCATCGCTAAAAGCGGAGACATTCTGAAACTCTGGTAATTTCACTTGTATTGTTTTATCATATAAAATGTATTAAATTACTTTAATTTTTACACAAGTATAACATATCACAGCTCTAGTTCATAAATGTCTTAAACCTCTGATCTGCTGATTCGTAGCTGATTTTTGCTACAAATTGCTGTTACTAATTTACTTAGGAATCACTGGAAAAATCTCTTTCAACAATTTTTTTTTTCTTTTTAATAAAAAGCAAAGCCTTACTAAGGAAAGAGAGCACTGGGAAATCATTAAGGAAAAGAAGATGCAAGCTCCCTGTACTGCAAGGAGACCAATCAGTAGCTTTACCATTCACACACAGCTAAGGACTGCCAATGGGTAGGTAAAGTGTATCCAACTGTCCCACCTTCCCACTCTCTATGTCTAGCAATCAAACATGTAATTTTAAAAGGCAAGTATGCAGAATAAATAAAAATATTTACTTCAATCACTCAATGCAAGAACTCTCAATATTTTTCAGACTAATTGAGACTTCCTGCCACAGCCAGCAACAGAAAGCAGAGGCCCTCATCCTTCCAGTGTCTATCTGTGAACCTCACTACCCATGGCTGAAATTCCTAAGATATCAGTGGAAAAAAAAAAAAAAAAAGAAGGCTTGAAAGTACAAGGTTGTATCAAGAATGCATCTGTCCAAAGGTTTGAGACAGATTTCTGGTCCTACTGTTCATCTGCATATGAGGGAAGGTGAAGGGGGAAGGAGAGATAACCTTTTAAGTTTTCCACATGCTTATACCTTATTGATAATTTAATGTGTGCACAGGAAGCAAAGTTCTTCAAAACAGTTTCTTCTGTAAAATGACAGGATTAAAGTTAGAAGAGAAAATAATCAGGAACATAATGGATGAACAGAATTAACACTGTGGGATCATTCTAATTCCATTTGGGACACACATGCCTCATGAGGTTGAGGTTCTGTTCCATAAGCATTTAAGAAAAATAAACATGTCACCGAAAGTCTTTAAAAGTACACTTCCCAAATTAGAGAAACGATCAAGGAGCCAATAGAAAAGAAATATGTATGAAGGGTAATTCACTGCAAAAACAAACAGTAAATGACCCTTGAAAGGGGTCCTTCTGAGTTTGCTGGAGGAAGCAGCATGGCTCTGTAACCAGGCAGAACTGCAGTGCATTATCTCCACTTTCCACTCCTGTCTTGTAGGAGGGGGGCTCGTAGGCTGAAGTGTCCCAGGGAGGGAGATCCAAGCAGCATTATGGGATTTCCATGGCTCTACTGGCCTGTCAGCCTGGCTATTGGAGCCTGGCCTGCTGGAATCTGTATTTTTTGGTAAATAAAGCATTATGCTACACATTTCTCCAGTGTGGAAATATTTGTGAACATTCAGCTTTTGCCCTAGTCCAGAAACATTAATGGACTGGTTGAAGACAGCTGCAAACAACAAAGGAAGGCCTGAGAATTTATTTTGTACAATGCCGGAGCGCAAAACCTTCCTGTGGAAGTCACAGAGGGAAACTCAGGAATACACAAGCATTCAGTGGCAGATTGCCTTTCTCTTTAGGTAGCGGAGTACTCATTCCAATCCCATCACCTGTTCACATGCAATCTGTTCCTTAGGAAGTTAATGGCAAATTTTTGTATTTTTATGCTTATTATCTGCATTTATCTGCAATTTAAGAAGTTAAACAGACTCCCCTGCTATTCAACAGCATTTGTACAGGTGACAGCTTATGCCACAGTTGCTCCCACCCCATAGGACAGACCTTCCACAGCCTGTTCCACCACCCTGCCACTTTTCACTTTACTCCTTTCCCTAGTTCTGTCTGATTTTTAAGCCTCTATATAGTGCTGCTGTAAACATGAAAATAACAGCAAGGGAGATCTTTGCTGTTGAGAATGAGCCCTCACAGAATGGAATTTTCATAGTGTTTTCAGTTTGTGGCAGAGCCTGGAATCCTCACCCTGAATACACAGGAACCTCCATCACACAGCCCACAAGAGAACTACAAAGCCTTGCTGTTTTTCACCACACTAGTAAGGTAATAGATAACACAGTATTTAAACTGAATTATATTTTAACAGATTTGGACTAATGTCCAACTATTTTAACATTTAAACAAGTAGCATACGGACATTTTGAGGAGATCCAAAGCATTACTGAAAACACAAGGGAACAAATCTAAACATCTTAAGGGTCACTGAACTGACTTGCAGATGGTCAAATGAGAGAAATGAGCAAGCCACTTGCTGATCAGGGGCTAACCATCAAATCTGTGTGGCAATCCAAAGAGAAAGAAGGGGTATTTCAAAACCAAGTACCAATATGATGACAGCCAGCAGCAGCAGAGATGATTTGGATCTGGCCATTACCACACAGTAGATGCTCTTGGTGAACGAGTTGCCTTCTTACGCACCATTATGTTGCCTATTCTGAACCTATCATTTGTGTAGATTTAAAGTCACCAGTATCTTCATAGACAAAATTTTTGAAGTATTCTCTCCTTCTAAACTAGTTTTAGACTTATAGTCCACAGTGAAAATCGAACTTTCTACTGGGTTTTAAGAGTCTGTGATCATCACTGGTATTCCTAACACTCTGTAACAGCTCAAATACCCTGGCCTACTTACAAACCTGGAAATTATATTTTGCCAGCTTAATTTTTTCGGCTTGGAGTGTGAATGCTGCCTCATAATGGTACGTGAAAAACAGTTACCTCACCTCGTCACAGCACTGGCTAGCAACAACAGAGCTTTAAGTGATTTTCTGGGTGTACAGCTTGAAATACTGTGAGATTCCTTGATGCTTGGAAAAGATAAAGGCATGTTTTAACAATATCCAAGTATCATTTCACTTCTGAAGTTACAATATTTTTTAATTGTATTCTTCATCACTGTGTTTTTCCTTCCCAAAATATGTATCATAGTTCAAATAGGAATTTACAAAACCAGATTAAATCCCAACAGTGACTACATGCTTAATAATGCAGGCCTCTCCAAAATAGCAACATCAAATGAACCATCTCTAATAACCTTACAGAAAATGGCTTCAAATTAGCAAAGAGTTTTCTGAACTATGTAGAATATGCTGAGCATCTGTAATTAAATCTCTTTCCAGTTCATAATCAAAAAGTACCCCTAGTTGTATCCTCCAAATATTCTACAAATCAAAATTCCTGCCAATTATCAGGGTGAAGGGATAGAGACAAAGACACATTTTCCTTAACATTTTTTTGTCCTTTGAGGTCATCTCTAAACACCACACTGTTTCCACCACCACACTGTTTCCATCAAACAATAGAAGCAAAATTAAATATGCATTCAATTTACTGAAATGCACATAAATTGACATATAAACATTTAAAACTAATGACAAATTCTATCAGTTTTCTGAAGAAATCTATAAACCGAAGTTGCTCTTTTATTCTACCCGTGGCAGCCAATGATGATTTAATCACTGCTTTCTGCTATTCAGCTATTTTATGTTACGCTACAAACATTCAGTACTCACTGTTTGAGATGAGAACACGTTGTTGTTTGATTGCTTTTTTAAATTATGGGTTTCATTTTCAACTTTTGATGTGTCAGGCTTAATCCTATCATCCAAGTTGTTTGTAAATTCCCTGAGCCATGGATTGTGACTGTGTCAGTTTAACACCCAGGCAAATGAGAACCAGAGACTTGCAGACAATACCACAAAGGGAGTGAGTAACTCTTTATAGGTTTGTTTTCCACTGCTGAAGATTACCTTATTATGGCAGGGCAGCACACTCTGGTACAGCTCAAGTGAGTCTCCTTCTTATTTTTATGCTATAGGAATGTCAAAATAAAGAAGAGAAAGTTATATTCTGCATGACCCTACTAACTGTCACATCCTAGGATCTTGGCATTGAACAGATCCTCTTTAATGGCCCAAGAGTTAGCTCTTTCCTAACTCTTTAGTTCAGCAAATATTTTCTGTTCAGATCTATACGTTGCTCTTCTCTCAGCCTTTATCTGTATGATACAAAGCAGGATAAACCACAGCCATGTATATTTGGTCCATTATGAGCACTATTAAATCACTGGGATATTCAATGAACAAAGACAATCCTCAGAGTTTACAATAGGAGAATACTGGCTAAAGCTTGAAAGGCTGTATTTAACTATACCTTATATAAACTATTGTTTCACCGGCTGAGTGGTGCTAGTTATGCCAGGCATTGTACTAATTCCTGGAAACTAAGCAGGGACTTGCAAAGAGGACCTTGCACACAGAACAGAGCTTAGTTTAGCTCACTTATTGCATAATTTTTTAGAGTAAAATGAGGAGAGAATTATTGAAGTAACTTTACAAACCTCAGTTACCAACGATATAAAAATGCTGAGAAAATGTTCTGCGGCTATGACACATTTTCTTCGGTGGAAACCACTGTGTCATTCTTCCTTATCTCTGTTCTCACTCTCTCTCGAGACTAACAACTGACTGCTCTCCAACCAGCTTTGATGCAACATTTTTACAGTGATTCTCCACTCAAATCCTATCTCATAGTACATGGCAAGGTACACAGAAAAAGGCCATCCATTTTGCTGAAGTTTGGAGATTCAGGATTTCCTCCATGAGGATCTGTCTGTAGAAGACACCTATAGCAAAAACAGCAAAGAACCCTCAGTGAAGGTCAAAGACAAAAAAGGACAAACCCAAGAAAGATGATACTTGCCCTTAAGGCTTCATAAATGGACCCTACTTCCCTAGCAAAGTGTACACAGCCAACAGGAAAACACTCAAATCACAGAAGTGAAGATTTTGGTTCAAAACATCTTCACATGATCTAGACCACAAACTATTTTTTCCCACTTTCCCAAGTGAAAAGCTTTCAGTTAGTTACAAACACTGGTAGTAAGAAGCCAGAGTTCTCTTGTGCTGGCCTCATGGAAAGTACTGCATTCCTTGATGCAGGGAAATCAACAACAGGTGAGCTTCACGTGCGAAGGGCCAGACACCAAGGCACGGCAAGACCCACCTTCACTCACCACAACTTTGTAAATGAACATACACAGCTGATCTGACTCCTATTCGATATGGAAAGGTGTTTATTCTCTATTTCATTTGGCCAAGCAACATCACACAAAGGCAGTTGACAGATTCTGAAAAAAACACCACCACACAAGAGCAGAAGGGCCCCAATACACACTCTACAGAAGCTGCCTTCTGCAGTAAGAGTTCTCTTCTGTCAATCAAGAGACCCCTTCACTCCATATTGGGGCTTGTATTTCAAAGGGGTTTTTAACGTTATTACTTAATTTCTTTATTAAATCTGCAACACTTTGCCTCTCCATTACAACATTGCTTGTGGTAATGAAAATGGTGGAGAGGTATTCAGAGAAAAAACAAACACCACAACACAAACAAGCCATGACTTCTCCATATGTAATTTGTTGACAAAGTTTGTATGTCTGATACTAAAACATCTAAGAAATCGCTCTTATTTCTACCTTTTTTTTTAATACCTAAACTTAATTTTCAATTCTGATGAGACCATTCTTTTTCAAGCTAGACAAGTTTTTGGCACAAAATAAATACATGACGTTCATCATCTAAGTTTAAAATGAGTCAGTTGGAAAATAAATGGGAACAAAACCCAAGCAGAAGTGAAGATGTAACTAAAAAATGTAGCAGTTTGCATGTTAAATCTTAAAGCATGAATTACTTAGTCAACATCTGTTTCTTTTATATTAGTCATTGTTATAGCAAGTTTCAGTCATACACATTTGGAATAATTTAATATGTTCACTTTCTAAAGCATTGTGTGTCAGAAATACTTGCAGTCAACAGAGGGAAACCAGATTAAGACAAAAATCACCAGTTTAACTCCTAATCATTTAAGAGTGAATGAGCCATCTCTCACTACCCTACACTCAAGTACTTGTTGAGAACCTTTTTCTGCCTTACAACATAAAATCATACACATCTAAGTCTAATGTAACAGTTTTTTTCATAGTTCTATTTTAATTCACCCATCCTTTCACAGTCCCTGGGGAATCACAAGTCAGCAATGCAGAGGATTTAATTTTACTCATTTCATACTGGAATTAAAATCAATATATGTTTTATTATTTGGTTGTATCACTTTTCCATATTTTTCCAACCTAACTTCCTTACACACTGACATTACAGACAAACACAATACATTAAAAACACAGACAGACTGGACTGAGGAAGGCCATCTATGGAATAAATTAGTGTATCCTTAGTTAAGCTACAGCATGCTACCAAAATACTCCTACAGGCTCTGATCCAAAGCCCATTGACTCCAGTGAGGTTTGGGTCAGATCCACTGCAAAAAGAACTTAATTCAGTAGTGGTAAATGAAATCCAAAATGTATAATTTGATTAGAAATCACTCCAAGTAACACTGTGAAGAATGTTGGTGACTGCTTCACAACTCATACAGATTTTAGTTCCTTAAACTATTATTAAAAGAAGTCTGGAATTCCAAGTTTTTGCCAACCACACTGTCGCAGCTTAATTGGGCAGCTGTCAACTGTTAGAAAATAACTGCAGCATCATCTCTTTTAGAAGAACTAGTGTGGGAAGTGAAACACTTCCATGGGAGCTAAACTTTCTGGAGTCATGGTAATGAATCTGTTTTCATCAGGTGACCATGAGTCATCATTTTATCAGCAGTTTAAAGGGGTTTTCACAATAGCTGAGCGTCATCGAGGCCCATGCACAGCCATGACTGTAGCACAGTAATGAAACAGGGGGCCATGTGCTGTGGTACCATTATTTAAGGAAAAGTCTGGCTATTGACTCAAGAAAAATACTGCAAAGTCACGGTTGAATAAGTGCTGCAGGGAGCACAAAATGTCCCCAAACTGGAACATAAAATGTCCAGAATGAAGCTTTTATTTGAGAATTGAAACTAAGCAATAATTTTGCTATTAAAAATAGATGCCTTTTAAGGAAGTTGTGAACTACATGGATGAAACATCAGGAAAGAATAAAAATGTGTTGTCAGTCACTCTTCTCCCTTTTACTCCACAGGCCTGTCAGAACACTCTCTTACATCAAATACTCAGATAGCTCCCACATACTAGAATCCATCTACATTGTCCTAAGTAAGGAGAGGCCACACAAAAAATTACTAAAAAACATTATAATAAATGTTCATCATCATAACATCAAGAGCAAAAACTGCATCACTGCATCATGAAGCTGTTTTTACCAGGTACTGCATGAAACATGGATCCCTTTACCTCCCGGCCTACTAACCTCCATCTGAACCCACTGGAAAGAATTGAAGAATTTCACCTACAGCGTAAGCTGAAGCCTCTCCCAGGACCTAAAGACACTTGGTGACCCCACGCAGTATCGCTGCTAAGCCCTCATGTTTTGCTGGACTCAGAGAAATTCAAGTCTGCTTCTAAGTTTCCCATCCTTTCCTCCTTCAGGGCTGGACTCCGGGGTCAAGCAGGCAGCACCCCCAGGATCTCCACAAAGCAGAACAGTGGAGGTGTAAAATCTGGTATTGCTGGTCACAAATAAAGCACATGGCAAGTATCATGGAACCTACATCTTTGAATTAATTAGATTAAAAAAACCAAAAACATATTACTTAGTATGGTGGGTATTTAGAATCCTGTATCACTGCCACAGTAATATAGTGCTCACAGTTAGCAAAAAACCCCTAATCTTCAGGCACAAGTGGTACTTTAAAAACTAATCAGATTTGAATTACCAAAAGAAGTAATGCAAGTTGAACCATCCTTTTATTCCTTATTTGAAGTGATCCCCATGAAAGCAGTGTTTCCACTATTGTTGTTTATCCCTCTGGCTTCCTATTCCTTTCTCCTTCTGCTAACACTTTAATCTCTCAACTCTTCATCCACTCATCATTTCCCTAGGCTTGAAAATTAATCCTCTGAGGTCAGTGAGGAAACTTCCACTGACTCCAGGAGATTTAGAATTATATTGTACACTTAATTTTACTCCCCCTTCTACCTCCCAACTTCCTCTTCTGTTTCTTCTGGAACTTATTTACTCATCACTTTAGCCATTCCATATCTGGTCCCATGAAATTGGGAATTAAATGGGGCATTAAGAAAGAGAACTAAATAGATGTCCCTCCAGCCATTATTATTGTTTGCACTTCCTATTTTAAATCACATTCCCTCCTGCCCCTTTTTCATCATCTTCTTTAAGACTTCTAAGCCCTTTCAGACAAGTATCCTATTTTATCCATTTATACAGAAACAAACATGACAGCTGAGTGAAATGTGGTGGTACTTGATAATAACAATTTCAACCACCTGTATTTCCAGCTGTTCTGAGCAATACCATTTCAGGAAAGCTCCATCTCTAGAAAACCACTATTTAATGGTTAACATAACTATTTCTTAATTTCTAAAGATGCGAACAGCAAATATAAGAACACGTAATACATGTAAAACTCAACAACCCTTAATGTGTTTGGAGAACACCAGTACCTTAGTTTTAGATTTACAATACTTTAGAAAATTCTATTTAAATCACAGAAACCTAATCTTAGCATGTTTCTATTGAAACATTTGAGTACTCCAACCACAGGAATTTCACATACAAATTTTGCAGTGAAGGGGAAAAGAAATGAACATCAGAAAATACTGTATTTATTAGTTAATTTAACTAAGTACTCGCTAAAAAAAAATAATTCTCAAACCAGAAATCAGAATGCTAACAAGCTCATGACTAGGTACATAAAAAAGCAGCTGCAGACTCAGTGTTATAACTCTGAGCAGTCACAATATATAAAAATTTACTTTATTAACAAACAGCATTCCTTATCCTTGCTCTCCCCATGAAAGCACTGCACTCATGTATCTGTGGCCTTAATATAGAAGTAAACACATCTGTTATTCTTTATATCACTCACTATATGGGATCATATAAATAAAAAGTCAGGTAAGAAAACCTACTCAACTCCATAGTTTTTTCTCTCCAAACAATTCCCAAGAAGCAGGAAACACATCACTTTCTCACAAAAATATTATGGCTTAACCACAAATATTTACAGAAATATTGATCAGCTAACTCGATGGACGTACTTCACAGAAATGTGAACTTTAATCTGTCAAGCCCACTGAGATGTCACCTAAGAATCGTCCAGATGGGCACAACTGGTGGAGAAATCTTTGCTGATGTACTGTCACTGTATTACATTTCAACTGGTAGCTAAAAAAAGAAAACATCAGAAATATCAAAATAAACTTCAAAATAAATGCTATTCTTGTTATTCCAGACCCAAGACAATCTACAGGTGTGTGAGCAGACCCTAAACTGAGCCAGCCAGGGCTGTCAGTCCATACTGGCACACTGTCTGACAGGAAGATGGCTTTCCATTTCCTTCTACCTACTGCTAGAGCCTATAATCAATGTTCATGCTACACAAACTTTCTTTCATGGAGCACTCCTAAGATTCCAAAGACAGATGTTAGGATGCTTTTGGTTTGAAGTCAGTATCTTAATGATTACATTAAGGTAAATCAATACAAAAAACCAAAGTACACAAACTGATCATATTAAAATCCCACTGTCATTTTCCTGTCTAATCGTATCCAGTATTTCCATCTTTGTTCCCAATATAAAACAGAAAGCTCTGCTTGCTGTTTCAAATGAACTTGCCACTTAAAACAAGCAAAAAATTAGTAGGAAGGATCAAAAAAGGTACATATATATGTCCAGCATGCAAAAATTTAAATTGGTAGCAAGGAGCAACAACGCTGAAAAACCAATTGCAGAGTGAGCTGGATGAGGGAACACTGAAACTACAATTATCTTAATCTAAGGCCTACAAATCTGAGACAGAACAGCACTCAAAGTAGGAAACAATGTAAAAAAAGCTTCCCTTTGAGCTGAGCTATTGAAATGTAGTAACAAGTTACTCTTCCGTCTTTGGCAAATGAATGAATTGCAGAAAACAGTAAATGAAATTTTTCTACTGCAGCCATAAAAACTACTATATTTAGTTCTGCAGCTTGGCATGAATAAAGTCAATTTACACAATTCTGGAAGAGAAATTCTTTCTACTTTGTCCAAAGTTTTAAACAAGGCCCTAGTGATATTATTTTTGAAATCCATATAGAGTTCATGATTTTGCTTTAAGCCTCACCAATTAAAGTTAAGATTTATTTCTCAGAACAGCAGTAAAATATTTTAGCAACACACAGAGAAAGATTAATTAAATTCATATGCTGGGGGTATTTTACCATGCAATGCTTTATGAAGTATCAATATAAAATAAAATTGAAAATTGATGATCAAATTAACTTGCATAAAATATTATCTATTGCAAATCACAACACTGTACCATCCAGCTGCTTGGTAGGTGAAGAAAGTGTGTTTAGGACCTAAGTGTAGTTTTTGTATTAAGGTTTAAAGCTATTTTACTGCATCAAGTAATCCCTCTTAACTGCCCATAAAGCCAAGCTTAGGATCGCCTCTCAAAAACAGACCAATTGCTCCCTCCACTGGAAGTAACCGACCATTACACCGGGGTGCAGAGACCCGCAGATAAATCACACATCGATAAGAAGAGAAGTTAAAACAAATTAGAGGGGCTTTCCACTTAGTTACTTGACGGTCAGCTGCACTTTTTGCTCTCTTACCAAAAAGATTCACGGACACAAGTTCACAAAATCTGAAAGCTTAACAGCAGAGAATGTAGAAGACAAGGTGAGGCATCTGAAACATGGAATGGTTTGGGTTGAAAGGGACCTTAGAGACCATCCCCCCTCCAGTTCCAACGCCCTGCCAAGGGCAGAGACACCTTCCACTAGACCAGGTCAGATTGGATGAGGCTCTGAGCAGACTTGAACACTTCCAGGGATGGGGCATCCAGAACTTCCCTTGGCTACCTGTTCCAGTGTGTCACCACCCTCAGAGGAAAGAATTTCTTCTTAGTATCTAATCTAAACCTATATTTAGTTTAAACCCATTCCCCCTTTTCCTGTCACTCCATGCTCTTGTAAATAGTCCCTCTCCATCTTTCTCGTAGGCTCCTTTCAGGTACTGGAAGGCCACAATTAGGTCACCCTGAAGCCTTTTCCTCTCCAGGCTGAACAATCCCAATTCTCTCAGCCTTTCCTCATGGGAGAGGGGCTCCATCCCTCGATCATCTTCGTGTCCCTCCTGTGGACTTGCTCCAACACATCTGTCCTGAATATTTTCAGACTCAGTAAAATGCCCCCATCAATTTTAAACACAAGGAATCTAAAATTAAGAATATAGTATTTTCTGTACTCCCTCTACAGAGACAAGCAAGAATAGTTTTTAATGGAGAATCTTCTGCACAGGGATCTTCCTTGCAAAACTTATGTGAAAGCTGAACAGTCTTAAAAAAGAGAATATTCACATGAAATACAAATCCAGTGAATGCAAAGAAGCAAAACTTGACACACAAAATCCCTGATCTAACAATAAAATGTTACACATCTGGGCACAAAGTGAATTTCAATCAGGTCAAGGTAAAGTTAACTTTCAGCACTTGGTACATGCAAAAACTTAACTCTCATTTCTCAAATACTGTAAGAAAGAAGAAGTTGTATTTCATTGCCATTCTCAAAAGCTTTATCTGTGACACCGCTTACCAAACACATCCTCAATGAGAACCTAGCCCTTGCTCAGGCAGTCAGGGATGCTAAACTTGATGATTCCAAGGTCCATGCTGAATACCAGTAACACATCTGTACTGAATAATGAAACTGTAATGATGCCGGTCAGAAACCAAGCGTCTTCAGGTGTTTTATGGAGTAAAGACATTCCAACCCACACCGCTTGTTTTCTTGGGCACTTACATGAATATTGATGATATCAAGAGTTCTCAGCTGAGAAAAGCAATGCCTTCAGCCTCAGCTCCTGTTGTTACCCACATCAGAGGTGCACAGGCTCACAGTATCAGCTAAAATGTGCTCAAAATCAAAGATATTTCTCCTGTAAGTCCTCTATCAACTCAGCAGCACTGAATAATACAGACAGGATATTGTTAACTGAAGGTTTACAATCCTGTTAAACAGTTAAGAATTTCAAGCAAACATCCCACTAAATGACAGCAGTTTGCCTTGGAAAAGAACACATAGCACACAAAAATTGAGTGCTTGGTCTTCTTGTTAAACAGGTTGGTTACCCACAAAACCAAGTTTCAACAGCTTCTGCAGCCTGATCACTCAGGAAGGATTTTGTAGCTGCCCTCCGAAAAAACCCAAGCATATCCACAGAGGAAAAATCTCTTGTTTTAGGAAAATTCCTGGAAAAAACATTTCCAAGAGAATAATATGTTGTACTAATCATGAGTAGGTATATTTACTGATTAGCTGGTATAGTTACAGTAGAAGAATTATGAAGTGCTATATTTATTACAGAATGTTTTGAAAAGCTTTGCTCTTCAGCACACAACCAAAAGTCTGGGACTGTTTGCAAAATGAACTTCAATATAATTTTATTGGACATGAAACAACTAATCCCTGAAAATGGAAAAAGAGGAGACAAATAAAATCTAAAGTGTGATAAATAGTTTAAGAACATGGCTACATCTTAAACCAGGAACCCTTAGACCTGGGAAGTACATAAATAATATTGCAAGATTACCATAAGAAAATAATCCACCCAAAATTTTACTTCAGGTAGCAAACTGTATTTTACTGAGAATTCATGCAGTTTCTAATTCTAACTGCACAACTAATCACTTTTAGTTACAGCATTTTAATCCTCAGCTGACCCCAGACACACTCTGCCATCATACAGCAGCAATTCCAAGTTTGCTTCCAGAGGGAGAGAAAAGCTCATATAAAGTCTGCTACTATGACCAGAAGCCTGAAGGATGCACTTTTAGTATCAACAGACACATTCTAAGCAGTATTACAGAATTTTTTTTTTCTTTAAAGCTGTGACATTCTACTTACCTTAATGACAAATTTGTTGGATGCCATGACAGGTCAGTGTAAGCTGGTCCTATAAAAATACCAATTAAAAGTGATCAGCACTGGAGAAACACTCAGATCTCAACACCAATCAAGAAGGATTCTTACATCTGTGGCTCATTCTTTCATTATTACTATTCTTCAAACCTATACTCTGCTTTAAGAAAACCAAGGAAAACTCCTTTTAAAAGGAGAATTACTTAGCTACCTATGTTGGTTTCTTTTAGTGCACTCATAACTGCCCAGGCACTTTGCATCCAACACAGGAAACAAAGCTAGAATTCTTTTAAGTAAGAAACTATAGCTTTTGGCTCACCTGGTATCCATACATACACACATTATGTACATTTAAAATTTTAGACTACTACAGACATAAAGCAACATAACCTGAGTCTTACGGTGGTTGCACAGAAGTAAAGTGAGCTTTGGACATCGTCCTCTCTTTCTTATCCCAAACAGGACCTAAATTGCTTAACTGGGATCCTGAGTGAAGTACATTGAGCTGCACAGACTCTGACTTTGCCTCAGACCATTCCAAGTAGCTCAGGAGGTGTTAATTTGAGCTAGAAGTTAAATGCTCCCTTGGGCTCAAGAAAAAACCCTCAATTAATTGCTAAGATTTTTTTCCAAACTGACAATTACAGTCACAGCACTGAAGCTACTTGGGAAGCTCATCATCCTCCACATAAATAGGAGCCCAAAACTGACTTGTTAAAAAAGAGCTTAAACTTATGAAAGTCTTTCCAGCTAACTCCACAATGTTGGGATTCAGGAGAGACATGCAATAGGCCGTATGGTACCAAATCAATAGCTACAAAATACAGGAATACAAAAACTAAGATACATTCTATTGTCACACAGCGTAGGAAGAGAGCCAACAGACAACAAAGAGACTTGGACTGGTCAGAAAACCAGGTGAAGTAGAGTCTCAGTAAAGTGGCAGGAGGTAGAGTACCCAAACAATACAGTTTAAGCTTCAAAATGAAGAAAGAAAATGAGCATCAGTAGCTGATGTCTGCAATAAATGAACAGCAACAGAAACCATACTGAGAATAGAGCTGCCTTTTGTAATCTAAATTTTCCTATCTGGTCAATTTTGTAGGAGACGGTATAGGAAAATACTAAAAATTGACGAATATGTACACATTTGTCATTGCATTCTTCAAGTTATTGTTAAGTACTGCGATAGAGCTGCCAAAATTTCCGGACATGAGTCAGGTTGGGGATATGTGTCTCTCTCAGGCACTACACTTACATGTTTCAAAATGCAGTCGTTATCATTATTTAACTTCAAAAAAGTGCAAAACAAGATAAACACCCACTTTACAACTACACAGCATAGCACGAATGATTTTAATCCTAAGATACTTAACAGTCTTGCACACAGAAGCTGGAATACCATCATGCCTTGTGCCATGCCTCTGTCATTCTCCCTTGAACCACAGAGCCCTGGAAACCTCTCCTCTTATCAGATTAAATCCTGTCAACTTTACTGACAGCAATTTTGAGAAACACAATGCAAGGAACAGGGCTCTGGACCACTTGAGACATCCTATTTCAGTTCACTCATGTAGTAAGTGCTACTCTATAGAAGTAAACAGAGTTGAGAAACTATATGAAGGCTCTCAGTAGGAGATAAAACTCACAAGTTGTTGAAAGAGCAGCTGCTAGAACTAGTTCAGAAGAGATGCTGAGGAGAAATTGTAGCCACCAAATGAAAACCAACAGAGCTTCTCAGTTCCTCGAAACATTGCTCCCGAGAAACAGTATTTGGACTGCTGATGTCTTCTCATTAATCCTTACAGTAGCAATAATATAAAAAGGAATTGCAACAAAACATGGCAGAGCATCACCTCTTCTCCAAATGCTCATGTTCTGCTTGAGAACAAACAAAGCAGGTGGATGAATCAGCTGAACTTATCCTGGCATCACTGATCTCTTTCTGGTAACAATTTACCTTCCAGAATACTACTGTTGCAACACGTCTGCTACTACTCATGTGTGAACCACTGGCAGGCAGAAATACCCTCCAAATACAATTTACAGAATAATAGAAGAAAAACATAGAAAGGAAAAAGACACACAAGAAAAGTTAGCTTTGGTTCAGTTTGTTCTTCCTGGGAGTAAGCTGACTTTGGGAGTTTGCCAACCACCCCATTCTTTGCACTGACCTCACAGATAAGACAAAGGAAATACAGCAGACAGACAAAATGTAAGCAAATCCTCAGAAAACAAAAAGGAAAATATTTCATGTGTGAACCATCAGGAAAATCACTGAAGTGACACAGGTGAAAAAATACTCAATGCTAAGACAACAGAAGATGAGGAAAATCACTCATCAACTGTCCAAGAAAAAAAAAACATCTACCCCCCAAATACTTTGCCATTTCCTGTGTTAAAATAAACCACCAAAACCACAGATCTATTACAACTGCTACTGTTTGATAGCAAGATTCTGTTTCACGGAATGCTTTTTCTGTTGCAAACTTCGAAAGCAAACTTTACATATGAAGATAAGCAAATAAGGCAGAAAAACTCCTCTCACAAGACTATACATATATTTAAAAAAAAAAAAAAAGTCCTGATGTGAGATGTGTAGTATCTCAAGACCTAAAATGTTGATACCACCTGTACAAGAAGACATGATTTAGAACTAAACACATAGGTTGCCTGTAGGTAGAGTGAGAGACCCTTAAAAAATAATGTGGCAGAATATCTTTCTTTCCTAAATTTAAATCAAATATATATGTGGATACTCAGGAGAAGCCAGAAAACACGGTCACCCAGAGAGCAAGCTCAAGTGTCCTCTGCCAGCTGATGAACAGCATCTTACCTTAGCAAAGCAGCTTCCTGTGGTGAGGAAATTTAGAGCTTGGGAGGAACGAGGAACTGGAAACTCCCACCACACACTTGGAGATACAGCAGCAAACTTCATGCACTGCCCATTCCCGGGTGCCTTTGCCACACCTGGGGAGAGGGGGCACCTGAAAACGGCAGAAACAAACAGACAAATGCTAATTAAGGAACTCCGTAGGATAAGTTGGTAGTAACTATTTTTGTAGTTCGAAGTGAACTATCACAACATAAAAGAGGAGTTTTCTAAACTTTCCAGTACAGCACTTCTCAGTTTCTGGGCGCGGATCCTAAGCTTGGGATGAGCAGTGCAATGCTCAGCTACTCACACATCCAGTAAAGCACCTCTAGTTCTGAAAAGACACACCAGAATCTTCCCATTTTTGCCATTGAGGATTTTTATGCTCACTGTTGCCAATTATTCCACTTAACCCTTGAAAAGCACTCTTCCAGCCAGTCAGCACCTTTTCTCGTCATTGTTATTCACATTCTTTCATTCATAAACTGCCCATTCACCTTTAAGGTTCAACAACTCAGCTTCAAAAGCATGACCCACTCACCACAGAGCTGCCTAGAACTAGAGGAACGAGAGGTTCTGAGGAACATCAGACGGCTGTCACAGACAGGTACTATTATCTTTTTGCACTGATAAGTGCCTATTTAAACTTTTGTGGAACAGATGAATGCAATTAACAATGAAAAATTACTATACAATGAAAAAAATTATACTCATTGCTGCATGGAGATCAGGCATTAAATACTTGTCTTTTGGCTACAGTTATAAACTCTGCAACTATAAATGAAAACAAACCCATTCACTAACACACGAATATAAAACGAGATATTCTTGACAGTGACTGCAGGAGTAGAGAGAAGAGTGAACACATGAAAAGCATTACTGTATTCACAGGAATATTTCTTGTACTTACAGGAGTGAATACAGGAAAAGTGAATATAGGAAAGCAGAACAGCTAAGGAAAAGCGGAGGTCAGGGAACAAAGTTATTTGGACTTGTTTTGGCCAGGGCACTTCTGCCCGCCCACAGGAAGCCTCAGACAGCTGGGCGCAGGTGTAAGGCGGAGTGACTGCAGTGGCAGGTAAGCAAGGAAGAAAAATCAGAGCTATTATATACACATATTTATAAGCGCGGCCAGTGCCTGGCCGGGCCGGGCAGGGGCGAGGAACGGGACAGAGCGGCTGAGGCGGCGCCTGAGGGAGGCTCGGTGGGAGCCGACCGCCACCGCCACCAGAGCGCCGGCTCCCGCCGAGCATCCCCTCACAGGTTTAACTGAGGAGAAAAGAGGGGCTGGAGCCCGAGGCGCGGCCGCAAGAGCCGGGCGGCACAAGGCTCCCGTACCTCTCCCCGCGCCGCGCCCGCCTCCCACCGCTCCTCTGCCCTACGCAAAATGGCCGCGCCTGTCGCCACCGCCCGCCCCGCGCTGCCCGCACGCAAAATGGCCGCCAGCAGCCGAGGCGGGCCCGGGCCGCGAGTGACGCGGCTCCCGGCCAATGGCGGGCGGGGAGGGGCGGCACATCCGGGGTCGTGCTTCTTTCATTTCTTCTTCTCCTTCCTGCCGGGGCGCGTTTAAACGCGGCGGGGGCGGGTGCGTCCTTGCCGTTCCGGGAGGGCTCCTGGGTAGCGCCTTCCTCGGTTCCTCCCAGAGAGGGGAGAAGCCTCAGGTGCGCCGTGCCCGCGGTCTGTGCCCGAGGGAGAGCCGGTGCCCCCTCGGCCGCCCGCGCTTCAAGGTCGCTGGGAGGTGGGGAAGGAGGAGAAGGAGCGGGTTGTGAGGGCTCCACAGCGTGATGGAGGGGGGGTTGGTAGAGCGTGTTACACCTGTCAGGGGCATGGAGTCGGGCGGGTGTAGGATTATTTCCTCTCCGAGTTGTAGCTTTGTAGCCGCTCAAACCAATGAGGTATTTCGGTATAAAGCTTGAGTATTACGTGCGTGTTCTTCTTGAAGTAGAGACTCCTTGGCGAAATCCCATAGAAAGTAGTGTTTCCCCGTTTCTAATTATATAAGGATTAACTTATTCTCTTTGTAATAGTGCCACTTCTGAATACCATAAGGTGGTCAGGCAAAGCTGCACAAAGGTAATGTAGTGTCAGAAGCATCTCACCTTGCTTTGCCTGCAATTTAAAAGTTCTGTGTTCCCTTAGGAGCTCAGCTAGTCAATTGAATTTTATTAGCTATGGGGAGAGGGGGGAAGATGTGTTTTGAACCTGCTTTTGGGCTTCAGATATTTACCATCTGAGCAGTAGCGCTTGTAATTAGATAAAGCTTTGTTGTGTTTAAGATTTAGCATGCCAAAGCTCGAAGCAAATGCAACAATTAACATTTCAAAATGTCTGAATTGAGGTTATTTTTATATTTATTTTTTTATGTTCTCAAAGTAAGGCTTTTTTGTTTAGTGTTTTAGTCATCTGCTGCACTGCAATTAAAGGTATTAACATTCAGCTTCGTCTGTTCAGTGTTATTATTATAGAGTAAGAGAAAAAAAGGATTTCTAGAATATGCTTAAAATAATAAATTATCTTTACCTAGGTAGATGCCAGTTTGCAATGGGTCTTAAAACCTTCTGGAAGGACTACAGAGTTCTGATTGTTATGGGAACTAGCCTTGGGCTTGTGCACTGGGGCTGGTTATGCATGAAGTCCAGTCCTATTTTCCAAGTGAAGAGAGAGGATTTTGTTCCAGAACCTGGGATTGTGACATTCATGATGCAAAGTGATCGCAAAAATAAAGAAAAGTAGCATTAGTACTTTGGTTTTTGGGTAAGTTGCCTAATTAGTTGTACCTGTGTCTTTGAGGGAGATGAATTCATTAGGAATTTTCAAACAGATATAGCCTTGGTCTTCTAACTTTAGTCTTTCAGAGTTTTATTCTTCTTTGCAACTGAGTTAATTTTTTGTACCTACATGGACCCAAAAAGTGCATCATAAATCTCAGAAGCTACTGCTAAATCCCACATGATGGGATCAGTTAAGTGAGAGTATTACATGTCTTAAAGGTATTTAAAAACAAACTCCAGTAACTTCAAGACAGCAATCAAACTCTTCTGACTGGATCTATAACAGTGTCCTTTCAGGCTCAAAAGGGCCCAGAAACAATTGTGACTTTACATAGTAACATATTCTGTGTCAGTGGGGGTGGTGATTACAATAGAGAATGAAACAAAATGAAGTACAAATGTAAATACTGTAGAGTTTGCATAGAAATGTAAATAAACATTGATTTAAGTTTTACTGTTTTAAGAACTGAAAAACTTTCTTTGTGGGCATCTTAAAGTAAGAAACCTTTGTTTGAGCCAGATTCCTTAAAGTTATTTGAACATCAAAAGCTGTTGTTTCTGTTGCCTGGCAAGCACTATTGGAGTTCTTTTGTTCTTGAGTAAAATCAGGTGAATATTGCTGTAGTTTTGACACTTCAGTGCAATTCAGGGAAGTTTATGGTAGCCTGTTACTTATAGACCTGCTGGTACCAGTATAAACCAGCGGTCAGAATTGAAGTTATTAACAAACAGGTATAATTGATGCACTGTGTTTGTAGTAAAATCATATTAGTAGATCTTCTCAGTTAAAAAGCATTTTAGCATATATAGGCCAGTTGTATGAGGTTCAGCAAGGCCCAGTGCCATGTCCTGCACCTGGGTCACAACCCTGTGCCAAGCTACAGAGAAGAGTGGCTGGAAAAATTCCTGGGAATGCTGGTGACAACAGCTGAACATGAGCCACCTGTGCCCAGGCAGCCAAGGAAGTCCTGGCCTGGATCAGCAATGGTGTGGCCAGCAGGACCAGGGCAGTGATTGTTCCCTGTGCTTGGCACTGCTGAGGGGCACTTCCCTTCAGAGAGGACACTGAGTTGCTGAATGAATCCAGAGAAGGGCAGTGGTCCTGTGAAGAGTGGCTGAGGGAGCTGGGGGTCTTCAGCCTGGAGAAAAGAAGGCTCAGGGCAGCCCCATTGCTCTCTACAACCACCTGGAAGGAGCCTGCGGGCAGGTGGGGGTCGGTCTCCTCTCCCAAGTAACAAGTGATAGGACAAGAGGAAACAGCCTCAGGTTGCTAGACTGGATATTGGGAAAACTGCCTGGAGAAAAGAAGGCTCAGGGCAGCCCCATTGCTCTCTACAACCACCTGGAAGGAGCCTGCGGGCAGGTGGGGGTCGGTCTCCTCTCCCAAGTAACAAGTGATAGGACAAGAGGAAACAGCCTCAGGTTGCTAGACTGGATATTGGGAAAACTGTCTTCACAGAAAGGGCTGTCAAGCACTGGCACAGGCTGCCCTGGAGGTGGCTGAGTCACCATCCCTGGAGGTATTTAATAGACGCGTAGATGTGGCACTTGGGGACGTGGTTCTGTGGTGGCTTGGCAGTGCTGGGGCAACAGCAGGACTCTATCTTAAAAGGTCTTTTCCAACGTGAATGATTTTGTGATGCAGTATTTGTCCTTCTGTGACTTTTTTTGGTGAAAACTAAAATAGGTCAAGCTATACAATATTTTCATAAGATTATTCTAATACCTTTCCGGTTTTTATTGTAGGTATAACTAACCTTGAAGGTTTTCATCTGTGACTGTTGCCAGACAAGATGAAGAAAACTACCTGGAGTAGAAAGAACTTTCTGCTTGTAGCAGGACTGTCACTTATAGGTGTCCATTTAGGAAGCATGCTTGTAAACTTTGTTGCAAAAAAGTCTGCTCAATCTCATTCTGAAGCTAAAAGAGAGCGTCATGAATGAAATAGCTTCCTGCTGTCACTATTTTTCAGTTTTGCAACATGATTTAAGCCTTGTCTTAAGAGAGGTGATGAGTAGTTTCAAGAATGTTATAGTACTGGGTACTGTTTCACACTGAAGATAACAATTCCTACTTGCAAAGAATTAAAATGCACTACTTTTAAAATTTAAAATTCCTGTGAATTATAGATCCAAGTAAAAATGAATTGTTTTGTGGGCTGGAATTAAAATCTTACCTTGAAAATGTCTCGCCTTGAAGCTAAAAAGCCTCCATTATTTATTAGTGAACCTTTAACTAGAGATGCAGTGAGTCAGTCGCTGTCTCTGCTGAGTGGAATATTAAAATCTTCCTACGGTCCTGCTGGTCGACTCAAACAGCTCCACAATGGGGCGGGGGGCTGTGTTTGTATCACTTCCCAATCCTCAGCCCTCCTGGGGCACCTTTCCACCAGCCAGCCCGTGCTGCGTGTCCTGACAGCCTCTGTACGGAACCACGTGTCACGTTTCAGTGACTGTGGCTTATTCACTGCCATTCTTTGCTGTGGCTTTGTTGAAAACTTCAGGAGCCTGAATGTTGCACCTTTTACTGTCATTAAAATAAGCAAGCATCTTCTGAGTTTGTGCATGGACCACCTGAAATCTGAGGCTTGTGGTTGCCGGGTGTCCGTGGATTTTAGCAGTGTTGAGACTCTTGTTTGTTTGGTACGTAGCATTTTAACAAGCAAACCTGCTTGCATGCTTAATAAAACAGAAGTTGATCATCTCACTACACTGATTTTAAAGGCTTTTATATTTACTGTTCCATGTCATGTTGAGACCAATGCTGTTTTAGGGAAGTGTGTCATAGTACCTGTGAAAGGTAGAAGAGTTGTGGATTCTACAGTTCTTCCTGGGCTACTGATAGAAACGCCAGAATTTCAACTGGGAAAACCACTTGTTGTCAAAAGGGCTGATTCAAACATGATCAAGACTGCACTTTTCAGTGTGTCCATGTCAGGAGACGGCTTTAACCCTGAGGAAGGAACTATAGCAGTCCATCACGGAGTTTCTCTGGAAGTGTCAGAGCTGAATCAGTTGCTTAATGTGGGGAAGCAGCTGGTTAAGGATGAGGTGGGCCTTGTAATGTGCCAGAAAGTGATGCATCCCTCCTTGAAACAGTACCTGAAGGAGAATGGCGTCATCGCTGTGGACAGGGCTGGGCTGTCCCTGATGGAGCCCCTGGGCCAAATGACAGGTAACAAGCCAGTTCTCTGCTGTAAACCCCTGTCCTGGAGTTTTCATTGTGAGGTGAACATCATCTGGGGTGGTGGTATTGCAGAGGGGGGAGTCTCTTACTTCCCTCTGTATCCTCCCTTAGCAGCTGAGAAAGAGCTGTTCTTTTCTAGTCTGAAAACCATTTTTCGAGGTGAGATTGGTCTTCTGCAGGCCCTGATGGTGGCATAGCACAGGTTTTATTACTGCTTGCTGCATGAGGAATATCCAGTTCCAGTAACTTTATTTTCAAACTCTGATTCAAGGCATATGAAACAATTACTTTTTTTTTATCTCAAACTGCCACCAAGTCTGGCACTTGGAACGTGTTGGTTTCTGTTTGTGATTTCCTGTGTGGATTGAAATGTCAGATACTGAACAATGTATATAGTTGAAAAAGCCAAGAGGAATAAAGTTTATGCTTTATGAAATGCATCTGCTAGCTGGACACATACTGTTTTCTGCTTTTTTTTAATTGACAGGTTCACAGCCTATAGCTTCCATACATTCGTTGTCTCCTGGCTGTTATGGCAGCTTGAAAGATTTGTGTGTTCAGAGTTTTGCTTCAAAGCATTTTCTACATCTAATTCCTGAGGACACAGTTATCTGCAGCCTGATACTCTGTAACAGAAGTGAAACAGCGTGGGATGAGTTGAAGGTAGGCAAATTTTCTTCAAATCTTTTCTTGGAAAGTCATGTTTTTAATGGAAAAATAAAATACTGAGAAATATTAAATACATTGAGTTGAGAAACAATTTTTTCAGTCCATAAATGAAGTTTATTTGTTTCCAGGATTTCAAATTCCTTGAATTTGTTCATTTAATGCCTCTGTTTTAATACAGGAAGTTGTTTAGGGACAGGTACATCTTTCACCTGTTCTTGAGGCCGGTGCAGCGTAATTATTTTCATTCTCATTTCTTGGTCTATGAGAACATAAAAATAAAAACTGCCTAGCAAAAAGCCAGCAGCAACACATACAATGATAGTCAAGCATTGTTTTGCATTGAACAGTTGGCCTGGAAATGTCATTGATACTGATTGACTTTTTATATATAGCCCTGTTTTGCAAAAAGAAGGAATAAAATGCAGCTTTTTATTTTTGCTTTTCCATGGTGTGGACAAATATAGACAATTTCTCATTAAGTGTACATGGTTTTGGAAATCACTCAGCAGCTTTATATCCACATGTAATTCAAGTTTATGGAATCTGTACCAGAAACTACTGAAAGTTTTATTCCAGTGGGGGAAAATCCTATTAATCATGGTATGTCTGACAAGAATTTCATATGATTTTCAGCGTGTCTGTGAAACTGCAGAACACGTGTTACAGTTAACAATGAAGGAACCTTTGGCATTATTAGGAGGGGGCTGTACAGAAACTCACCTGGCTTCATACATAAGACACAAGGTATGTAAGACATCAGGGTTTTAAAGATGCTTAATATACTTGAGAAACAAGAATTTATGTAGAATCACTGCAGCAGTTAAAACACTTGTCTCTTTCTAGATTAATGTGGCATTTTTGCTAACTACTAATATAAAATAAAGGCGTCTATTTGAAGCACTCAGTTTTAATTGTATCTTTTAAACTTAATATTGTATTTGTACTTGTTAATCTTTCTTTAGGTATCTATTATAGTAATTGCATGTTTTTAAGTGTTAAGAATATGTAGAGTTTTTATATTGAAAGATGATAATGCAGAACTCCGCTTTGACTCTTTCCTACTGTGGGATAATCATGACTTAAACACTTTTTAGTTAGAACTGAACCATCTCTTTTGGGGAAAAAAAGGCAGCAGTATGATACATGTTTAAAATAATTTCTGTAAAACAGTGTTCTAACTTTGTTTTCCTGGTATTGGTTTCTTTTTTAGAGTTCTAGTCTGCCTGCCAGCACTTTTAAAGACCTAGATTGTTCTCAGACACAATACCAATTGGTTGCTGATGGGTTTTGCCGTTCCCTGGAGTCTGTAGCCCGCTCTCTGAGTCACGACGATGGAGAAATTCTTACAGACATGGTTTATGGACACTGTTGGTTTGTTCCATCAGGTTCTCCCTGTGTCTCAAAGTGGTCAGATTTAGTTTCAAAATGCGGCTGTGGGATGAATGGTAACACAGAGGGCCTCAGCTGGAGGTTTCTGCAAGGCCAGTCTGGCTCTCCTGTTGTACAGGGCTGCCCTAAAGAGCCCTCAGTAAAGGTTGCTGACCTCCTGACTCTGGATTGCTTTGCTGCCAAGTGCAGTGGCCTGCAAGTAGCTCTGGAGACAGCCAACCTGATTTTAGATCTTTCATACATAATTGAAGATCAAAATTAGCTCAGATCTCATGTGATTTGTGTTGCATAGCAAGACACTAAATTGAAACCAGGGTATTGTATAATATATTAAAACACTTGAATTGGTTAGAATGTAGACAACAGACAGAAATTTTAAATTCAAGAGTTGGCCACTGAATACTTCTCATTGTTAATCTACTGTGCTCTCAAGCATTTTCAAATGTTCAACCTGTTCCCTCTGCATTAAGGAAAGTTTTGGATGTTTGTTAGCTCTGTGGCATCTTCAAAGGAATGGGAAAAATGGATTCACTTGCTGAGGAAACATATTTTGTATTAGAATTTATATAGTCTCAGCAAAAGCTTTACACGTTCAAAGAGACTTTTGTATTGCAGCAGAACTTTATCACTGATACTTTTAATTTTGTAGGTAAAAAAGGCTCGGCTTGGCAGACGCCTTGAGCCACTTGTTTTTAATTTTGTTCTAAATTTTTTGACACCATACACTGCATGCAGTTTCTGTTTAAATGGCTGAAAGATTTTAATTCATATATGTAATTTATTTAACAACTTAAAAAACTCAACCTGGAGCTCTTAAGGTAGCAGGTAGCTAATAGAAGATTTGAAAAGAAGTGGCAGACTGGGTGGAAAAAACTTTTTGTCAACTGGACCTTGATTGTCTTCTGTGGGATCCAGGACAGTCTATAATGAAGTTTCTATCATTTAAGCAAAGCTGCAAGAAAGAATGTCCCACTTACCATTCAATTAACTCTTTGACTGTGCATGGCTTCTTTTAATGAAGTAAGGCTTTAAGCTGCTCAGGCTTGTTTTGATCTTTAAATAAGACTGTAGACTGAACGATCAAAACTTTTTCTCATTCTCAGCTTGCATGCAAGATCAAAAGGAGTGTTAGAGTTTCTTACTTAAGCTCATTTTCTTTGCCACTTTTTTTCTCCCTCTTTGTTTTCAGTCACAAGGGACAAATTGTTCATGGTGTGTTTCCAGAAAGCATCCAAGTCAGTTGTCTAGTCTGCTTATTTTTTTCCTGGTCTCTTAAGTTTTTAATATATTTATCTAATATAAGCATTAGAATTGTTATGTTTAACTCAGTTTTGAAATATGTAATTAAAACCAGATCTTTCCAGACCTTTTGTACAAAGTCCTTTTAATTTTAAGAGCATAAGTAATCATTTTCTCACTGGGAAAAAAATGAAGAGTTATTTAAAGTTCTTTATCTTTTTATGACCTGAAATGATTACTTCAGTGCTGTAAGGCATCCTTTGGGGACTTGTGGAAGAATGTTACAAGGGTTGAGAATGGAGGCTGCTCAAAGCTGGTTACTGAAAAGACTGCTGTTACATCTTGATCCTCCCATATGCCATGAACTATATGAAAACATCAGGAATACTGAAGCCAAATGATGGTGTGTATCTTAAGGCACAGAAGAATCTTGGTAAACTTCATTGAATTATGATTCTCCAGCTCAGAGTGCTGAATTATACTATTTTACCTCCTATAATAGCGGCTTGTTATGCAGTGTGAAAATGTTGAGTTTAGTGACTACAGCTGTGAAGTGAAAATTAAAACAATATTCAAGTAGAAGTAGTTGTGAGTGTTCTTTTGTCTTGGTATCTGAAGGTTGGATCACAGCTCTTGAATCAGAGCTGACAATGGTTTTTACTCTCCCCCAAAGAAAGTCACAGATTAGAGAACTGAAAAAATTAAATTTGATTTTTGGTAAGTAGCTAAAAATTAATTTATACCTGAATTAAAGATTGTTTCATATATAGATAATTTTAATAATAATTTTTTTCTCCTACTATGACTAAAAAGGATAAACAAGCAGCTTACTCTGCTGTTTGTGGACAGTTCTTGTTGTATTACAGTATGCTTGAACCTTTAGTGGTTAGTGTTGCCTCATCTTTAAGGGATTAACATAGGAGGAGTACAACTTTGGATATTTTTTAAAATCCAAGTAAAAAGAATTTTGTCTCTCAATATAACATAAAGTAATTTTTTTGAACTTCCATGTTTTCTGGTAACATTTGGGTACAAAAATGGTTGGGTTTCCCCCTGTGTTTTAAAGTTGACAAAATGAAATATCCTCAGTTGTAATGCCTCTGGGAAACCACTATGGTTTTATTCCTGTTCTTCTTGGCATTTGAAGTTTGTTCAGTGGGAAAAATTAGCATTACATAAGTATTAAGAGACAAGTGTTTTCTGATCATGACCTCAGTCATGTCTGATTTCCACAGATTGCTCAGAGGCTATTAATTTAAACTTTAATAATTCTACTGATAATGCACAAGAACTACGAACATTCATTTCCAGCCTTCTCAGCTGTGTTCGTGCTCCAGGCCTAGAAGCAGAAATAAAGAAGTGCTGATATTATAATCACTCAGGTCAGCATATTTAAGTATGATGCCAGTGTAATACAGCTGCTCCTCAGTTCAGTACTTGTTTGGTATTTCAGTTCCCATTTGATACTTAAAACTTAGAAGTGAAGACCTGAAAATGCTGATTAATTAAGGGATCTTTATTTCTGTTATGGTGACCTATTTCAAGGAGGTGCAACATTAAATGTTATTATTTTGGCATTGGCTAAGAATGCATACCTGTTTTTCATGGATTCTGCTTCTTATCTGTGAATTTGTAGAGTCACTCGGAGCCATATCTGAGGTCTTTTTCTGTCCTCAAATCTATAAAATGGAAGCAAAGATTTGTGGGTGAAGCGTTCTAAGATCCAGATGTAAAGTGAAAAACTACTTGCTGCAAAGGAACAAAGAAAGAGATATTATTTTAAAATAACTCAAATCCTTGCTAAAATATTAGAGTCATTTCATTAAGGGAGCTTTGATCAGGATTTATGTAGACTCCTTAAATTATTTTGCTGGGTAAAAAGACCACGGTTTTTTATATTGAACCTGGATGCATTTTCTTGTTCTCTGAAGTTCCAGCAACACTATATCACTGTTGTTACCAGTATTATGATTTATTGCTTTACATCTTCAGTACACACACACACACACACACACACACACGCACACACACTCATGGTTGGAATTCAAGATGAACAATGTCGGATGTGTCAGCAATCCTTACTTGTATCATGTCTTCAGAGTCTGTGCTCTGCGTTTCAGAGTAGATGTTCATGTGATGCTAATCCTTGCAGACAGGATAGAAACAGATTTGTGAGTTTGGGAAACCTAACCTTACTGTATTGGTAGCATAATACTGGTTTGTTGGCTTATAATCTTGAATTTTTATTTTTTTTTTACATTCAAGTGTCTGGGCTTTTTTAGGCTGACCAACCGTTACAGTGTTAGATCTGTCCCCGTAAGGAAAGAGAGTACTGATTGCTGTCAAAGCTTGTAAGGAAAATAGTGCCTGGAATATCACAAGCACAGTAGAGCATGTACAAAACAATTCACCTTACCCAAAACCTCAGCTCTTGAATTTTACTTGTGCCCTTATTTTGCTGTGCTGGTTAGCAAAATGTGGTACTTATCACATTTTTAGTAGTGCCATGTGAACTGAGTCATGCAAGTATTACACTCTTCAATCTCAGAAAAATCAGTATCTTTGAGTCAGTCAATGTCGTAGGAAGAACTTTAACTGGATCTGCATTTACTGCTGCTCTGAAGATGCAGAAACAGTCAGACTTTATTGCAAAGGGACTGCCTCCAGCATGCTTACAATCTGCCAGCCAGGCTTTTTGAGAAGCCATATTACAATTGTTAGTTCTAGAATATTAGCTTTTATCCATTATTAGAATATAGCTTTTATCCATTATTGTAAATATGAGTTATTTCTATGTTTGCCAGCAGAGACAAGTTGCACAGTACTAATAAATAACTTTTTGACCAGTAACACTGTGATCTTAAATTCTCAGTTAAGAAATACGTTTACTTTTTGTCTGTATGCATTGCCTGGTTTAAATTAGTCTTGCACATCATAAGCTCTAAAGCATATACAAATTTATTCTTTATGCTGGAAGCAGAAATGTAGTCACAGAGTATGTAAGTAGAGCCACCATGTCATTATTCTAGGCACCAATAAAATTAATTGCAGAATAGGTTCCAGGATTGGGCTGGGAACTTTGTAGTTTAACTCTGCTGACTTCCATTATTCTTGACCTAATCATTAACCACATTTTATTTTCATACCTTACTGCAAACATCTTTATAAACTTGAGCTTTTAAATCTGCTCGCACATGAAAAGCTTGTATTCAAGCTTTCATCATGTGCCTGGAAGGCCCCAGCTGTGTGTGTCTGCCTTCTGCAAACTGATTACTGGTGTCCTTGTTATTTTCTGTCCTGACAACATCAGCTCTCTTCAGGTGCACATTAAATACACATTAAATACTAGCTGCTTATTATTTTAATACTATTACGTGCTGTCTGCTAAGCATTTGTGTGGCAGCACTGCCATGTCAACAGCTATTCCTTATGGTAACCTTTTTATAAACCATTAAGTCTAGTCTTTTTTCCTTTAATGCTTTATGATACTGGTAGACTGCTATGTTATCCCTGGTAAAAAAAAGTGAGTTTTGGGGGAAAATGAGTTCCCTAATCTGTGGCGATGACTCGGAAGGATCCTGAGTCACCATTTGCGTGTGGGCTGTGCAGCCTCTGCTGATGGATGGTGCACTCGGGCAACGGCTGAGTGTTTTTTTCAGGGAATTGTAGGGATGGTGGTACTTTCAGTTCGTGGAAGACTTTGTGACTTTAAGAGCCAGAAGCAAAACTATTTCACCCTCATTTATTGCTCTTTGTAACTAATGTTTGTCCTGCCATGCGCCTGCCCAGCCGCTTGCTCACCCTTCACCTCAACAGAGGGAGAAAACGGGATGGAAAACACCCTGGGTCGAGATAAAAGTCTCCTGCCATGTTTTCCATACTTCTCCCCTAAATTCCTTGCTGCCAAGCAGCATTTTGCCCTTTTTTAGATGTGTTTAAGCAGAGCTGCCACAGGCCGAAGGCTGCAGGCCGGACCGTGCCCCGGGGTGCAGCTGCCGGCAGTGGGCGGGAGCCCCGCGCTCCCCACAGGGCTCCTGGAGTGCCTCACAGGGAGCCATTGTGTGAGCCCTCACAAAGGCTGCTGAGGGGTGTGGGGAAATCGCCGGGTGTAATGAAACCTGGAGCCAGGGAAGAGCACTAGAGCTGTCAGCAAAGCCTACTTCTGGGGAGCTGCTGAGAAAATGAGGTTTTTCCTTGTGCGGGGAGTGCTTCAGGAGGGACAGGCACCCTGGAGATCAGCCAGCCGGAGAACTCACCTCAGAAAACGGGCAGGGGCAAAGAAAAACCCGGCTCCTCTTTGACAAGGGTGATACAAAGCTGTGGTTGCTGATGGTTGCTATCCGGGGCAGCTGACAGGCTGCCCTGCTCCCCTCACAGACAGACCCCTGGGAACTACCTACGGAGAAACAAGGGTCAACGGGGTGCTTAGGGACTGGGGAGATTCCAGAATATGGGCAGTTTCTGGGAAGGCTGAGATCACTTCCCAGTATCTTTGAGAAGGGGAATGGTCCAGTAACACTTCGTGAGGGGGTTCAGACGGGAAGACCACCTACCCACACCCATAAAAGCCTCCTCAGGAGTGGTCTGAGGATACGAGCACGTACGGGATAGAGACAGAGGACTGACCCACGGCCCCTCCATCATCATGTGTGCTGCAGGCCATGAGATGATGCCAAAAAGTGAGTTTTTCTACGTTTCCTTTGCATCAGCACTGTGCCTGCTAAGCAGGGAGTTGTGTGACATGGCTGTCTGTCTGTCTTTTTCTGCTTTCCATTGCTTCATTTTTAAGCAAGCAAGGAAATATTTCTCCTGTAACTAACAAAGGTAGTTTTCTCCGCTTGGTTTTTGCATGTCTTAATCCTGGTGTGCTGTCTTTCTTCTTTGGGGTCTCCAGCAGAGGTGAGGAAAGAAAAATTAGATTTTTAGTTTTTACTTGAGTTCTTTTTGGGTATTTAAAATCATTATCCTAGAAAGCATGACCTGAAACTGCCTGTCGCTGTACCACTGAAGTGTCACAGAGTTGTGATCAGCATTGCACTGACTTCCATGCTTTGTGTTTGACCCAGATATCTTTTCTGAATCAGGTTTTGAACTGTCCTGTCATGATACTTTACTTGTAAATGTGAATTTGTCCATAAATTGTTCTTTTTTTGTTCCATAAATTGTTTGGTGTGGCCAGTCAGATGCGTTAATGTTCTACATCTGGGAACATTTCTAATTGAAAGTTGTTTTCAGCTGAAACATGGTTATTTGGGTAGTAGCTAAGACAGCTGAAGATGCCCTTGTGTTTCTTACCTGTGAAATTAACTAATTAGAAGAATATAATACAAAATGCTAAGAAAGTGGCATACTTGAACCCTGTATTGAATGATCCAGTCTCCTTTTTTTTTATTGGTATAGTGTGGGCCTTTCCAAATAGAGAGCTCGTCTCCAAAGCAAAGGAGCAGAGAAATTAGTTTAGATTTCTAATAACAAAAATTGCTGTGCAAAATCCTCCTTGGGTACTGAAATATTATAACATCAAATAAAATTTTAAAAAAGCTGTATGCACTTGATGTCTTTGTGAATGTAAAATCCCTTCAAGGAGTTCTTTATATGAGTGTTCCACAGAAGAGCAGAATTCTGAGGGGCATGTGAGTGCATGTGTCCTGGTTTTAGGTGTTAAGAAGATATTTTGCATCTGTTTAATCAAAATGGCTGCTAAATGAAAAATCTTGTTTCTAAAATTGCATGCGAAACAGCAGATGTCACTCCAGTTTTTATGTTCAGGCCAGAGAAGGGTTTGCTTCACTGCGAGAATAACTCATGCATGGCATTATTGCTTATGTTTAATATAGTGTGTTAAGGAATAGATGGAATACATCACGGAATTTCTGAGATTAACTGTGGATTGCTGGAGTAAATACCAGAGAAATGCTGTGTTTCTGGACTGTCTCCATTTGGATCTGTGTGTGTTGGCATGGGGTGGGACCAGTTTATGAAGAGCCGTGGGCAAGGACTAACAACACACGCCTTATGCATGGTGTATGTTTAAGACAGTGGGATTCTCTGTTAGCTGAGAAAAATACACAGTTGCATGGCTGAATTGATCTAAGTGTTTTATGATTATATTATAATTAAGTTCATTTTAAGCAAACTACAGCAAATAGCCTGAAGGAGAAATTTGTTTCAGTGTTCTTACTTTGGTCGTAACAATTGCTAAATTTATACTAAGTTCATGTAGGAGCCCAGAATGAAAGTTTTAAGTTTCTTGAAGTAGTGCTGATTGAAGCAGACACATCTTGTGTGACTTGATATGTACTATGTGTTGCAAAATTTAGGCCAAAAATCTCATGGCGAGGTAGCAAAATGAGTTACCTGAACACAAAAAGAAACATAAGCATCCACAAATGCCATAGCAGGTTCTGTGAGTACTCAATGCAGCCTTGAGAATGTGGTTTTGGTTGGCTTTGCACACTGGTAGGGGATCTAATACCTGCCTTGCTATTGGCCCTAAGGACACTAGAGTAGAAAGCAAGATTATGTCTATATTATAGGTTACTTCTACTTGCCTAAAACTCTGACTTGTGGGCATAAGGTCATCCAGAACTACATCTGTCTGAATCTAGTGCCTGTAGAGAAAGGAAGATAAAGTTGCTTTTACATTGGAGGAAGAAAAGAAAAAAAGGTTTTACGATATCAAAATGCATTTGAGGGGGAAAAGGAATAGTTCTAACTCTGAAAAAAAGCAGAGGTGAGTTTACATTTTGCTGACTGACATTTTGCTTGAAGCTTTGGATAATGAAAAGTGTTGCAGATAGTTAACGTTGTAATATGGTTAATATGAAATGTCTCTCAAATGTGCATGCCAGTCTTAAAAGGATGACTTGCAGTATTGGGAAGCAGGCATTTATTTGCCACGATGCTTTGGTCATACCTAGCAGTTGCTGCCAGGTGCCAGGCAGGTGATATTAAAGGACTCAAAATGAAATACTTATCTATATTTATAGCTTCAAATAGAGAATATTTGCCAGCCTAGGTGATGACTGGGCATCGTGACTGGCAAAGCCAGCAGTAAGGCACGAAATCAATTCCATAGCTGTAACAAATACAACTACAGTTTAAAGAACAGCCGTGAAACACAGAGGAGAGTGGATTTGGAGCCACAGGCCAAGAGATTATTTCTCTACAGGGTGGAAAGAAAACACTCAATTTTATCATAACTGTGTAGTAAGGCTCCCTGAATGGAGAATTAGATTGATGTTTTCAGGTAGTAAAAACAGAGTAGGTTGGCAAGGACACCATGGTCTTAACTGTGTGCGTAGCAGAAGAAATATCTGAACAAAAAAAATCAGTGTATTACATATATAAGCTTGAACTTTATTGAGTAAAGATGGGCAAACTCTGTCCCGTGTGCTTGTCACTTGTGTTCAGTAATGTTTAATCAAGAATTCATCTGAACTCCTACCCAGACATGCTCTCTATAGTTGTCCCAGGAACAAAAGACTGGCCTTACCCGGGGCTCTGGCTATCAGCAGAAGTCCAGCTGAACATAATGTTTATCTCTGTTAGGGGCAAATCACTTAGATGAGAACTTGTGCCATAATGAAACATCCAGAAGCAGAAACACTGTGCTTCAGCCTCTTCCTGGCAGAATCCTCAGGGACACATTGGTAATGAATAGAGTTGACGAAATTATCTCAGCAGAAGGTTCTTGGTGTGATGAATTTGAAGGTCTGCGTGGTTCTGGTTATTGTCAGAGTGAGGCAGGCTGTGCTCTGCCTGTCGACCTCGAATGGAGAACCTGGAGATTTTCTATTGGAAGTGCCTGTCTTCCAGAGAGCTCCAGCCAGATGGTGAGTGTGGGATCTGCTGCCTTCCCAGAGACCGCACAAACACTCACTGGTTTCTTTTGGCCTTGAACAGTGTGCCAGGAGGTTGTTGTCATAGTGCTGAGTACTCAGCTTAGCTTGGAGGAGCTGGAGTTGATGAAATTCTGTCCTTTTCAAAGAATAGTGTGCTTATTTTTGTGATTGTCTGTGTTAAGCTTTTTTTGCCTCCTCTTTGTTAAATGGTGGGATTACAGTGACTCGTAAGGTAAAAAAACCTGAGAATCTGATTTTATTCCAATTTTTAAAAATTGGAATATTCAAAATTTGGACCAGATCCTAGGAATGTCTGTTTATTTTTGGTTCTGGGATATGAAAAGGTGTCATTTCCCCACCACCATGTGGAAAATTTGGTCTGTTTCTTGACACTGAATACAGGAAGCACAAAATAAGATACGGACCAAAAAGACCATTTTCTCTGCCATCAAAAGATACAAGTGGTGATGAGACACAAAGGAAGCACACTCTCAGATGAGATACAATAATCTTCATTCTCTACAGTGGCCTTTTAAGTGCTGAGGGAAGAACAGCAAGAACTCTTCCTGGACTGCTCTTTTAGCTTCTAGCAATCAGCAGTTTAAGGACTTCTGTGTCAGGCTGCATCTGGATTGTCAGTTTTAATGGGCACTCGTAGGACGATTTCTCAGTAATGCCTAAATGTGAATTTCTTTAGGTTTGTCTTCATTTGGAGCAACTAAAATCTGGCTCAGAAGAAAAGGAGGGGACAAAGCAAACCAGTCCTGAACTGAGATTTCAGATCCATGAAGGAGTATGTCTAGGTCTGAGCCTTTTTGTGTGAGTTCTAAGAGCAGTGCCTAAAAGCCATGGTGAAATACAGATGTGGCAGGATGAGATCCAAAAGTGTTTTATATGGACTGTCTCTGAGGCCCTAGATCACACTATAGTGAGAGAGTTTCAGGCTCTGTTTTGGTCAGAAGAATATGAGATCATGGAGGTCACTTTTATCCGCGTCAGGGTTGGAGCGGAGGGCTGAGCTGGAGAGCCAGAGAGATTTATTGCATGAAAGCAGGGAAAAAAAGGGAAAGATGTATATGTCCTGTTCTTGAGTTCTCTGGGTGTCCCTGTTCTGCCCACCCAGGCTCAATGCCATCTCTTCTAGAGCTCTCAGAATCAGATGGTAAGTCATAATACAAATTATTTAAGACTAAAAAGGAGATTTACAGGTGAAGTTACCCAGGGCACTTACTTCGTAGTGGAGGCACTCCAGACTGGGGTTATTCTGTAATAGCAAATATTTAAAGTGGTTTATGTTCCTGATGTCTAAATGGTCCCATTGCTCTGAGTAAACCAACGCAGTGAGTTGTTTCAAGCGTGCAAAACACAGATTGAAAAATACAACTGCAAAGCACGGCGCAGGCTGGACAAACCACCCGTGACGGAGTAGTGACCTCTGCGGCAGGAGCAGCCTTGCATCATTCATAATAGGAGTGTCAGTCGTAAGAGACCACAAGGTGAATTTAGAACATCTTTTAACCCACACTGGAGACATAACTTTGGGCTTGTTTCCTGTCATGATAATACAGTAAAATAAGCCCTATTTGTTTGCATTTTCTTAATGGGCATGAAGGAAGTTAGGAGAGACCCACGTGAGTGTGGTTGATAGTGCATAAAATCCTTGTGCTGTGTGGCAGCATCCCACAGCCCATGGGAGCACCCTAACTTCCAACCTGAGCCTTATGAGAGGAAGACATACATGTTTATTTCCTGGTTTTATTAAAAAACGGAAACAAAAAATATTCTTCAGTCAGAACTGTCTGCATACAGAAGAAAAGGGGCCTCACTTAGATAATCCCTACAACAGAGCAGAGTAGGGAGATGCAGCTTCCCGATGGGTTGGAAGAGGAAGCCTAATTTAGGATGCTGTAGGTCACATCTTAGGTGGGAAGAGGTGGTATTTGATCTTTTGTCTCATGGGTCCTAAACTCATGTCTTGCCTACAGAGGGCCTGAAATTTTCTGCTTTACATCCAACATCCTTATGAATTAAAGAGTTAGTGTTCGTTTGATCTGGACATTTGGGATTTGGCAGCTTTATATCACAGTTCTCCTATACCTGTGTGTGAAATTAATACTGAAGTCCATGCTGAATTAAAGGTTGAAACCTTTGAGATGCCCTTGATATCAAGGATGAGAGATTCCATTCTTCTAGACTTAGCTCCTTTTGCAAACTGTTAGACCAGGGAAACTATTAGAGAGAAAATATGTGCCTTTTGCTGAATTTATGCCTGGAGAAACGATGCAAATCAAAGAAAAGATTTGCTGCTCTGCTTTTCTTCCCTCTGCTATTTGTATCCTTTAACACTTTTGTCAGCTGCAGATGGGCAATAAGTGAAGGACAGAGAAAGTGGCAGGTGTTCAATCCTTCCAAACCCTATCTCGTTTTAGTAAAAAAAAAAAAAAAAAAAAAAAGGCATTTGAAGAATTTGGTTGCTATGATAAAGCCAAGTCATCAATTACTCTGTCTTGCTGCAATGCTGCCATGGGACTGCAGGCAGGCTGCTGTGGTGAGGAACCTCAGTGCTTATTGTATTGGGACCTCAGTCCCAATCCTTCGGTTTAATTTGCACGAAGTGCTTGTAAAATTTGGACTGTTGGTAAAGTTGGGTTGCAAATGTACATTTTAAATTTCTCTTGGTACCGGACATACCTATTTCCAGAGCAGCTTAGGCCTTAGCAGTGTTCCTCCCTCAATCCCAATACACCAGTGAAACGCTTCTGTATTGCTTATATTGGTAATATTAAATGTACAGAACACGGCTGTTGGACTTGAGTTCTCTAAATATTTTAGTTCTGGCTGATGGGTGGGAGTAGTGAGACCAAAGAGGTCAGAACCCCCAGTGCTCTGATCTGTCCCTGTGCTTTCATTGCTGAGCTCCAACAGTTTAACCCACAGCCTTTTAATGCACTAAAACAGTACTGAGCTATAAACTGGGGATTTCAGTAGCTAATTTGTAGATGTTTCAGTCCATTGTATACTGAGTGTGGGTCAGCTGTTGAACAGATGTCTTTGAGCTGTTGTCCATGCCAGCAGTCAGTCTGTCCTTCATCTTTCTAGTTATCCCCTTTGGAATAAACAATTGTGTTCTCAGTGGGTTTTGTTTTGTTGTTTGTTTGGTTTTTTTGCTTTGCTGGTTTGTTTTGACCAAGGACTGTTTTTGGAAAAGAGGGGCCAGAGCAGTATAAAGTCAGTTTTAAGCAAACCATAATGACACTGTAATATTTTGCACTAATATTCAGCCATTGGCTATCTGTGTGGTACACTGTGCTCCAAGGCAGATCTAGCCTGGATAAACAAAGGAGGTAAAGCTGGACAGCTTTTCTTACTGAAAGCTGTTTATTTGGCTCTATATTTATAACTGTTTTCTTTAATAAATACCTCTGTTTAGGAGGTACTGTTATGCCATATGTTTCAACAAATCTCATCTCAAGCAAGTCCTGATGGATGAAAAACATTTTGTGAAATGTCTAGTCTGTTGGGTTTTTTGCCTGAAAAGGGTAAAAGTAATATATGAAGTCATGCACAGTGTATCCAGATGTTCTTCCAAGATCTACCCAAAAAGCATGGATTTTCCATGGTTTTAAAAGAGAGAAGATAGAAATCCACTTCATTGGTCTGTCCAGTATGAATGCAAATAGCTCTTTCCATAATGACAGTGTGGTATGAGTTCCATTTTTTTCTCCTAAGGTCATGTGAGTCTACTGCTTTTGGGTGACAGGCACTATTTCTTTCATTCAAAGTTTTGTATCTAAAATGAGTATCTAGCAAGTTTAACTTATTTTAAATGCAATGTATAAAGCATCTTCCACTAAAAGCATCTGTTTTCCCTCCATATCTGGCCATGACCATGTCTCAGGTATTCTGATTTAAACATAAGATTTTAAAGTGACCTTGCTTATACAATCAGCTGTGTCCTGGACTATGTCTGAAAGTGTTTTCATACAATTATTTTACTTTCTATTATATTTGCTCAGTTCACCTGTTTATCTGACCTAACTTTGGCAGGGGGTAGAGAGTGTGGGGAATTACTTGCTATTCCGTGGAATTAGCAGGAGTGATCTCCAGCAGCAACATCCAAGGATGTGCTTTGTGTACTTGGAGGAATTGAAAAACTTCATTCTTTAATGCTTGCTGTTGATACTTATTTGAACTGCACAGTCAAGAGTGTCATGACATTCGGAAGACAGTTACATGCCCCATCCCTGGGACCGTTCAAGGACAGTTTGGATGGGGCTCTGAGCAACTTGGTTTAGTAGAAGATGTGTCTACCCAGGGCAGGGGAGATGGAATCAGGTGGTCTTTGAGGTCCCTTCCAACCCAAACCATTCGGTGATTCTGTGAGTGTTCAATGCTTCTGTCATATGCAGGATAATAATTCAGCCTTGGAGCAGTGCCATATAACGTGCAACCTCTCACTACTCCTGGTCAAGCAAATCAGAAAAGAGAATCATGGAATGGTTTGGGTTGGAGGGGCCTTAAAGCTCATCTAGTTCCAAGTCCCCTGCTGTGGGAAGGCAGGGATGCCACCCCCTACATCAGGTTGCTCAGGGACCTTCCAGCTGCTCTTGAATGTTTTCAGGGATGGGGCCTCCACAACTTTTTCTAGGCAACCTGTTCCAGTGTCTCACCACCCTCACAGTAATCTTCCTAACATCTAGTCTAAACCTACTCTCTGTCAGTTTGAAGCCATTCCTCCTTGTCCTATCACTCCATGTCCTTGTCAAAAGTCCCTCTCCAGCTCTCTTGTAGTTCCCCTATAGGTACTGAAATGCCACCAAAAAGTCTGCTTGGAACCTTCTCCAGTCTGGACAACAACCCACCTCATGTAACCCCTCATTTGTTCTGGTTTAATATACATGTTTCCATAATAAAAAAGTCTGGGGTTGCTTCAATGTAGGTACTCGTTACTGTGGTTCAACACTTTTATATTTACATGTTGATCACAAAGGCAGTAGCTGGGCATGGACTCTTGAGTCCCATCAGAACTCATCTCATATTGAGTCATTTTGACCTCCTGTATTTCACAGGTAAAGTGACTGTGACTTTACAGCCACCTGCCACAGCCAAAGGGACACAATCTCCAAAAGGCTTCAACCATTATCTTTCTAAAAGACACAGCGGCATATCTGCACTAGTTACAAACTGGTTCAAAGCAAAAATCACCAGTCATTTCTGGCAGTCATCCCTGACAGTCATCCCATGGTAGGCTTGTGGTTTTCTAACTGCTTCACACCCACTCACAGCTCCCCGCTGCTGTGACTCAACTGCAGGAATGCTTCTGTGCCTGGCCTAGAGCTACACGTGTCAGTGTGCTGTTGTCAATCCACATCCAGGCAGTGCTCTTAGTTCTGATAGATTTTGGTTACTTTGGTGTGAGCTCTAAGCAGGGCAAGCCAGGGAAGCTCTGCACAGGCTCCTGCTCATCCTGAGCCTTCTGTGAAAGGGAAGGTTGGCTGGTTTGTCCTTGCTGAGCTGCCTGTGTGCTCCATCCTCTCTGCTGGCTGACAGGCTGTCCCTACTGATTTTTCTCAGTTCTCTTGTAGCTGGCAGAGCCAGAAACACATAGTTTCCTCTGGAAAAAATAAGCGCTCTGACTCTCCACTTTCTTGCATGTTTTCTCTGTGTGCATTTCTCCTTTGCCAGTGGTGCCGGGGTGTCTTATCACTGTAGCTGATCCAGTGCTTGGGTGTCTTTGGTGTTTTCTGTATCAGTGTATTGTGTCAGCAGAATTTCGTCGGAAAAAGAAGAAAGTGCCTTTATGTTTTCTCTCAATATCTTGTTCCACCAGCTTTGTTAATTGAATATGGGAATCTTGAGGGCAGAATTGACAAAAGTCAACTATTCAATCAGCTGTCAAAATTCAGTGCTGTAGTCAATAATCTGCTTGCTAAAAGAAAAAATTCTGAGGGGAAATATATTTTTGTTACTGAAGTGTTCTTGTAATGAAAACATGGGAGTTTTGCACAAAGAAGAAAAGAAAAATAAAACAAAATACCAAAGTCCTTTTTGTTGCTGCTGTTTTAGTAGCACAGAGCAAATGAATGTTTAACATGAAAGAAAATATAGATAAGATTAAAGTAATCATTAACTAAACCAGCTTCACTGCAGGAACTTGATTGGATCCATTTGAGACTACTGCTTTGTGATATCTGCCTCTTCAGAGTGCGTTCTGGGTTAAAATATGGTGAAACACTACTTGATCACCCAAGGATATGAAGAAAATAGGATTACTGCAGGGGTTTTGAGGAAAAGATCTGGTGCTCTGTAATTTGTGTGTTTAGACACTTTGAATGGGCTCATTAAAGTAATGGTTGCTTAGTGTGAGAGGGCATTAAGTGGCTGCGTATATACTAAAATTACTATATAGCAGTTACAAGGATTTTTTAAGAAATATATTCTATAGGTGTATTTGAAGCTAATGGAAAGTGTTGGTATAATTATGTTTAAAAATCAAGTGAGAAACTTGTGGAGAACAGAACTGTATGGAACTAGAAGGAATATCAGAAATTGCAGGATACAGAATTGGTTTCATTTTACCTTTCACAGGACTCCCTAATGTTGCTTGGTCAAGTAGTTGATCAAAAGAGTTCAATGCTTAGCCAGCCATAACAAGGGTGGGTTTGTTTGCTGGAAACCAAAAATACCAAAGTAACCTTCGTCACTGTCTATGCTGTTGACTTTTATTGCATTAATCTATCTTAAAATATTAATATTTTGATACAAATATTTTACAAACACAGGGGGAATTCTCTGCTCACACTGCTGTGCACAAAGACACAAAATTCCTTGGCTTGCAACCTCAGGAATACAAAAACTTATGAGCAGTCACAGAATAAATTACCAGGATTTCTGGTCTGGTGATTTGTTGGAGAAATGGCTGTTGAACGTTCTTCGGTCTTTATTTCTTACAACTGGTTACCTCTGTTGCTTCTGCTTTCTATCCAGATTAATCCACCCTTTTGAAGTGAAATTTTCAAAAATACTCTTTGTCAGTGATCTTGTGAACGTAGACATATTTTTAAATCCTGTAGTTTCTTCTCTAAAATAACTAAGGTGTTTTGTGTGTATTTGGGGGCTTCGGTAGTTCTCATCTTGAATCCAAAGTCGGCGCCCTCCTTTTTTTCCCTCCTTACATTGTTCTGACTTTGCGAAAGACATTCAGAAGTATAGAAAGCCTGAAAACATTCTTAGAGCTCTCTGAAGATCTGATTCACTTCATCCCAGTAGTGGCTTGGCTATTATTAGTCCAAACCCTGTTGTACTGATCTTTGTCCCTTGATGTTTTTAGGGAACAGCTTCAAGTGATGTTCAGTCTTTCTGGATTCTCAGATGCCCGTTGTGCACGTACATTGTTGTTCCTAGGAGGGCCTCTGAACCACTGTGGTGGCAAACAGCAGAAAGATCCCGGAAAAATCTGATGAAAAGGGCAATAGTGTGCAGGCAGTTTTTAATTTATACACAGCAACATCTGAGGCAGTAAGCGACCCTCTTTGGCTGTGACTGTAGAGTATGAACCACCAGAAGGCCTCTGAACATTAGACTGCTCTGAGAGTTAGGATAAAGGATGAACACTGATGCTCTGAGATCTGTATCAGAAAATTGGGAAATCTGTGAGTTTGGGTGAGATGCTTCTCTGTTCTTTAAGAAAATTCCATTTTGGAATCAAACCACAATAAAAAATCATAGCTGCTGTACTCTGATAAAATAATAAAAAAAAAGCCTGATTGCTTAAATGATAGAAAACAATAGTAAAGATCCAAATCAACCTCAAAGAAGCAACAAGTGAATTAATTTGGATTCTTTCTTCTCAGTTAGGAGGAGTTCCTCCTTTTCAATTGTACTGCTTTACTTTACCTGTGTTTCATCTTGTCCTGTCAGTCTTCCCAACATCAGCCAAATGCATTCTGGGAAGTCATCCACTGCAGTCGCCTTCCTAATTTTTGTTTTATTTTGCTTTCATATATGTGCATGTATAAAAATGTACATAAGTGTTTTGGGGTTTTTTTGCTTGGAGCTCTAGTCAGGAGAAGCAGTGATCAGGAAATGTTAATCTTTAGTTGGGTACAAATCATCTCTACAGCAGAGAATCAAATCTGTTAATCTGCTCAAAAATATGATATTTTTGACATATTTAGATCATAAAGGAGGTCTTCCTTTACATATGTGCTTGTGCAACTAACAGAATTATAGTAGGGATATTGTATGCGCAACAGAGGGTAAATGCAGCCATTGTACAGCAGGAAACCTGTCCCAGATTCCTGGTTTTCAGATAATCTGTAACCTTAGTTGCTAAAATACACATATATTCATGCCTGTTTTCTGATCTTGGGTGTCCTCTGGGTTATTAGAGTTAAAATAATAATAATTATTATTAATAATATTTACAACCCTAATATAGTAATATTTATAACTCTAATATCTGTAATTTATAAATAATAATAATAAATTATAAATATTAGGGTTATAAAGAGCCACAAACAGTTGCACCTTTTGATGGCAGTTTTATTGTGTATCTTTATTGTGTATCTTTATTGTGTATTCCTTATAAACCGTGGTGCAACTTTCCATTCTTTTTGTCTAGGAAGTTTGGAGTACTCATCTACTGGCGTGTTAAATAATCAGATATAATGATTTAACTTGGGATACACAGAATTTAAGATTTCTGTTTTGAAGCAGTGGAAATAGGCATACCTATACTTCCTGCAAAAAATTCCACGAGTTTGGCTTCTTCTTGTGGTTACAAACACTTGGAGTCCCAGTTTTCATTTTAAAAATAAAAAAAAACAAGTGTAGTGATTGCAGTGCAGAGAAGCTTGAAAATATGAATCTGACAGTTTCCAAGCAAGCAAAAAGTTGTAACTGTAAAACCAGTGTTTGTTCTACCTTATTGTGAAGTGGGGGCACTGGAGGGGGATTAAAGGTTTGGCATGACTAATATGGGTTTTAAAGCTGTGGGTTAGATTCATGTGTGTGCTGGGGGACCCAAGTGGGGAGTCACGATGAGTTTTGTCCTGATGAGGCGTAAGGAGCACATCTTCTTTCCCCACTGATGTGTGTAGTGAGACACAGCACAGCCGCGCTGTTTGCACTGTAGCTGCTCTGGGGTCTTTAATTCTTTCTATTTTTTCCACTTCACACTTTCCAACCTTGCCATGTCTGTCCCAGCTTGAGGAATTGGACAAACCACTTTCTTCCTCCCCACGGGCAGTGAGTCCAATTCTTCCTGGAAGTGTGAGCCATAGGAAGCCTGAGGAACAGGCTGTTCTCCGCTGTAGCGTTACATAAGTACCGGGCTCCTGAGACCTCTGCCATCTCTGCAGTGAGAGGACCAGCTGACTGACACGCAGCCAAAGCAGGAACTGGATTGTGTATGGGGGTGGCCGAGGACCCTGCTGTTCTGGAGGGGATGGCAAATGCTGTTGTTACCCTGATGCTGCCAGACAAGAGCTCTGGTTTTTTTAGGGCCTCAGCAAATAACAGGCACGTAGTCTTTCACGTTTTCTTCTGGACATGAGGAGATTAAAAACAGAACGAGGAAGAAAAACAGCCAGATCCCGATAGCTATCCACTGTCAATCCTTGCTGCTTTTCCACATCATCTTTGTGGCAAGGGAGAAAGCAAAACACAGGTACTCAAATCTGCACTGGGTTTTATGTCTCCTTTTTCTTTTGAGGGAGAAGTTGCTAGTTGTTGAAGGCAAAAATGGGTCATGTAGCTGCTGCATCTTAAAAATAAAATCTTTGGCAGACTTCCCTGCCTGCAACGTAGTGTGCTGAATTTCAATGAAAATCACCCAAATGTACAGAGCTCATAGGCAGCTCCGAATGCTGCAATAGAAAATGCTGCAGCGTACATTTCCCAGCAACTTCCGTGCCATTTGATTTGCTTGTTCATAAATCTTTTCTCAATCAAAGTACTATTATTTTTTGCAGACAAATATCTAGATTCTGAGCTAAGCAGCATTCTTAATACTATTTCCTCTTCCATGCTCATACAGGGGATGTTGGTTTCTTTGAAAATATAAAATGCATTTTTCTGAAAGCAGTGAATTTGAAAGGCAGAAACCAAATCCAAAACCTAAGGCTTAGAAGGAGTAGCAAAACTTTATTGTCACAATTTATTGATACAGACAGCTATGAAGTCTTTGTCTTGCTTCAAACTGTTGAGCATTTGCCTTTGGATCTTTTTTTTCTTTTTGTGCAGTGCTTGTGTCAAAACTGTCAAAGATGTGTGATAGCAGTATAGGATTATTGGATTATTGCTGTTAACCAGGAGGCTGTTAAGCAGCTGCTGTGTTGATGCTGGCATTCTTTTCCATGCTAGTTGGCCATTTATTACTGCCATGTTACACTTCTAACGTAGTATGGTGCGAGGTAATGGGTATAAACTCACTGCAAAGCTTGTGTGATCATGTCTAAACCATCAGCCGTGCTGGGATGAAATCTCCAGAGCTTCTCTTGGGTATCTCTATTAACATGAAGTGCAGTGGAACAAAGAAAGCATTGGTTTAAATTCTATGTTCTTCTGAACAGCCTCAGACATTTTTTGGCTGTTTTCCATGCACAAACTGATCTTATCCAAAAGATTTGCAGTAGTAGTAAATTTTATAATCCCAAAGAATAGAATGTGTGCATGTGGCTGGCAGTGGAGTCTCAATGTGTGTTACCTCTTCTAATGAATGAATATAAGTGCTGAAAGAGCAGGTGGAAGTTTGATGCTGGTGTGATCAGTAAGTGAATTTCCTAGTGGAGGGTGCACATCCTTTCACAGAAAGGAATCTCTCCAGAAAGGCTAAAACCATTTCAGTACATTCCCCTAAAGCCCTGCCACTTGTATCTGGCAAACACACAGCAAGTTCTTACTTTTCCTGCCACTGGATAGAGCAGGAGCTTCAACGAAGACGAAGATGTGTGTGTCTTCTTTCCTCTGACAGTCCATTAACGTATGTTCAGTTCTGTGTCTTAGCCTAAACCTAGTCAGTGGCAGACCAAAAGTACAAGCTTTACAAGAACTGGGGCTGTGCTTTGGCAGGATCATTTATGAGATTGCTCAGGAATGGAAGTCCCAGTAGTGGTCAGAAACTGGGGGGTCCCTGTGACCAGTCCATCCACCAAATCTGAAAGTAGGGAAAGGGGTCTTCTCTGAATGTTCAGATGATATGATTTATCTGTCTGTACAGACTATCTGTCTGCCTTTTCCATTTTACCAAGTCACTGCAGACAAATTATTCATTGTGTATTTTTACATCAATTAGCACTTGCTCGTGTGAAGTTTGCCTATGGAAAGAAATGTCTGATATCACTGGGCTCTGGGTCCTAATATCCAAAATTAGCATTTTCATGTGTAGTATCTAAAGGGGATGTTGACCACATTTCAATCTAAATTAATCTCATTTATATTTGTTTTGAGAACATTAGATGTCCTGTCTTTCCTTCTTCACAGTGGTTAATTTTCCCATATTTATCCTTGCTGGCTTGTGACTGTCTCTGTGCTAGTTGTTTAATTGGCATCTGGGTTCATTTAAGTTGATAGAAAACCAAGCTCTGAAGGGAAGCATGTTATCAAAATGCAGAGGCTAATCCTATTAGGTGAAAGCATTTTTGCTTAAATGGAAAATGATTAGACTGTATCTTCAGTATCTCTTCAGGAGTGGCTGTAGCTGATTGCTGTTCCTGGAGGCTCATATGGTATTTCCTGAGTCATGTAACTGTGAATGGAGAGGCAGAGGAGAAATGGTTTCCCCTAATTGTAAGTGGGGAACTCAGTCTTGCTTCCCATGCTGGAATCACTGTAGTGGTGTTTTCAAACATCACTGCAAAAGCAGTAGGACACAGTGCATGTTGGGAAATACATGAAATCCCCCTTTTATTTATCCTTCCCTAACTGAATCCACTGTTTTATTCCTGGCTGTGCCTGCAGCTGAAGTCATGCGGCCGTACATCTGCTTTACACTAACAGGCCCATTTTACATAATTCATTATGTGCAACCACGATGCCCGCTGCTAATCCGGGCTAATCCAGTGCTTTCCTGAAGAGCTGCGTTAACAAGTGTTGCTTCAGCCTTTCCAGCTCAGCCCTGGGTCCGCTGGACACTGCCCAGAGCTCGCAGGAGGTCAGGCTGGGGAGTGCAGAGCCACCAGTCCCCATCCTTCCCTGGTGTCCACAGCCCCCCAGGGCTGGAAGCCCTGGACATGCTCCTCATCCCTCTGTCAGGGCAGGCTCCAGCAGCTCAAGAGAGAGCTCAAGGGAGAGCTGGCACTGACAGCCAAGAGCTGATGTGCCGAGACAGGCAGAGCCCCTGGTCTGCATCAGTGACTTCTAAAACAAATCCTGACGAGCACATCTCTGGAGGAGTGCAGGCTGTGGTGCCTGCTGTGTCCTTGTGTCCCTGCACAGCCAAATCCGAGGCCTACCCAGAGCTCCTGCTTGTTTCCCTGATTACAGTAATTTCTGCAAATTGGAAGCGTATAGTTTGGGGGCAGAGAGATGAAAGTTGAGGGGATTTAGTGTTTGCTTTTTGAGGTTTCTTCATACCTGTGCTGTCAGGAGATGCCTCCTGGCATTTGGACAAAGGGACACCTGAACACCTGCTCCTGGAGCTGAGGGCTCAGCTGTACTCCCACAGTAACTGTTGAATTTCCAGCTGTGGCTTTAGAGACTCTGCTTTCACTATTACAGACAGGTCTTAGCACCTCTTCCTTGAAAATTACAGACTTGAAGGTGTTTTCTTTCCTAACTTCCCCCTGAGTCCTTATTCCTCATTGTATTTTTCTTTTCTACCTGTCCCTACTTTCCTGGTATAGGCTACATCCTGGCCCTGCCTGAGGAAAAAAAAAAAAAAAAAATTTATTACTTCTAACCTTTCTGTTTTGACAAATACAAATGTTTTAGGTCTGATTTCAGTCTTGAGACTGCTCTGATGGAGATGATGGTGCTGTGAGCGTAGTGAGGCACTGGAACAGTTTGCCCAGCGAGGCTGTGGATGCCCTATCCCTGGAAGTGTTGAAGGCTGGATAGGGCTCTCAGCACCCTGGAAGGTTTCCCTGCCCATGGCAGGGAAGCTGGAATGAGATGATCATAAGGCCTCTTCCAACCCAAACCGTTCAGTGATCTTATGTCTCCAGAGTCAAGAGAGCACAGCCTGGCATAAAGCCATGCCATGGATAAGGATGTGCAGAAGCAATCCCTGCCCTATACTCTCTGCCATCAGAAGCAGCTCCACATCAATTTAGGGCATTTTTGAATAGGATTTGGCCCAGAGCCATACGGATCTCCAGGAGGTATTCCATGTCCAGGCAGCAAAGTCCCTTGGAGCAAAAGTAGATGGAATATCCCTAAGTATTTTCTCAGGGTTGCTGTTAGTTATCCTTACATCCATATGGTTGTGATATGCTGTAGCATGTGGGGGTCAACATCAGAAACACATTGACAGCCAGAGAGTCTGCTCTGTGTTCAAACACTGAATGCCACTTAAAATACACTGATTTTATTGGGGATGCTTGAGACGGGGAGGAATATTTTTTCCTCTTCTGAAGTATTTGTTCAAAGAGCAGCAACAACAAACAACCCAAGCCACAAGCTGTGGAAGCATGACTTCATCTTCTCGGCTCTCTCCACGCTGTGCTGGGCAGAGAAGCAGCGAAGGCATTTGCAGATGCACAAATACACTTTTGGGACTTCTCCCTGTGGGAAACCATTGCTTCACAGAGGGATGATTTAAACAGCTGTAGTTTGTCTTGACAGCATATTTTCTTTACTCTGAGCTGCAAAACAACCTCTTTGCTGAAGTTACTCTCGGCCGTGCAAATCAGATTCTGCAGTATATGCCTTTGCAGGTGTTGGCTGTTTCTTGAACAAGATGGAGATAGTTAAAAAATGGAGGGACACTGTGAAAAAGAAAATGTTTTTTCCTGCCCAAAATCCCAAAATTTGAATTTAAAGAAAAAATTTATTTCACCTAGAAACTGAGATAATTTTTACAGGGGAAAACACCCCACAACAGTATTTGATCCAGAAATGCTGCTTTTTTGTTGCATAGAAGTTGCTGTCCAGGTCTTTTTGGCACATACTGGATTTGGGGCTTTGTTGGGCTCCTGGTTTTGGAAGGGTTTTGTTTGATTGCTTGCTTTTATTCCTCGTTCCCCATTCCATCACCACGACTGCATTCCCACACTCTTTCCACCCTTCTCTCCCTGAGGATAAGCTTTTTTTTATCCCACAGTGCTTCCTATTACTTATGACTACACCAACATGGCGTTAAATCCCCTGTCAGCACTGAAATTCAGCTCAGACAAAAGAACAAGAACTAGGGGTGGTACTTTTAAGTTTTGAAATTACTAGACTTTGTTTCAGGCTTGTCTAAATAAACTGCTGGGTTTGGGTTTTGTTTGTTTTAATAGAACAATGAAAATTCTTCATGGGGAAATACTTCTTTCAAGAAGAAAAATAGCTCAAAGGAATTAATTTCTTTAGTGTAAAAATAGATTTAATGTGGTTGGTCATTCAAGTAAGCAGAAAGAGACTTTCTATAAAGTACCACCCATGGTGAGGGGATATGAGTATCTACAAGGATATCAAGGATATTCTGTAAGAGATGGGCCAAACTCAAAGACTATACCAGACCCAAGAGATTTGGAGTTTTTTGTATTGTCACTTCAGTGTTCAGTTCAGGCTGACGTTTTGCCAGCCACATCTCAGTGAAAAGATGGATGGGGCTTGTTTAGAGCTGTCCCTTCCTCACCTGGCCTTCTGCCTTTTTTTTTTTTTTGGCCTTGCCTTGCCTCGGTCATTACCATTCCCCATGTTTGTGTAACTCACTGGCAGCAAGTTACTGTCCCTGTGTATCCCTCAACCACTTGTACATTTCCATCATATTTAGTTCTTGTAACCTGCGTGATGCCTTGACTTTGTGTGTTTTGGGAATCGCAACTTCGTAAGAAGCTGATTGTATCACGGTGTTATACATTAAGTAGATTCCTAATCCTAGAGAGTTTTCCCAGGACAGTGACAGTTATTCAGAATATTTTTGTTTGAAAAGATGCTGGTGTGAACCTGCACCCTCTTTGCTTTTCAGATTAATTTTGCTGTAACCTGTACACTGCATTGACTGAAGTCGTGTGTCCTAGTTAGTGGATTGAGTAATCCAATTTCCACTTTAATATTGGAATTTTAGATTTAATATTGAAGCTACCTAGGTTCCTGTGCTGCTCAGTTTTGAATACTTGCCCAGCAGTCTCTGTGAAAAGACTTGTAAAATAAAGGAGAACAAATATTCTGCGTAACATTCTGTCACAATTTCACAAAACCCATAAATTCTCTAATACCATTACCCTCGTCTTACATTTTCTGTGCATTAAAAAGATTTTCTTTTCCACAAAGGTCTTGTGGAAATAATTTTGCAGTTGTGTTCAGGTGATTCCTACACCTCATGGTATTCACATCTTCAGTTTATCTTAGGCAAGACCTATAGAACTGAACATTTCCAGGCAGTGCTCTACAGGGACCGGCAAGAGACAGAGTACACCTCAAATATTTTACAGTGGCTGAAATCCCACTCATCATTTCTCAGGTTTTCCTTAGTATTTTATCAGACTGGAACTCCAGATGACTAATAACATGCTTAGTTGTTTTGGACAGTTAAATAAGGGATGAAAATCAAAGCCGGTACATAGCAATGATACATTTTTACGTATGTCACTCCTTTAACAATGAGCTCAATTCTCAGCAGCCATTCTCACTTTTGAAACTCTGCAGAAACATTGTGTGTGTGTGTGTGTTTGACCATAAATAGCAGGTGGATTTTGTTTGGCGTAGGATGACTTGTATCACTGCGGAGTCTTGAGACAGCCATGAAAAAAGAACTGCATTCACTCAGGCTTCTGCCCTGTCAACACATTTGCCAGCCAGACTCAACTAAGATGAACCTTTATCGTTAAGAGATGGATGAAAGAAGATATTCCTGTTCCACTTCATTTTCTCCCCCTGACGTACGGATATTGACTTGTGAGCAGACTTGCCTACACGCAGCTCCTTTTCCCCAACTGCACCTTTGCCTGTTGCCTGCTTGGGCTGAAGCTCGTGGGGCAGCGATGGGCTGTATGTGCCTGTACCGGGGGGATGCTGACCTCAGGAGGAGCCTGGAGGTGCTTCTGTGACACAGGCGCTGCTGTGCAGAGCATTTGATGGGCAGGGAGAATATCTGGCTGGCACCTCATGCGTAACAAGCCAGGCCCTTCCCTGCAATAAACTGCTACTGACTGAAGTTGAATTAAGGCTTTGTAGTTCTCCTGTTTCGCTTTAAACAGGAATATTTTAAAGGGAGTTAGAAGCAAATATTTTGGATATGTTACCAAGATACTTTGGTTGAGTTTTCTCCCTCCCCCAGATTGCTTTTCTTGCTTTATTTTTTACTATTGAGCATAATCAGAAGTAATTACAGAGTTATGTCATAATACAGTAATCTGCAATCTATAGGTTTCCAACTCAGTATCAGCTGAGGCCCTGATCTTACTCAAGTCTTTGCTCACTAAAGTAACTGTACATGACCTTCTTGTAGGTGGTGTCCCTGTCCATGGCAGGGGGATTGGAACTCCATGGTATTTAGAGTCCCTTCCAACCCAAAACATTCTATGGTTCTGTGTTTACAGTGGTCTCTGCTATCCAGTCCTTGCTGTCTTGTTCTCTCTCTGTGCCTTTAAACAAGGTCAGTGCAGAGCAGAAGGATGTCACAGGGCTGTGCCTTGGGTTCTCTTTGCATCCTCACAGCCACCGCAGCCGCTCCGCTTCACAGCATGTTTTACTGTGTCCATTTTCATCTTGGATTTCTCCTCCTCTGCACCCTCCTCCAGCCCCAGCCCTTTCCTCTTCTCCAGCTGTCTGACTTACCCGTGCTTCTGGTGGATGTTTAGGGGTTTAAAACTGAACTATACATTAGTTGGAGGGCAAATAGACTTTCTTTTTAACCTCAGGGCCCAGAAAGTCAATGAAAATGGGTTGATTTCTGAGGGTAAGGCTGTAAGGATCGCTTGAAAAAAGCAGCAGTTCATTAAATTTTATGTTTCTGGTTAATTTCTCCTCATATTCTAATTTAATCCAAGGAACAGAAATGTGCAGTAAGCACTGAAAACGTGGTTTAAGATAAAGGCTTAAGGCTAAATGTCAGAATTATAACTGCAAAATTAACTTTTCAGCATGTGTTTTCATGGAGTTTATAAACTGACTCTAAAGCAACCCAGGCTTTTGGGGTCCTGTAATCAGCTGGATTTATTATTGTTGATGTGGTAAAGTCCAGGAATCCTGTACAGGGAAGTTAAAGTAGGCGAGGTTTCTTAAAAACATTTTGTTCAAGTTTGTGTCCTGTTGGTTACGATACTCAAAGATCCCCGTAGTGCAGTGGGATTTGTGCATGGTCATGCTTTGGAAGTCTCATCAACCCCCCGTGAAAGTGGAAATTAACTGTTTTGTTCCTTCTAATGAACTTCTGATCGGAATTTGGATAGGAAACCTACTGTGTTGTAAGTAGAACTTACAGTTCCTATATTTAAGGCAGCATTTAGCAAATTAACTTAAGACTGTCTATAGCAAAGTTTACTAAATCATTTCTGATATAGCACTTTTTTTTTTAATGCCAACTTGAGGTGGTCTGGATTTTGATTAAATAAACCCAGCACTGGATAATTATCCTAGGTGGGAGTGAGGGAAATCTACTTCCTCTACCTGCTTTTTAAAAGCGCAGGTTTTAAAAGCTTCAGTAAAATTAAAAAAAAAAAAAAAAAGGCAAAAAAAGTGAGACCAACCAATGAAAAAAAACCCTAAGGAAAGCAAACAAACAAACCAACCAAAACTGAAGTCTTGGTAGTTTTAATGAATGAAATTTGTGGAAGAAGGGAAGGTGAGTTATTTTGCCTCTGTTGGGAAAGATTCTCCGGCTGTCTTGTGGAGAAGCACTACTTGTGCTGTGGAACAGAGACATGAAATTTAGCAGCTGAAGGGGCTCTCGTTTCTTGCCCTTCTGTGAAGTACCTTCCCAGTGCTTGCCTGTCTGTGCTCAGCTATCCAAACATCTTTGTTTGCATCAGTCTATGGAGACTTTTTAGATCTTTCTGGATAGACTATCCAAAAAATTCCCCTGGTAGAATGCATTTTCTGGCTCCTGGGACTGTCGGGGCCGAGCCAAGACTTCCTTGCAGGTGTCCTCCAGCGTGACACTGGCATGGTGTTTGGCTGGGGAGTGAAAAGCCGGAGGCCGCTTATTTCTTTGGAGCTTCTCTTGCTGAAATCATGAAGGAAAGAGCCTGACTGAAAGCCTGGGGGTAAAAAAACTGGCAGGGGGAGGGATGAGAATTGAGCAGAATGAGGGACAGCAGTGGAGGCAGGTGAATTCAGCACCAGAAGAACAAGGAGGGAACAAGCAAGCAGCTGAGTGGGTGCTGGGGGTGAAGGAGGGAGTGGGGAGAGCTGAGAGAAACCAGGGGAGAAGGACAGAGGTGTGGGGTGCACTGGAGCTGGAGCAGTGTGGAGGGAGCTGTGGTGCGGAAGGTGTGGAGCAAAGGCAGTGCAAGGCTGGAACTCAGCCATGAACAACTGCCCACAGTGCTGTGTTTTGGTAAGGCAAGGATGGCCTGATTACCCAGCCACCACTTTTCCCATTCAGCAAGGAGCTGGGAAGCACACCAGGCAAATGAGCCCCCCTCTACCTGCTACCTACTGCTTGACCAAATTGGTTACCCATTATGTGCAGAATTTGGATGGGCAGCAGTGATCTTGGAATAGATCCCAAATGTGTGGGAATCAGCATGGTCCCACATAATGGTTTATTTTGATTTCCCATCTTGTGGGGTTTGGTAGGATTTTTTTTTTTTTTTTTTTTTTTTTTTTAAAGGGGGGGGGGGTNTTTTTTTTTTTTTTTAAAGGGGGAGAGGGTATTTTTTATTTACAAAATGACATTCAAAACTGTTTGGTATTTTACAACACAAACATAATCCCTCTTAATACTGTTACAGAGGGATCCAACACTGGCAAAGTAAATCATCTGGAACCTGCCCCCCCGACCCTATCCAACCAGCCCAACGCCCTAACTTCTCAGCAGGGTTTCTCTCCTCTGTCTGCATTTCTTGTAGCTGTTTGCAGGTTTAAAAATACTCTGTGTTCCACTAACTTCCAAACAAACTGTCCTCTTTCTAGAAAGGCAACTAAATGGCTCAGCAGACAGCAGTCACATCCTACACACCTACACCCACAGGCGTACACAGCAGCCGTGCAGATACTTAAGCTGTCTCTAACACACATAATTTTCCTTATTACCAAGTACTCATCTCTTCCCTTTCCAATGCCTTTAAAATAAAAGAGTTATATGTGCACATGCACGCACAGGAGAAGGAGGAAGGAAGGAAAAAAAAAAGTGTGTGGATTGCTTTATCTGCTTCCAGAACCCTTAAATAAAAGTCCTTGGTGATCTCTGCGTGTTCAGGTCCAGACCCAAAGCCTGTGGAGGTTAGCAGTTAGCATGGCACACAGAATATTTTGGGGAATAATTATCATCTGTATTTCTAGATTTAAAGTATGTCTGTAATAAGTGTGTAACATGGCACAGGCATCTCTCTCAGGGGGCGCTTTACAGTTTGCCATGCAAACTCCGGCATATTTAGTTTTCTTCAGAAATGAAGGATTTATTTAGTCCATGTAAGCTAATAAAATTTACTTTTCCTAAAAACAAATTAAAATCAAGCTTCATTGATTTTTTTTTAGTTCTAATTTTCTGCTATATATACAGTAATATCACCAAATCTTCAATAATAATAATAATCAGTTATTTTTCACTTTACCTTTGCATCAAATCCATTCACTTTTCGTACCATGTGCTCTGTCAAACCACAAGATGCTGAGTATTATCCGGTTTCTTTTCTTGCATTTGTGTCAATCCAGAAAGCTGTAACACACTCTCTTGAGTTCAAAAGCTCTGTGTTTATGCTCAGGTTGGGAATCATTAGCATCCTAAAAGTTTTAAGGTTTCTTAGAGGTAACCCACTTTGATTTTTACTTACCTTTTCCAATTTTCTTTCTTAGTTTCTCCCTGCTGAAATCAGGTCAGATATTTGATGAAGGTAATTTTTTTTTTTTCCGTGAGTTATTACACTACTTATGAATTTTGTTCTGTTGAGGAATAATATTCAAATATCCTTCCTTGGGGTTACTTTTATATTGACATTTCTCACCTAGGCTAGGAAAGGAGGAGAATTCATGAAATGAAAGAAGTTATTAATTGTGGATTTCTAGAGCTTAACAGACACTATCTTTTTGTTCAACTTACCCACCTGAGTGTTTTATTCAGCTATGCCATTTGTGAATATTAAAAAACCTTTTCCCTGTAACCACCTCAAACCAACACCAACATCAGGATTTGCCATCCTACAAACCACTGGTGAAATTGCGTTAAAAGTCTAGAAATAAGTGATATTTTATCAAACTTTATGTCTTTCAAAATGGCCATTTTATGTTAGGGGAGTTGTAATTCCAGCTCCTTGCTGTGTCCCATTCCTTCTAGTGAGCCTTGCCCTCGAGCAGGTACCTCTGCACTGTGCTTGTTCAGCCTCAGGGAGAGGCTGCAGTGTATCAGGGACCCAGGAGCCAACCAGAGGGAGAAAGGGGGCAAAAAGGGAAATGCTACATTTGAGGCGGTGTCCTGGTTAAAGCATCCGGGGTTTCCCCCCTGCTACATCAGGGATTTGGGGTGCACACAACTTAACGAACAAAAGCAGATTGTTGTAATGACAAACTGCATGAGATTGAGCCTTTCCTTCCATTATTTCAAGAACAATTAATTCTAGAAAATTCAATTTCCAAAAATACCAGAGCAATGCAATATATTAAACATAATTACTGAAGTAATTTTCAGCCAGCTCATAGAAGACCTTGCATGCAGTGGAGGAGGATACAGACAGCTGCAATGAAACATTTCAGAATTTCTGTCCTTTAAGCTTTCCATTTGGCAAAAAGTTCCAATAGTTTGGGTTTTGATCTTTGTTCAAGACAAAAGCAGATGTCAAAACATGTTCCTTCACAGCAACAGTTATATTTTTGATCAGCTTTAATGGCTTTTGGAAGTATGAGCTTCTTCAGATAGGGTGCATTCTTGTCAAATACAAAACATAATACCTCCATTAGTATCTTCATTACTTTCTTATATATTTCTCACCCTTTGCAAATATCCTTGTATTTGTATGTTCCCGTTGTGACGCATTTTCCAATACGGTTATTGCCCTCCCCCAGTAGGCTTTGACATTGCAGAATGATTGTGCTGTCACAAATAGTGGAAAGCCCGAACAGACACGATTGGAAATGGTCAGCAGATTAAAAGTGTTTACTTGAAGTTTATTCTTTGGTTTGAAGTAGTGGGGGGAAATATTTGCATAAATGAATTTTTAATAGATACCAAAAATAAAAAGCTGCTAAAGAAAATGTAGCTTGTCTGCATTATCATGCAATTTTAATTATGCAAGCATTTATGTTCTTCGTGTATTTTGACTTACGGCCATGTGAGACACATGAGTGAACTGTCACTCACGCAGAATTAATTCTATTTTGTTCATATAGGGGAAAAAACCCTGGGAAAATATGATAACACTTTTCATTGGCAGCAAACCCTAGTTGTTTTTAGTCATTTGAGAAAATTATTGTTAGCAGACTATCCAAATTCTGTAGGTCAAAGCCTTCTTAAAAAGAGGTGTATTAGCACATGACTAAATCCACTACAGGAATGGATTTTATCTACTAAGGGACTGTATCCTTCTGTACCATAACGTTTATTTGATTTTTTTCTTTCCCTTGAACAAGAGAAAAATATTTGGATTCAGTGTTTGGCAATTCAAGCCAGGTTATTTAAAATAATAGTCACTTGGAATGTACCAGGTGTAAAATGCTATTTTTAGTGTAGTTAATTTTCTATGGTATTGCAAACCAAAATCTTTAGTTTCCCGCTAAGTACAATACTAAAACAGTTTGTAAAGAGCCTTTAGACTTTGCACCTCTTGTCCCAGGTAAGTGGCAAATAAGTAGTTGTCACTGACACGTAGGGCAACAAATGGATAAAGGAAGCATGGATTCTGAGATCTATAATTTTTAATAATCTTTAAACTAGCTACAAAATGTCAATCACTTCACAAACTGACAGGAGACATAAGGAATTTTCATATTACATGCTGTAAATGATATTTATCTCACAGTTTATCTAGAGTTCATTCATTTAGGTTTTTTAATTATTTTTTAATTGTCAGCTACTAAACATCTCAGCGATTTGGTGTGCATAGCTCTAGGTAAGCAACAGAGAACTGTACCGATAACAAACCACATGGGGATAGCGACTAGTAAGAGAGAGCCTTATAAAAATTACATTTCTTTGCACCATTTCATATGGTAGTTGTTTCCTCCAAAAGATAGTCTTCAAAAGCAGCAGACAAACCCAATATATTACACTTATTTCTTTTTGTCTTTGACATATTTTCAGCCAAGCTTTTATTTTGCTGGCAATGGCTAAATGGTGAGTGCCAAATCCCTCTTTTTTTTCATAATTAAAAAAAATGATCATGATTAATAACTATATATATATCAACAAGAAAAAAGTGGCACAACTGCAAACTTGCTGGTATAACATAGTCCCAAAAGAGTCCGAATACTGAGCATGCTTTTGTTGTCATTGTTGGTGTGCTACTGCCATGGGAAAATTCTTGTTTAAGTAGGAGTCTAAAAGTCTATTTATTCCTCATGCATAAATGCATAAATCACATCACTTTTTAGTGCAATGCTTGTTATAGTAATATAATTCCACATTGTCTAATCATGAAATCATAACAACAGATAATGGCAATGAAGAACTGAAGACAGCAGGTTTAAGTGCTTAAACATCATGATACCCAAAGACAGGAGCATGGCAGTAGCTCTGTGGAATGTCACAGTTTTACAAGAACAATACTGTATATTTAAAGGTTAACAGCACGTTTAGCATTCCAACAGTGTTGTCATTCAGCAAACATCATTAAAAAAACAGAAAAATGAGGAGAGGGGGAAAAAAAGGAAAGGAATCCAAAACAGAAACAAGGAAAGGAAAGGAAAAACCCCAAAAAACGTCATAGTGAGCTATAGCCATCAAATCAGCACTATGTACAACCTTTGGAAAGAAAGATAGCTAGAAAAAAATAATTACAAGTATTATTTTTGGAAAGCTGACAAACTACACAGGACAACATTTACAATGGGGCTGATATGTGCATGTGTGCAAACCTAGTAGATAAATACCATGATAAAAGCATGAAGGTGCTGCCCTGCTGGACAGCATTAAAAGGAAATGCACTTCTCTGCATTTAACCGCTGCCCAGCATCTTTGTTGCACGCTGGTTGGCTTCATCAATCCTGGTTTTGTTGGAATCAGCCTGGGGAAACACAAAGGAAAGAAAGAGATGAGTACAGGGAGGAAAGAGAGAATGAGAGAGAAAAAGAGTAGAGGGAAGAAAGGCAATGCGTTGTGGGTACCTCCATAATTTTGGCTAGGTCACAGAAAAATGAAGCTTGAAAATACTGGAGAGCTTCTTTTTATAGTGCTATTAGGGACCCAAAAGGAGATTACGGATTTACCGGTTTTGTGACACTTCACGTAGCCTTTGAGCAGCAGAGCTTTTCTGTTTGTCGTCAGCTCCACTGAACTCCTGTAAATGCTGTGCCAGATCTGCAGCTGGTGCTGATAATAGCACCGGTGGTACCGATGGTGATGGATGACAGCATGAGGACTGCTGGTGTGCACCTGCGTTTTGCTGGGGAAAAGCTTCAGAGCCCTCTAAGTTTCAGTGGACCTGGACTCCGGTCTAATTTAGATCGTCAGGCACCAGTCAAAACTAAAATTTTGGTCGGTGTAGAGATTCTCTGGAGCAGAGAAGCTGGATCATCTGATGTAGGAAATGCTGGCAAAGATAAATTTCTTTGAAAAGATCAGCCTGGACATCTTTGGTCTACGTGTAAAAGGAAAGGAATATGTGGGAATGATGCCAGTACTCCAAAGTTCACCAATATAGCTGCAAGACAGAGTAGCCTCTTTCCTTGGGCAGCAGTGTAAACGGGAGTTAAGAAAAGGCAGGGATTCTACTGTGATTTGAAGCAATCAAACTGGAATTTAGTCCAGCACAGACTGAGCCATTAACTGCACTGTTTTCCCTGGGGTAACACCTGCCATGATTATAAAATGCCATTAATAAAATGGCACCACTTGGGAGGTTTGCGAGTTTTCTCTGTGTGGGAAGATGCTTCGACCATGACTTTCCGTAGCTCTGCTGAAGTTAGTTTTGGAGACTAAAGACACTGTTTTAGCTGACAAAAACTGGCAAAGCTCCACTCAACCCCACGTTGCCATGCCGACTTATTCTAGCAGAGGGACTAGATAGAAAATGGTTTCAATTTTTAAAATCAGACCTGCGGGAAAGGTGAGAATTGTGTTGCTGCTTTAAAAGCATGGGCTCCAATAGCAAACTCCTTCCGTGGTTTGATGGCTGCATTTTGTTAGCTTTGATGATTGTTCCCAGATCTCTGGGGTGTATCCAAATTGTACAGATTTATTTTAAATCTCCAATTTGCAAAGACAGAATGGTGAAGCAACTTTCCCACATGCATTTAAAAATCCTTTAGAAATGTTTATACTGATGTGCAATAAATCATTCTGAAATATCTTGGGCTTTTCTCTGTAATTGTTTTGAAAAATGCTATGTAGATGTGTATTTTTAGTGCAGCAGCATGTGCCAGCTCCTCAACAAGCGTAAATCAGCAAAACTACTCTTTACAAGCCACACTCCTTTATTTCAGCCATGAGTTTGACCTTGTCTACCACAGTACAATTTTGTGTGCTTTTGCCAAAAGGCTACCTAAGAAGTTAATGGGTTTGGAAGCAGTTACCTTTGTCATGAAATGCATGAATATTCACTGAACAGTGATGAAACATCATGTTCCTAATGATGTTTAGACCTTAGGATCTGGTGAATGATGTTGCATTGAAGGCAGTGGGAGTCGTTGTGCTGACCTTCCCATTTAAGTCAAGACTGAGTGCTTTGAGCCCTTCCTACTTTCCTCCCAGCCTCTTATTTATGGTAGCTTTTAGGGCCAGGCTCTTCTGGTGATGATCTCTGTGCCATTTGACCTATTCATCACATCATCATTTTGGTTTTTGTCCCTTTCTCTCTGATCTGAGGAAAGGATAAATAAAGCCTTTTATTCATTGCCGTCCTGATTACTGTGGGTAGGTCAGGTTACATCGCTGCATTATGAGATTGCTCTGGTTTGGGTGTATGCGTCTAGTTTAAGGTAAATCCTTTAGGAGCATTTGTGATGCACCCTAGGGTATTTTGGGTTAGTTTCATGATGCACCCTGGCTTTCGCAAACTGTGCCAGCCATGGGTCTTTCTAATGGTCATAATGGACCCAAAGCACAGTGCTCCAGCTGGTCAGGAGAATGACCCCAGCAATGCTGTCAGGGGAACAAGGGTCTGTTGGCATATTGCATTGCAGACTGGATGTGTGTGCAGTTGTGGTTTCCCTATTATGCAGCTAACCATAATTTCTGGCTTTTATAGAGGGTTTTACTGATACATTGTGTTTCTCTTTTCTAGTACCTCATTACTGTGTGTCTTTACTCTGGGAAATTTGGCTTATTTTTCACTAAGACTGAAGACTGTCTTATTTCTGTGCTGCTCTCATGAGGACTCCTCTGTGTACAATGCAAATCCATCTTTCACAAACGTGTCACTGTTCTTTAGCCAAGGGCCCTGGGTGATTTTATGAATCCCATTAGCTGCCAATGTTATTTTGCCATTGCTGTACAAAATGCCAAGGTCTATAAGAACACCACACAGACGTGGAAGGCCGGCCCCTCAGCTCACTGCTCTCAGCATGTACTGCCTAGAGGTTTGGCCCATGTGCTTTATGTGCACAGAGGGCCAGGTCAGTGTTTTCAAAATCCAGATGTTTGCAAGCCTGAGCTGGTAGGAGAACAATGACTTGTTGGGCTTGCTGTACTTTGGGATAGGATCCTGCAGGCATGGGTAGGATGCCACTGATTTCCATCCCCAGGGTATGTCTCCTGCCACTGAGACATGAGCAGAGGAGGTGGGAATGCAATAGCGCACGTCCTCATTGCTTTGAGAAAATAATGTATGTAATAGACTTCTTATTTAAAGGTACTTATGGTGTAGGCTGCATAAACTCCCAGTCCCTTCTCACAGCATAGAGAGATGTGCTGCTTTCTAGTTCTTTTCATATGGATAGCAGCAGTAAATCCTTCCCCCGATGCTCCTAGTTTTCCCAGAAATATGAAATGGTGCAGAATGGCATCCCAGTAATACTGTGCATTTTCCAATACAGTCAAACAAACACATGTAGGTTTATAAAACAACACTTTTGACCAACGCAAAGCCATGTGCTCTGCACTGCCAGGTGACTGCCTCTCTGTCAGGGATGACCTTCCCACGTTTCAGACAATGTTCTTTCACCCAGTTCTCTTTGGCATCTACCTCCAATAAGGAAAGCTCTTGGAGTGAATCCCTCAGTGCAGTATTTTCCTTAATGTTTTTTACTAGGCTCTGATATAGTTAACTGACATGAAAAACAGGCATGGGCATCCTGCTTGTGTGAGGAGGCTTGCGTGTGTAAGAAGGCTCAGGAGCAAGAGCTCTACCGCTTGAGGTCAGAATTAACTCTAAGCACAACATGTAAGTCCTTGGGTTAGATCCTCAGGTTGTGTAAATCTCAGCGGAAGTGGAGCGTTGTGTTGATGTTACACCAGATGAAGATCTAGTCTGTTATGTCACTTCAGCCTGGCTGTGCCTGGAGCCCTGCCAGTACCAATGCAGATGGCTTGCAGATCTTGGAATCTGAGGATGGCAGTGAGCTCCCAGCCGGGCTCGGAGGGGGCTGCTCTCTGCTTCAGAAATCTGCAGTGCAGGTCTGGCACTGGAATGGTGCTCTCTGCCTTTTTAGTTGGTGATTTTGCAGAACTAATGCTGAGCTTTTGTGTTCCAATGGGGCTGTGTGGGGCCCAATTATGCATAAATAAATATATATATGCATACACACACACCCTCCCCCAAGAGAGCAGGTAGAGCTCTGTCCTAATGTTGTTTTAAGCAGCACAACAAAACTGGCTGCATTGTTACCATATGGCAAAGTTTTGCTTAATAAATCCCCATCCTCTTTTGGGGACTGGTCCTCCAAGCAGGTGATCTAACCCTGAGCTACTCATGGAGTTTCAGAGGAAGGAAAAGCCCAGGAGGGCTTAAAACTTTCCAGGAAGTTCCAGGGTAGTCAGATCCAAGCCCCACAGTTCCACATAGCTCAGGGCGCTTGTCCTTTTTCAGAGCAATTGCAGAAGGAGCCTTGATGCCTGCCAAGGGGTCCCCTTGCAGTTGTGTGGCAAACTCAACAGCATGGGTTGGTTACAACAGCACTGGAGGTTATTGCAGATTCACGGCATTGAGCTCTGCTTTGGCCCAAGGATTTGGAGGGGGAAGAGAGGAGCTATTTCTATCCCTTGTCCTTTCCAAGCCCGTGCTTGCAGAAGGGAAAACACAGCCCCTTTTGGGGTCTTCTTGGAGATGGCAGCTCTTACCTTCTCCATGATCCTGTCAATCTGGCGGTTCTGTGTGTCGATCTCGTTGCCCATGTCCAAGGCCATGTGACGTAAGTTGCCAATGATGCCGCTGACCTGCTCGAGGTTCTCATCCATTTCATTTTCCCGGGCATCGTTTGTTACCCTGGGAGCAAAACACCAATTCTTTAAAGCAGAGACAGGAGATTCACCCTGAAACTGTGATTCACCTGAAACCTCCACTGCGTCCTCCGTCACTTTTCACCTGAGGAGGAGGCTGCTGTGCTCAGCTTTGAACAAAAGGGATTAATGAGTAAATAACCTGAAAAATGTTACATGCTTATTTTTTGGATGTTGGGCTCACTTGTCTGGGTTATCAGTGCTCTGTTTGTACTGCTCATGTCTGCTGTTAGTAGAAGTGTTGCTGTCTGAGCTTGCAGTATGTACCACATCCTGCACCTCTCTGCAGTGATCATCCTTCCCAAACAAAGAATGAAAGGGTGCTCCATTCAGATCTGTGTGCGGTTAGTGTTCATGGGAAGTGCTGGAAGGTGGTGGAATTACAGCTATAGCAGCTCCCCTCCTTGAACTGCAGATAGTTAATGAATACTGTCCAGTCCTTGTATGCTTGGGGCTCACAGACATATTGGGGAAGAGCTGCTTCAGATGTGAAAATCCTGACCTAACATCCTATTTAATTAATTGTATTTCTGGTGAAAGACAGAAGCATCTTCTCTCAGGTTTACTGGCTTTAGTAAAGATTATTTATCTCTCATTCTTAGCACCATCTTTTGCAGTTGCTTGCTCTTTGGAAGAAAAAGCTTGTGCTTGAGCCAAGGCCCAGTTCAACTCTCCAGTGACTGAAGAGGCAGGTGGTGACTGATGCTGGGAAAAGCAAGCTCCATGGGTCCCACTCAGAAAATTCCTACTTTGAGACTCTTATGCAATTTGTGTTCATGTAGGTGCCCAAAGGCTGCTCCAGGCTATTTGCAGAACAATTTTGGTGTAGCATAACTTCCTTCATTGCTATTCTATTATCATGCCCCAGCCTTCATTTTGGTGCGGCTGCCATCCAGAAATAAAAAAAAAAAGTGAATGGCAGACCCATCAAACTTAAATGGCAACTCCATCCCACGCTCCAGATTGTATGACAGCATTGTTTCTATCACACTGATTTCCCTTTATCACAGCAGCCAAAAAAATAAGTGGATAATAGTTTTTGGAAAGATAATTACTTATTAATCTAGTGTCCTTAATCTTCAGAGATCAAAGCTTTGCCTACTAGTATGCCGTTATCCATGCTGATAGCATTGTCATCTAAATACATGCCCCATAAGCACTGTAATCAGTAGGTACTTTGTGCTGGATCCCTCTGTGGTGTGGGCAGTTTGCAGTGTGGTTGCCATCAATATAGCTGTGTGCATCAAACTGGCTTTCATTTGAGAGCCCAGGCATTCCCACTCTATATGTTTCTCCATAGCTGTGGCTTCCCAGCAGCTGAGGAATGGGGCATCATTCCCCATGCAGTGAGGTTTTGAGGATACTCACGAGCAGGGGAGGGGTGCACCTCTAGTTTTAAGTGTACTTCAAGTTCTGCGCTTGGCTCGGTGCTTTGGCAGGAAGCCTGAGGCTTTTTTGTTGTTGCAAAGAAAGGAAGGGCTGCTGGATGCTTTGGTACATCTTCTGGCAAGGATGGATAACGGGCCCTACATGCCTTGAGACATAATGGCAATAAACTAGTATTTATCTGACACTTCATTTCTAAGGCGTTTGACAACTGTCAGTAGTGAGACCCATAATAAGGCCTCCAGGAAAAATGTTCATGCAGGGAGCTGGAGTGCAGAGGACAGTGCTGGCTGGCCATCGCTGTCTGCACCCTCACGGTGCTGCTGTGAAATAAATAAATAGACATTATTTCTAGTTTATTATTGCCCAAATCTGGGCAGTCTCAAAGAGGAAGGTTGGGGGTTGTGTTTTCAAGCATCTTCTGCTTCTCAGGGCCAAGACCCTTACTTCCAGGATTTCCAGCAAGATAACCATCCTTTGCACTAGAGCTCAGGTGACCCTCAGGGCCTGGAGAAGTCACTGGATGCAGCAACCCTTTAGGATGTGTTTTAATCACCATCGACCTGAATCTGAGCACCGCTTGGTGGAAAACCCTGGCTCCGTCACATTACCCAGCACCTCTGAAGGAGTTAATGAGCACCACAGAACCCATGACCATATGGAAGAAATCTAAATATATCAGTGACAAGGAGAACAGAGAGAAAACAGTGGATAAAAAGGCTCACCTGCGGATAAAGCCACCACTGATGGCCATCTGCTCCCGTTCATCTACGACACGTGCAGGCTGGCTGGCTACAACACCATCCTGATTATTGCCCCAGGCCTTTTTGTAAGCATCGCTTGATTTAAGCCTATGCAAAAAAGATGATGAGTAACAAAGCATCGAGTGCATAAGGACAAATGCAAAACTCTTTACCTCTCCAAGCTAAAAGCTGAATCAAGCAAATGAATTTTCAGATAGAGGGTCATTGGTTGTATACCGATATATCATAACCCTGAATAAAAGGAGGGGGTGGGTTTTTGTTTATTTTTTACTTTACTGCCACAACAGTGATGGTCAGAGGTTTAGTTTCCAATAGGGTGAATTGCAATTGTCAGGTCTACAACATTGCACACAGGTTTTTGGATGTTGACTTAGTTTCCAGAAAGAAGGAAAATTAAAAAAAAAAAAAAAGAAAAATGAAAAAAGAAAAAAGAAGAGAAGAAATACAGATAAGTAGAAAACATTGTTTCATTTCAGTGACACATATGTTTTGACATCAAACACAGAGAACGTACTGGCAGACAGACATAAAAACAGAACTGCCAAGTATAGTGTGTACATCACATCACAGCAACACACCCTCTTAGAGAAAAATGGGTTTGGCTAGAATTTAACATTTTACCACACAGAATATTTGGCTTCTGTTGATATTTTTCCAATATGTATGTGGCATAATGGGGCATTTAAAGCCACTGACCTTTCCCAAGGTGATTTGGGGATGATTTTATCATAGGGTTCATTAGATTTTTCAAATAATATATCGGTACTTGAAAATAGTAATCATACATCGACAGTTGATGTACAAACCTTTGTCCACAGAGACAAAAAGTAAAATAGGCAGAAGTGAAATGAGTGCAGGAGAAAATAAAAGATACGAGCAATCTAGCATCAGAAAGGGAAATTTTTCTACATTTTTCTTCATGCACCAGCTACAGGCATGAATAAGAAGTAAAGCATTCTCACTAAGCACAGTTGCCCCAATAGTTCATCATACCCTTAATGCATCAGCAGTAACAGCCTTCACAATAAGCAAGACACAGGCAAAAATGGATCATCACCTCCTTCAGGAGTTTTAAACCACAGGACTTCAAAAATAGCCTAGCAACTTGTTATATTCGTATTTTGTGGTAGTCACATTAGCTTTCAGAGAGCCATTTTTGACTGAGCTGCCGTGGATAGAAAATTAAAATCCAGGCACCCCTAGAGTGGCAGATTGACATGTGCAGCCTATTTAGGGCTACTGTCATTGGGGTCACCAGGTATGTTCACAAGATTGAACATTTTAACAGGGGAATGTGAGGATTTGGGGTCCACAGGTATAAGTTCTTGATTTTATTCTGGAAATGGGGCGGTTTCCAACAAAACCACTGGGAACTGCAAATCTCTCTGGTTTTGCTGTTCCTTGGTCAGCTCCAATCAGTCCTACAAACAGCCCTGTGGCTTGGATTTTGGGGGAGGAACTGAACGTGCTTCTGGGGGATTTGGGAAAGGACATGACAAACCCATTTCTGGTGTTATGTTCTCTCCATGCCTCCTGAAGCAGCTCAGTTTTAAATGAGCCTGAAGATGTGTTGTATGCTCCAATATAGAATTAAAATGCAGATTAAAAGAGGATCTTTCCTACTCATCTGTTCTGTTGCTTATTTCCAATAAAGTTTGTGAAGACTTAAAAAGATGATGGTTGGCTTGTTTAATTTTAGTTCTCTCAAACTATACATCAGCTTTGGCATTTCTAGAAATGAGCACAAGTAATTCTCTTGCTGCAGATACATTTACAGGGTTTTGCCTGTTCTTTAGACCTTTGCAACTTTGGCAGTGAGACAGTCTCTGTGTTTGAGGTAAATGTCTTTATACACCCAGAATCTGATCTTTTGTTTTCTTGTGGACTTCTAGTTAAAGTCAACAGATGGAGTCTGGATCTGCTCGTGGTCAATAGCAGTTGTCCTTTTGAATGCAACCTGGTCAAAGTTTCATGCCATGGGCATTTTGGGTCTCCTAAGAATGTAGGATCAAGCTTTACATATTTTCAAGGCTCACAGAACTGTACTTTCACTGTATATCTGGGCAGAGTTACATGCAAAACGGTTAATCTTTTTAAAATATATGCCATTAATCTCCCACCAGCCAGAAGAGCATTAAGGGATCATGGTGATTCTGATGCCCAGAACTGTATGGATTTCTCTCCCACACTCCACTCCTCAGAACATCATCTTATCTGTACCAGTGGAGTCCTGGTTTAGTGACTCAGGGAACAGTCTCTAAAAGTATTGTTCATCCATAGTCTGAGCACTGGTTAGCAATGCTGCTCTGTGAAATCTGGCTGCAGACTGATAGGGTCAGAATGCCTTAGAGGAGGGAAGAGACACCTTTACAAATTAATGCCCCCTACATCACCTGCAGAACCGTTCTGTTCTTGCAGCATGATGCTGCAATGTAGTGAAGTGGCAAATGTTTTAGTGCCACGTGCCAGGTGTTAATCCCATCCCTGTCACATGTCTGGCTGTCAGTTCTGAGCTTTTACAGCTTGCACAGTGTGGGAGATGTAAAGTTTCTGCTGCATTTATACCTGCAGCTCTTCTGCACCAGCTCCTCTGGCACAGGGCAGCAGGGCTAAAGCCTGTCAGAGCTCATACCACTTGCAAAAGGGGTGGATGCAGCTGTTCCCATTCCTCCTGCCCTCTCTCCCATTGCACTTCAAATAAATAATAATTCTGGGCAAAATGTTTACCCCCAAAAAGTATTCAGGGCTTGGTACAAAGAAGCAAAATAGATTTTTTTTAAAAACCTGAGGCAGTATCTGCATTGTGTCCCAAGGGAATTAACTTCAAAATAAATGTGACTGATAAGGCAAAACCCCAGTCCTGCTCTTCTGATTTTTGGCAAAATACCCCCTGAACTCTATGACAGCTCTTTCCTTTGGTCTTGATAATCAGGGTAGGATCAGGCTTTGGCTGTGAACAAAGTTCACGCAGAAAGGGAGTTTATTACTACAGAAACACTACTCTCTGCTTTGTTTCCTGCACAATCTCTGGCCAACCACTTAGGAATGTTTTCACTGCAACCTGGTTTCATGCCTACTCACTGCATGCTGGATTTGCCATCCCTCAAGGACTTCAGGTTGGTCCACTTTGTCCCCGATTTCCTACACCCCCATAACCGCACATCACATTTTCATTTGGCATTTAAAACAAGCTTTGCATTACTTGGAGGACGGTTTCGTTCAAGTGTGATGGCATGCAAGCAAATTCGATGCATTTCAACATTTCTGCTTAGTGTACGTGCTACCCAAACGAGAGAAATTTGGCATGTTGAGGTTTTCTCAAATTTGTTGCCTGTGGCAGGATGAAAACCATTTCAAGTTGGGTTCCAATTGTGAAACATCACATCTCGTTCAAGGTCTCATCAAGGACTATTTCTGTTGAACAACAAAAAAAGGTGTGATTTTCATCCACAATTTTGAGCAACGTTTAGTATGACCTCTTCTGCATTTTTCAGCTCTTTTGTTTATGAAACTTGTTCGTGAAAACACATTTCAAAATTTAGGGTGTCCAGGAATAAGGTAGCCCCAGTGTTTTTGTTCGCTGGAAAATGGAACCACTCAGTACACTTTGTGTAAAATGTTGAAACTTTTACCATTAAAAGGTGTCGACAGTGAAGCTCTCACTGCAGTATGCCTGATTTTAATGCATCTACAGTAATTCCCAGTCAGTTGTCTATGCTATGAGATGAATGCAATTGAACCAGAATCGTTCTTTCTGCATGCCACATGCTCATCCTGTCCATGTGCCTAGCAAGGATGAGCTTCACAAGGCCTTTGGGATCAGCCTTAAGTGCTCAAAGAGATGAGGCAGGCAGCACCTACTTGTTACACGGACAGACACAAAGACCACAGAATTTTCCTAGGTCCGTCAAATTCTTTTCTGCTTCTTTCATGTCCTTATTGATTTGGTCCATTCCCTCTTCGATGCGTTCCAGTTGTTCTGATTAAACACAAGTATTTTATCCCCACAGAATGAAGCAGATGGAAAAGGACAAAGAAAAAAAAGACAAAACTTCAGACATTCACTGTGACAAAAAACTGGACACCACATAGCAGAGCCGGTACCCAGTACCTACTTGTTACAAGGACATATGAAAAGGCCACAGCATTTCCCTAAATCTTTTAAATTTTTCTCGGCCTCCTTCATGTCTTGGTTGATATGGTTCATGCCTTCTTCAACACGATCGAGTTGTTCTGGTCAGGACAAAGGGATGACAGTGTGGAATGAATTGTATTTTTGTTTGTTTGATTTTGTCTTCAACAGAACATGAAAAATGACCATGTAGAACTGAGTTAATAATGACATTACAATGCATTAATCTGAGCTGATGCATTGCTGAAAGGATGTATGCTGCATTGGATGCTGAAGATTTTTTTTTACTAGTATGGGAAGAGTAAAACAAAGGAGGAATTTATTTGAAATATATTAATATAAACAAGATGTAATGATGTAGAAAGGAAGGGTTACAAAGTTCAAGGTCCAGAAACATAATACAATACATCAACTTACTAAGACACAGTGACATCCAGGAGAAAGAAAGATAGAGTTATTATTTTGCACTTATGTATGTTAATATTAGAGAAGAGATGTCCTTCCTTGGAAAACACTTCAGTTACTTACGCTCACCAATGCCTTGGAATTAGGTGGGTTTGGGCAGCACAATTGCTTTGATTAGTGAGTGAGAGAGCTGGTGAGAGTTAACGCTACCAGAAGTGGAGTGAGCTGTTAAGGGCTTGTATCCAGGTACCTTTTCTTCCAGAGGCTGAGGAAACTGAGACCTGCCACTTTGACTGGCGTTGGGTATTGATCTCTGATCTGAGTGTGGCCTCAGGGCTGGTTTTCTTCCCGGTGTGGGTGCTGCAAATCAGGAGTAACCTCAATGAACACGAGCAATTGAAACCACTCCAGGAGCCTGACGCTCACCGGGAGAGGGAACCGGCTGTGCCGTTCCTTGTCTCTGGCCCCAAGGGACCTCATGGAAACAGCCATTGGTGAAGACTCGTGTTTTCAGTGGGGTCACTTCTGCTTCGCTTCAGGGCAAGTTAAGTAGCACCAGGCCCAGAAACCAGCCATATATAGACCCTGTCTCTCTGCTGGCATCAAACAGAATTTGGCATATTTCCACCTAAGGCTGATGGGGGTTTAGGGTTTTTTTAGTGACTCTGTGGCTCAGAATAACTTAATGTGTTAATTTTTTTCACTTTTAAAGCTGGGCAAAATGTCCTAAAGGAACAGAATGCCACCTTGTTAAAGTGTAGGAATGGATTCTCCACTGATGTAAACAGATAGGATCCAATGCGATCAAGGGTCTTGTTTGGAGTCTGCAGTAGGGCCAGCATTTTACATGGGATTTACATTTTACACCATTTGTTCCTGAAGGATAAATTCAAATACTACCCAGGATCAGAAGGTTGCTTGGAGTGGCATTTCAATCCATTAGAAACTATAACTGTACCTTAACAAGGAAAAGTAAAGCAATCCCAGTAAAACGCAAATACCTCCCTATTCCCCATATGGAATAGAAAACCACAGAATTAGACTGTAGAGGAAGGAACTAAGAGCACTGGTTATAGAAGGAATTTAATGTCATCCCTGACGTTAACTGAGTCCTATCCAGAAAAAAAAAAAGGCATTTTAGAAGAAAAATCATATGCATATTGACGTCAGTATAAAGCTCTTCTTGACTTCTTTGAGAACATGAATAAGCCTCATTTCTTACTTGGGTTTCTAATAACAGTTGAGGTTTAGCTTTTCAAAGCTTTCTGGGGGATATCCAGTTCCCATTAAAATTAATTTTATTTAATTAATTTTAACTGGAAACAGGAACCTCACCCCTCAAGGGCCTAGAAAATCCTGGACTAAATTATTCAAGCTGGAATAATTCAAGCATTGAACTTGTGCTCTTTGTTTAATTCTTGCATGAGACTGGGCTTTGAGAAGGAGAGGTGCCATGTCAGTATGGTGAGACTCATCTGCTTTTCAGCTGTCAGTTCTCGTTCTCCTCAGCTGGATGGGCCTCTCTCCTGACACCATGGGAGTTATTGATCCCAAATCCAAGGATATATTTAGAGGAGCAGAGTTACCTGGCACTGTCCTCTAAAAGGGGCACATGTTGTGTAAGCAAAGCATTGGAAAACGAAGAAGGAAACCTGAGAGAGGGACTGCACAAGTTCTGCCAGATAAACAGCTGAACTGAGAACCAGAAATGCAAGGCTGGATTGTCTTAATGCACGTTGTAATTTAGGCTTCAGCAGAAGCTTTGGTTCGTGTCCGTAGGCACAGATTGTCGTTCTCATCAGAAGTGTGAGTCTGTGGTAGAGGGGGACACCCCTCCCTGTGCTCCCACTCCTTGCTAGCCCTGGGTCCTGCCTGCTCCTGCGCAATTGGGCAATGCTTGCCCTCACTCTGGGAAGGAGCTGTGGGGGTGGGAGCTGGCTTTTATGCTGGTTCATGCAGCATGATGGGATTTGCTACACTTCTGTCACAGACCCCCATCTCCTGCTTGCGAGAGCTGTGCTTGCAGAGCCCCTTTTCAGTTAAAAGAAGGCTGTACCCACATGTGCATTTTGACACTGGGGGAAATGAGAGGTACTGACCTTTCTCCCATTGATTTTCCTGCTAGTGCTTCTCTAAGCTTGTCTGTCCAGTAGAAAAAGCCAGGTTAACACTGCATGGGTCAGTCCTAGATCTGGTACCACTGGTGGCTTTCAGTCTAAGCAATTCTCCTTGCCCAGATGCACATTCTCTGAAGCCACGTATGTAAAAGGGCCTTTTGAACTTTCTTTACCTGTTTCCTATTCTGCCTAAATAAATGAGCGTGTATTGAAGAGTATGTTTGACACAACTGAAAGATTTTCATTTAAATTGTAGCCCTCTCTAGAATCCTGACTTTATTTATCCTGCTTCAGGATTTGTGTTTGATGCCTGAGCTATTTCTGAGTAGGAAAGGGAGCCACAACTAATTTATCTTCCATTAACGGAAACCTCATCAGTGTAAAAAACCCCATGTCATACTTGTAGCCCAGAAGTCTAGACAGCTGGCTGCTGGTCCTAAAACCACTTGCCAGTTGTTAATGTCGTGGGCTGGATTGTTAACTGGTTTGAATCAGCACAGTTATGCTGACTTCGTGGAGAAACACCAATTTATACCTGTCAAAGATCTGGTCCCACAGGCAAGGAAATAGATTCATGAGTCTAACCACAATTATTGAGGCATAAATATTATAGTGGAATTAACTTAATGGGGTCACTCTGGATTTGTTTTGGCATAACTGCTATTAAAATGTGGCCTAGAATGAATCACTGCTGGTAGGAAATCAGATGGCTATCGAGAGGTTAATTTAATGTCTGTTTCCATAGATCTTCCCTATTCCAGCGTTCTGTGCTGTATTAGAGGTTTTAGGGAAGACAGTTTGTTGGCATATACTGCCACAAACCTACGCAAATTCACGCCTACAAGAGGTAATGTCTTTTGTCTTCCATTTAGAGAAGCCCTTCAAGGTCAGAGTTTGAACATTGTTTGACAGTTTGTTACAATATTATTTGAATAAACTGCATCTATATGTTTATGTATGATATATGATGTATATGTAAGAGAATTGGTGCTGTCTGGAAGCAGAATACACATCAGAGATATGTTTCATTGTGATTTCCTTCATTTTTTTTCCCCTCTGGAGAAGTCTGCTAATTATTAGCCCTTTTTGTATATTGATGTCTGAGAACATCACTTTCATTTCAAGGTAGTGGCCATAAATCTTCTTCCAGATCTTACAGCATACCAGTGGAAGGGCACAAACAAGAACACTTTTTCACCTGTATCATTTTACTTGTGAATTACTTCCGTAAGATAACTGAGGGGCCATAAGCTAGTCCTGTTAGTTTTATCATAGCATTGTGGCCAGTTGCCAGTGGGTCTTTGCCAGGATCTTCTGTAACATCCTGGCAGTTCCCCATCCTGTGACTGATCTGGGTAAGTGGCTGGGGCAGGGAAACTGTAGCAAGGCCATCTCTCAGCTGCTGCTGTGATCTCTTGAACAAAAACAGCTGAAAAGCATCTTACAAGGCATTGGTAGCAAGGCCAGCACAGAGCAAGTGTGGTGTTGCTTCACGTTTGCATCCCCATCTGTACTGTATAACAGATAATCCTTGACTGATGTCCAGGATCTGGGGCCTGTGCTTGAATGCCACTTAAATGCCCGTGGAGATCGGAACTTGCTTCTTTGCCTGGAGTATTGTGCAGTGAAGCAATTTCCACCAAGGACAATTTTAATTAGAGAAGAAAAGAAGAAAAAAAAAGGACATCTTAAGAACACATTGTAATCATAATTGCAAACACAGGATTTGCAAACAAAAGCAGGATTTAATTTGAGAGTCAGCAGATTAAATATTTCCAATGCTACGCTGTGATCCCCTTTTCCATAAAGGAGAATCGTATTGGAACGTAGTACATTTCTGGGGCAGCCTTTTGAGAAATCCTGAGCCCTGACCTAGCTGTGCTCTGAAAGGCACTGCTGGGCACAGGTACCAATGGAAGAAAGCTGGAGGGGAGAGCTGTGAGCCCACGTGTAGCTGTGCTAAAAATAACAGTAGACAAAGGCGCAACCTGCTTTGTGTGGGTTCATTTGTCTTTTGTTCTGTGCTACAATTTCAGCATAATTAATACCATTTTCCCTGTGGAATCTGGAGTAGTTGTTAGTCCCTTTTTATTTTGCTAATTAGCCATAACATACAAAACTAGCAAACTCACAACTCCTGCAAAAGGAGTGGAGGTCAGCTTGCATGGGTACCATCAGCTGGTGCTAGTGCTTTTGTTTGTGGGATTGCCCAGTTATTTCCAAGTTTTATCTCTTTTATAAGCTTGATCTGGAGTAAGATCTGCTGGGTAGATTAATCTGCTCCCCCTGTTCCCTGGCATTGCTGGTTGTGGATTCATGGTGCAAGGAGAAAATTCCAATTGCACTGACATTTTCTTTGTCTCTTATCAAAGTTGTGGCTATTCCACTATCTTGTCTTGGATGAAAAATGACTGTGCTGCTACTGCTGTTATTGGAAAAGTTTCTCCCCTCCACCTCATTTGGAATACAGGAACAAAATTCTTCTGTAATAAACTGCATGAGGACACCATCACACAAAAAATGTCCTTAAAGGTCCAAATCTTTGACCGTGCTGATATGCCCAGGTGATGGGAGTTTCCTTTGGATGAAGAGACCTACCAGTCTGGGACTTTTCTGTGTTAACACTTCAGGTTTACCTTCATATCTTCACTTTGTACTACTAGGTTCATTTCTACAGTCTGTTTTTAACCAAAATGCATCCAAATATTAGCATTTTTCTAAGTTAGCATGTTTTAAAGAAGCAGAGGAATTGCCATTGCTCCATAATCCCTTGCAGCATTAACTTTTTCATGTAAAATACAAGTATTTTAGTTTAAAGACTTATATACATATTTATATTTAAATCATTAATTAAGGGAGCTTGACTCAAGGCCAGATTTAAAAAAATATAAGCATTATGGATGCACATGGGGGCTGGGAAAGACTTTCTTAGTGATGGAAAAAAACCCAGCAAGGAGAATCTAAACTTCTAGGTCCTTCCTGTGGGCTCCCTGGGGGAAGAACTGTGTTGAACTGGTTTGGGTGACAAATACCTGACCCAAAAAATGGTAACTCTTGATATTGCACCGGAGCTACTCAGGTTCCCATTCTTGAAGGACACTGGAAGAGGTCTCTAGTTTTTATGAGAGTGCCATTCTCTGTGAAATAGAAAGCTCTTGTGAAGCTCCAGACCTCTGAGGGTCATGACAGACTCTGTAGCCTGCTGTGCAGCCAGCTGTGCTAAACCTTTGGGCAACAGCAGCTATCCAGGCTGGCTTTGTTGTACAAATACCTGGCATTGTGAAATTACCTTGACTTATTGCCTTTTATGATCCCAGAGACTTCTGCTTACTGATACCAAAAAATCAGCTCTGCTTTGCAGTATTTGGGTTGAATTGGCTCAGAAAGGTTTTTCCATGTAAGGTCTGTTTAACTTCAAAACAAGCAATTTGGTAAGGAAACCTAGAAATAGAGCTTCAAGCAAGTGCAGAGATTAGATCTTCTGCCTGCCGCCCACTGGAAAGATCAATGTCATGTTTTCTGTATATTTAACACCTAATAATCTTAAGTGACTTGTGCAGTCAGCTGCAAAGAGATCACATGGCAGTGTTAGCAAATTATTTCCTTAATCTGATAAGCTGCTGAGACATCCGTGAGCTGCACACATTGCACTAATTACAGAGGGTTCAAAGTCATCATTAGTGTATTTTGCCCAGTAGTGTAAGTCCTTTATCGCTAAAATGAAATCAAAAAATTAGCAATTATTACACTTACATATGGTTAAAATGGAGAAAACTTAATTAAACATTTAACATAGTACAAGGTTACAATATTTTCAGGGTTTGTAACATTATTTGGCTGTTTTCCTTGAGAAACCCACACTATGTAGTCATAAGCTAAATTTACTGAACTACTTAAGGCATGACCATAACCAGTTTAAAGAGGCTTTGAAACTTTGTGCAGGTACTGACTAACTGCATCTCTGACTGTACAATAAGCATTTCAGGTTTCACTGTCAGTAAGGGTTTAAGACCGAGTTCCCTGGACTCCGGAGAGGTAAGTGTGTCCAGTCTCAGCTCCTTGGCTCACCCAGATTTTCCTTCCAGTCATGGCTACAGGGTGAATCGGTTGGACAACTTTTGAATACACGGGTTTAGCAATAGTAGAATTCCAAAGTAAAAAAAACTACCAAAATTCAGGATTAAAATCAAAATAAACCTCCCTAGAATTCTGTGGGAAAATAGCAATTAAAAAACAGAAACATATGTTCCCAGGAACCTCTAAAGCTTCTGCTGCTCTGCCTGTGAATTACACTGCAAGACACGCCTGAGTATTAACAGACCTTCTCTGACAGTATTTGCGATTTATTACAACTGTATAATTCACTTCTGAAACAAAACACATTATTTAGACAGGTGCCATATCTGTTTCAACGTAAGTAATTTCTGGGTTTCTGTATTCAGTGGTAGTTCTTTTACTGCCGTTATTTTTTGTAGACAACAAAATATTCTCTGTAATATTTTTCTTGTCAAGACAAATCAATGTGACAAAATTTGGTTGGGTTAAATTCTCTTCCCTAACGGGGGGATAAGGGGGGAAAGCAATGAGACATACATAAAAAAGCAAATAGAAGAAAATACTTTCCATTTAGGTCCTGTTATTACTTTTCATGCATTATAGTGTCAGAGAGGAAGGGACATTACAACTGGAAAGGGCCTGTCGGGTTCTGCAGTCCATTTCTCAACAATTCCGTACCCGCGTTTATTATCATTGTCTGGGTTTGATGAGTAATACAGCATTACCTCTGCAGAAAACATTTCCTAATAATAATTTTGTGTCATGACACGTAGTAAATAATAACAAGGGCCTTTGGGGGGCTGGTCTGATAGAAAGTAGCAGAAATTTGTACTCTATTGATTTATTGGAGACACCATTTTGCTGGGGCTGCGGGTCTACAGCAATTGAAGACTTATTAGTTCTACTGAGAGGGAAAGAAAGCTACCTTTTCTTTGTAATATTATGAAGGGCAAAAATGTAATGTCCTGGAATGTATTGAATATATCAGGCTCTGTCTTTGTCACTGTCATCCACAGGCAGGTAGTCTAAGCCTGAAACTTCCTATATGGACAATTGTAATGAGCTGATGATGGCGTCACACCTTTTAATGTTAAATTTCTGTCATCCTCACCACCTCACTACTGTACAAAAAGTAACTGAATTTTACACAAACTAAACCTGTTTTACCTTCTCTTGGGATGCATTTATTGCATGTCTTTCATTTGTGACTTAAACAAGTGGGAAAATTATGTAGCACCTGCATAAATAATGCTGGATTTTACACTTATAGAGGCAAATCTTCTCATCATATAGCTGGATCTTGACCCAAAGCTTGCCAAAATCAAATGGTGGTTTGGATGAGTTCAGCCTGCAGCTCTCTTTGACATTAATGGGAAGCAGATCAAAAGAAGTACAGACTCTCAGGCAGCTGTTGTACATTTTTCTCTGTTGGACAACAAAGCTAAAGGCAAAGAGGTTTTGGGGTTCTCATGCACAACCACACATATTTTCTGTCCCTTGTTTCCAGGGTTGCACACAGTCAGTACAGCACTTTGAGAAGGGTTATGCTTCCTTACTGAAGCAATCTGAACTTACCTCCTTGCTCATCCAACATAACCAAAGTCCTGATACCAGCATCTTTACTCTACATCCCAATAGTGGTAGCAAGGTAAGGAGAGAGAGGGGGAGAAGAGAGAGAGAGAGAGAAAGAGAGATCAGTGAGGGAACACTCAGCCCTTGGTATGGGACTTAGGAAGACACAAGAAAAACAGTGAAAGGAATGACAAGGGGCTGATGGCACAGTCCAAGGACGTTTTGTGTCTGGACACTGTGTAAGGAACTAGGTACTCTCTGTTGTACCATCAGTCTTCTAGATTCACTGGGATACTGAACTTCTGCAGAAAGCACAAAGCCATGGACGTTGAGATTAAAATAAACACTTTACACAAGAGTAATTTCTAAAAAGAGAAGGTTCATCTCCAAGTTAAATGAAGCAGGAGAAGGGAGAATGGGGGTGTCGATATTGTAGGTGGATGTTAATCTCACAGGAGAAATTCCCAGGGAAAACAGATATGACACAAACATGTTTGAGAAGGAGGCACAGTGGTTTGTGCACAGCTCTTGCTGCTGACAGAAGTCAGAAAGCTTACCTACCCAGGAAATCCAGTTTAAAGCAGGCTAATATTTAATAGGATTAAGCCATATTTTTTGGCTCAGTGATCTAATAGATATGGGTTTGAGCCAAGTTTTAATACAGTCAACAGACACCTTTAGCATTAATGGACTTTGAATTGAGCTTGAAGGTAGGATTTTCAAAACACCTACACACTGAATCTGCCTCTGCTCCCACAGCTTAGTGAGAATCTTATCACTGCCTTTGCTGGATACAGGGTTTGAGCAAAGCTGAGCCATTCACAGCTCCCACCTGCCTAAACCAGTGGCAGGGTACCTTTCACAAGTACAATTTTTATTACGTGTTATCATCACTCTGGGATGTGATTAGGTGCCTCCAGTTTCTGGGTGCTGTGGTACTGAGCTATATCACACATCAAATTATCTCCTTTTTAATTACAAAGGGGAAACCAGCTCCATTCTGCTTGGAGCAGTGATAACATCTGTGAATAATTAGTGGCCTGAATGATCTCCTGACTGTTGCGTGTCAATAACAGATGAAGTAAGTCCTCTGTGGCCTGACAGCTTGACAGCAGAACTACCTAGACATGTGCAGCAGTAATTTACTTGTTGCCATGAACATAAAGCTATCCATGCTCCTGTGAAACAGATAACGGTGGTGGTGTCAATTTCGCAGAGGGCAGGGAGATGCCCACAGTTGCACGGCTACATCAGGAACAGAAAACTAACGTCCTGACTGTCCATCTTGCTTTTCAAGCCACCCTCCCACTCCTGCCAGCAAATCAAGGACTTCATGTTATCCTTCCTGCCAGCTGCCCTGCTCTCTGCTCATCAGTTTTTGTGGGAGCAGAGGAGTGTCTCTGGCCGTCAGCTTCCCTGTCCGTGCTCGCAGGGCACTCCCAGGCTCCCACAGCCCACAGTGGTTCAGCCACAAGCCCAACCCTGCCATGCTCAGGGCTGTTTGCCTGGTGCAGCTGGTGCTTCTCTGCTGCGCTTCCAGAGGATCCTGCTCAGCTCAAGAGGGACGCAAGGTGCCTCTTGTGCTCTTCTCTACCTCTCCCTGCAGTCCCATTTTTGTCTTTAATGTCTACATCACTGCAGAAACTGGGAAAAACATCAGATGTGTGCAGGCTGGTTTGCTTCCTCTTTATGGAATGTCCCTGTGTGAGTTGCCAGATGGACAGAAGAGGCCTCCTGCCTCTGCCCATGGTGTGCTGCAGCCTGCTGCCCTCGGGTCAGCCATCTACCAGGCATCCACTGCTGCTCTCTCTCCCTTCACATTCACACTGCATTTACTTGAATCCCCACCAGCTTTTCTTTTTGTAGCTTTTAGAAACTTAGGGTCCAAGAGTTATCTTAGGTTTGCCAATTTAGAATAAAGAAAGCACCTTTAATTAGCTTATATTTTCTGTGAGGCAGGTCTGCTAAGCACTGCTTGTGCAACAGTTTTTTATTGGGTCTTTCTATTCTCTTGATACCCAGGGAGGTTTTACCCCCACAAGATTTGCATGTATTTTAACAAACATACTCATGCAAATACAAGAAGGCTGCTTGGGTCCTGAGTCACCATGTGTTTCAGTAAATATGGTGCCGTCTGACATGGGACCCTTCCAAATATTGAACTCAGAAACCTTTATTTGGTGCTGTGATAGTTGATGGCTTTTGGTGAATCAGACATATTCAGGCTGAGAAACATGTACTGCTCTTTAACCCTCTGACCTTATTTTCCTGCTGTGTTTAACATCTAAGCAATCTACCTTTATACAGCTAAGATGTCCAGTGACCTGAACAAGACATGTGCTGAGAGATGAACTCAGCAATTAGACTCTGTGGTTTGTAGTTCATATCAAATCTTTACACAGGGAGAAAGAGGTGAAATTTTCTTTTATTTACCTGATCATCAGTGCCATTTAATTTTATCAGGCAATGCTGTATCTCTTAAGAACAGCCTGCCACGGCATTAACACAAATGTGAAAATATTAAAGGGTGTGCAATGAATAAACTTGTCTCATCTGTGGTCTAGTCCTAAGCATATTGAAGCTAATAAAGAGGTGGTGACTGAAAAGGATGAGATGTGATTCAGACATCAAGTGACAATCTCCTTCTGTTCAAAATTTCTATTAAGCATTAATTTTCAGCTTTTCCACAAAAAGAATTAAATGTGTAAAGTCAATTAAAAAATAAATCACATTTGTGCATTTAAAATAGGTCCAGACTTTCAGAAAGGCTCAGTCTTTCCATTACGGCTGATATTATAGACAGCACAAACTCAAACCTGTCTATAAGACAGAACTATTCTAAAAATATGCTCATCATCCAGATGTCTGAGCAGGAGAGAAACACTCAGTGACTGACCCCCAGTGACAACAGACTGAGGCATCTCTGGAAAGTACAAAACCTCAGTTACAGGAAAATAGAGGAAGAAATGTGCCAAACAAGTGTGTTTGGGGGCAAACACAGACACGTTGGCATTTCCTGAACTGGAAGTATCATAGAAACTCCTCTTGGTCTCAGTGGAGCAGGTGCCACTCGAGCTGGTTGCTGGGACAATGTGTAACAGGAGGTGATGAAAGCTCTCCTTTGAAGTGCCAGTCCAGGAGAATATGTTTTACAACCTGTGCCCCTGAATCCTTGATGACAGACTCGCATCACCATGGGCCCAGTGACTATGCTTGGGTCTGTCTGGTCCTGAGGGCTCAGGAAGGATTCCCACCCACATGCAGTGCTCACCAACATCAGGGATATCCTGTGTGGGAAGCCATGAATGGGTAGAACTACTGGGGTCCATCATGATTTGAAACTGTGTGCTAAAGTTCCACCTTGGCCAGGATTAGAGCATTTCTTCCTTCCTGTGCAATGGAGGAATGTGTTCAGACCCTCCAGTCCTTGCACAGGCAATCCTGTTTAGTTTGCAGCAAAATAAGGGTTCTCAAAAAAATGAAATGCTTAGGGTAGGTCAGGCCAGAGAGATAAAAAATGCATCTTTCACAGGACCCTACAGAGTTCATGGAGCACATGCCATTTTCATCCAGCTCTTAGATCTGTAACAGCCATCTGTTTCCACAACAGCTTCTGACTCTCTTTGTCTTCTCATTGCACTTGAGAGGAGAATTTGGACTGCTGGATTTTGCCATGGCACAGCAAACCTCTCACATTCTTGTTCTTTGGAAGAAAATGGCACAGCATGAATTGCTTATGTTGAGGCATTAAACTGGCAGCTCTGGAGTTCCTCTATTTATCCCTAATGCAGATATTCTGCAGATGGTAAACTATATAATATATATCATAATTTTGCGCAGGAGATGACCCTTCAGAGCAGGCAGCCAACACTTCCAACTTAAAAATGTATCACATTAGGTGAAACAGACCCCATACATTTTAGAAAAGTTGATGACTTTCAATCTTTCGTCTAGGCTCTAATGTTTAAGTAACAGCAAATGAACAAGCAGTACTGATTTGGGTTCTGCATCATTTATATGAAGCACATGCCCAGGTTCTCCATTTGGCCACTGGTAAAGCTATTAATCAAAGAACCAGAATATATGATTTTAAACCTCTAGGCTTAATTCAACTCACAGATACTTTAGTCTGTCAGTGCTACAGTGAAGCCAGTTTAACAGCATAACTGGGAACCCTTTTAGAGGCTTTAATAGCCATTATCCTTAGTCTTCAGTAATAGCTTTTTAAAACTTTTTGGTTGGTTTTTTTGGTTGTTTGGTTTTTTGGGTTTTTTTGGTGAGGGTTTCACTCCAAGCAAGTCAGCAACAAAACATTCACCAAAATTTGCCCAGCACTTTGGAGGGGAATTGCATTGCTGTATCATTTCTTATTATTGCCATTACATAACTTAATTTCCCAAGATGGAAATAAAAGTAGGAAGAGAATTGGAATGACTTCTCAAAGGGCTCATCAGTCCCTCCAGGAACACGGTGTGTTGGATCCTATCGTACCAAAGGCAGCTACTCAAATTTTGGTTTAGCCTGAGGGAAGATTTTCCTAACACTACATGGGGATGATGTATCAGATAGAGAATCCAAATTCTGGAAATCACTTTCCCTGCATTTCAGGAGATATCCTGAAAAACTTATATACACTCTCAGTTATGTGAAGAACACATAAACTTCCACTTCGATGAAGAATTTTGCTTTAATCAAAAATTATAGCCTTTGTTTTGAATGAATTAATACAGACAATTATGTACCAGGACAGGCTGACATTGCTAGCAGTTCCCACAGACATTAAAGAGAGCTGTCAACACCCTAAAGACAAAAACGTGGTCAAAGAAACATTTTTTAGTCATCCGTAGTAATGAATTTGCTCAGCTCCTGCTCCAGGTTCTCCATCACCCTCTTAACTCTCTGATGTCTCCCTGTGCCTGATTAAAGAGCCACATACTGCTGCTCTGCCTGTTAAATCAGATCCTCAGCCCACATGAATCTGCTACCCCCTGGTTAACACACACAAAGGGGTCTAATCCTGCACTGGAGGAAGTGAGACCAGAATTATGGATCACATTCCCTTGTGCCAGATACGTATTTCTGTGGAATTGCATTGGTTAAAACACTTTGCTGAGTAGAACTGGTCCAATAGTTCAATAGTTCCAATAGGTCTAATGATGTCAAAGGGATTTTTCAAATTAGCTTTGACAAGGTTTGGGCCAAACTCTAAATTAATAGAACACTTTTTCTTCAGTTTTTCAGACTAAGGAATATTTGGCTGTGATAATAAATGTCAGGGTAAACTCACAGCTGGTAAAATGGCATTCTGTGTGTTCAGTGTCCTGCATACAGCAGCTTCAGTTATCAAACATTTATAGCTCAACATTTCACCTTTGATACTTCACTCTAACCTCACATGAGAGAAGATAGTCCTGTCTGGATTTAAATGTACAAAACAGCCCTTTTGTCTGTACGTTCCTAAGTGCTTTCTTCTGAGCTTTTAGCACTACTGATCTTTTTTTTTTTTTTTCTTTGCTGCCTCATAGCTACAAACCATCTTTTTTTCCCCATACTGCCACAATTGATTTTCCTTAAAGGCCATGGTGGTCACATTGGAAGATGGGAGCAAACTCCCAGCTTTTCTCCCTGCATTTGATATTCTGCATTGCATAATGTTGCCTCAGAGGTAAAAAGCTTGAACACAAAAAGAAGAAGGTCAGCTACAACCTGTATTTAGTCTCACTTGTTCTGCCTCAGTTCATTTTTATTTTATGTTTTGGCCCAAACATTGCACAGCATCATCATAAAATACAGGTATTTATAGGACTGAGTGGTTCAAAAGAGCACTGGTCAGTGCAGATTAGCTGCACTTCCTGGGTATGACGGGCACCATGGAGCAAACTGGGGTTTGGAATCTGCCATTCCAGTATGGAGCTGCCTCGGGGCAAAGCCGTGGCTGCTTTTGTAACACTTCTTGCTTCCCTTGTTGTGCCAGGACTGGAAAATCAGCTTCTTGCAAGGCTGGGTTATAAAACCAAGAAGCAATAACATACTCGTCTTTCCTTGCCCATGTTCCCTTGGAGCAGCATCAGGGCTTCATCTCCAAACTCTGAATGGTCTTCTGGGGTAAGGAGGGCATGTCCTTTGGGAACATGTCCCCGGGCTATGACCTGCAATTCAGCCTTACACGGCTACGGGGCTTCCCTGGGTGGACAGCAACCTTCTGTCTCTGGGATGGAGTCGAGTCAGTCTGTTTATTCTGTATTTCCTGACAGCAATCCATATAAATGTACACAGTAATAATGCTTAAACATGGAGGCTTCCTTTTCCTAAGAAAGGAATAACAGATTTGCTGTATCAAGAGAACAGAGTAAAAAGCATTCTTTCCCTGAGTATTTCCTATCTCTATCCACTAGACAGGTTCTGCTAAGTGAGGAAGTCTAATTGGATTTTTGGGGTCTATTGAATCAGAGCAGTGCAAGTTCAATTTCAAATACTCTCACCATTTGTCTTTTCAGTATAAAATCTCTCACTCCCTAAATGCTTCTTTTTTTTAAAAGTACCTAGGAAAGGGGATTGGAATAATCTACCAGCTGTTTAGGCCACAGAAGAATTTTAAAGGTCTCCTGTATCACATTAGTGAAAATAATATTCAGCTCATTTTAGAACTCCCTTGACTACGCACTGCTAGTTTTAGCAACTTCTGTATTTGGACAGGAAGATATTGTGGCGTCTGAATAAACGCCAGGTCTAGAGAGATGCTGAGCTCTTCCAAGAAGCGCTACAGACCTACATAAATTCATTGGTAAATTCAGCAGTCCCAGTTCTCCTCCCACTTTGCCATTTGCTGTGATTTAATACTGAAATTCCAGTGGCATTCACAATATGCTGGTTCAATATGTTAGGAAGACTCAAGCAGTGCATAGGCCGCACAAATACGGCTCAGGAGAGACAGGGCTGATATTTACTGATGGCTTGGCCCCAAGCAAATCACTTCCCTTTCTGCGCCTCTCCTTCTTCCCACTCATCATCTGCCTTGTCTATTTAGGTCCCAGGCATTTTGGGGCAGCAGGCTCTCCTGCTTTGTGTTGTGAGGGTACTCCTATGAGACTCTCTTCCATGTTGTTGAACTGATTTCAGCGGGAGCTGCATGCAGCACAGAGTTGATGTAAAGTGGTGGCTAGAAATGGTGTGTCCAGGGAACTGAGCAGCAAATGGCACAGATTGCTTGTGAGACAAGAGCATTTTTCTGCTGCGAGGGGCCCCAGTCGGAAGTGTTTGTGGAGGAAAAGTGATGCTGACTATGCTCAATGACCCATCTGTCTGTCTGGACATGGAAATTTAATTTTGTCTCCACTGGACTCCATTGATCTTCACAGTGGTGATTGATTTCAAGGCCATAAAGCCTATGGCTGGGGTTGTGCTTGTTCCTGAACATGGGACCTGATGTAATTTTCTTCCCTTTGTCTCTGCTGGAGACTCTGGTTGTCAGGAGTACTGGGATTGTCAGTGCTGATGACCCTGATTAAAAATGTCACCAGCTCCAGCACCGGGGCTCACATGGTGTCTGAAAATAATATGTCCTGTCAGGCGGCAGCAAAGTTTTCCACCACCTGATGGCTGAACACTCAAAACGAAACTGAGTTGAGATTTTCCAACTTTTAAACCCCTTTATTGTGAAGAGGGTGAAATACAGCCTGATTGAATTGGTTTTTTCCCTCCAGGCAGATACTAGCTGTGAGGACCAAGCTGGGGTCCCCTTCCTTAGCACTGTGGAAATCAAGAGAACTTCCTGTTCCAAAGCAGTCAATCTAGGAGATCTCACGAGCCGTGAAATCCTGATAAATATTTCAGAGATACATAAAGAAATGGCATTTAAATGCTGTGCTGACCAATGTTCTATAAATAGCTGCAAGTGTTTATGGAGAGGGAAGTATTTAAAACAGACTGGGACAATGGATCGAGGGCCCTTCTCACCTTCCCCTCCTGCAGTGTTATGCCAAGGACATGACAGTGGTGCTGGCAGGAGGCTCCCAGAGCTCTGCAGCAAACTCAGCCACTTTTCCCTGACTCCAGGTCACCTTCAGAGGCTGTTTCCTTCATTTATCTCCAGAATCCTGTCTCAGTGGATCCTCAGGTATGGGCAAACCAGTGCCTTGGCTGCACTTGGCAACCAGGGAACAGTGTCTTGCATGGCCCTAGTGAGGGGTAGGGATGAGCAGGGACAGTGGCACATAAAGCAGTGGCCAGGCCCTAGCAATGTGAGTTTTAAAAAAAAACATTTCCAGTGTTAGGCTCTCCATCACTTTTGCTCACAATGGAAGTGCAAATAAAATGCAAGTCCTTACCTCTTCAACGAGCTGCAGCATTCGACGGGTGCTCTCAAGGGACTGAAAAAAACCAGGAGAAAACACTGAGATTTGGCAAGTTACGCTTTCCAGGGCTAATGTGTAGGCTCATGCTGACAGAATGTTTTTCCTGCACTCCTTCCCTCCCCTCCAAATCAGGCCAGCAGCAGGGCACTGGTGATCTCTCCATCTCCATCTCTATGGATGGCTAATGCAGCAGTTCCCAGCACACGAGGCCGCTGCAGTCTCCAAGGCTTGTGCTCCCCTCGCTCACACACTGCGGCGGTGCTGCTCGGAACAGCAGGCGTTCCACTTTAAAAATAAAGCCTGTGGTTTTCAGCTAAGACTCTTCAGAGACCTAATTGGTGACTTCTAACATTTAATAGGTTTGACAAATCGAAGGAATCCTCAGAAAATATTAAATTGCTGCCTTTTGCTCTGAGGCCAGTCAAATTGATGCACAATCTAATACCTAAACCAAACTCACGATCAATAAATGCCCTAATCTAGACTAAACATGATGTTAAATTTTACCCCAGCTCATTTCATTTCCAATTCCGCTTTCAGTGTAAAGCTGATGGAAAAGAGCTCTAGAAATCCTTTGCCGGATCAGCTCCTATTTCTGGCTGTGTGTTTCACACCAGCCCCAACCCCAAGTTCCCAGTTTAGCTACTGGTCTCACTTCATCAGCGAGCTGGTCGGCACGCCGCTGCATTTCTTCCAACTCATTGCGCATATCCGCGTCTTCCGCCATTTTAGCTGTGGGGGTGTTTGGGGATGCTGCAGATCAGGATTTGCACTCAGCTGCTTTGTGAGCCTGGAAGACAGTGAAAAGGAAGAGAAACAGTGCGGTTAGGAGCCGTGCTTAAAGGTCAGTCCCGCAAAATGCTTTTATTACATCAGTGTCCTCACCCAAACTCTCATTCTGGATAGTAATTCCTGTGTAGTAGAGAGCAAATCCTTCCTTTTTTCTTAACCTTTCAAATGCAATTCATATGGAAGCTGGACACTCAGGAGATGTTATTTGCTGCTGGAAACAATCTTGAAACCCATTCATTCTTCCCTAGAATTAAAAGGCTTAATGTGAAGGAGGTCAAGGTCAAGCCTATGCCCCTCGTGTCCTATGTTTCAGCTGCATTGCTTGGAGAGCTGGATGCTCAGCTGACACGTTTGCAATTATATTAAAGACTATGAAACTTTGAGGATTTTTATCGGCTAATGACTTGTTCACCATACTGTAGTTCAGACTATGAAATAATATTTACAGCTAGACTGGGAGAAGTCTACCTGGGAGAATCCTTCATGTTGGGGGAAGTGACAGTAGGACCTAACTGGTATTTTCAACTTCTCCACAAAGTGGGTCAGATTCTGCTCTTGGTTATCCCTCTTGATACAGAATGACACCCCCGAGCTGGTCCTAACCAGAGGTCGGGATGCAGCCCATTAATCCTCATTTGGGTAGGGTTTCTTTTTTGTTACAAATTCAAGCTAGCTCTGATTACTGAGCATGACTTGATTAAGAAAGGCGGGCCCTCCTACCATCTGTCAGGTCTTTATAACAACAACACTGGCTTATTTCTTTGCTTGATTCAAGCATGGCACATTGCAAATTACTGCTCACTGAATGTTAGATTTGTTCATTGCAGGAAAACCTAATTGCAGGTGCAGAGGAGGTGGGGAAGTTGTGGGGGACTGCAAGTAAACAGCCATAAAGCAGGTGCCATCATGCTCAATTACAGAAAGAGGACAAAAGCAGCCCCTTTCAGCAAAGCTGCTCTGAGAAGGCAGAATCCCGGGGGCTGTTTTCTCTCCTGTCTTTGCAATATGTGCAATCTTTATGAAAAAAGATAAGTCAGGGCAGAGCTTGGCTCTAAAATTTTAGCAATAACAACTCTGTTTAAATGGAAGTTACTATATACGGGAGATTAAAGCATTCCTCACTTTGATGGTGCTCTCCATCAGGACATCAGGAGTAAGGGCTGAGCAGGTACAGCTGGGTGGCAGCAATATTTCCTGGATCACACCCTGTTTGCTCAGAAAGGTGTAAGGAAAGCAGACAGCTCCTTGCATTTCCTCTGCAGCTTCAGCAACAGATTTGCTGTTTTTCTTATCTAAGAGGGAATATGTGACCTTCATGCCTTCACATTAGCTGTGCCCTCACTCATGGTTGCTTTTCCTCTTTGAAGCTACATCAGGAAGAAATCCATCTCGAGGAGTCAGCCCTGCAGCTACTGGCACGGCATTCTACTTTCATCACTGAGCACACCACCACATCCTTGTCAGAGGGAGGCTGACATTTTGTGATGGGTCACACCATGTGTAGGAGCTCAAATGTCTGCTGGAGAAGGAGGCCACCTGGTCCTGCCAGCTGCATGGTCACAGCAGTGTGAAGGACCAAGCTTAGGCAACTCATCTGCAGCCCCAGCTGATGCAAAGGCAGAGCTTAATTTCGTGGCTAGTACTCAGGCTGGTATCGGACACTTCAAGGATGCTCACAAACAGCAGGAAATGAGCTCTGCAAAAAAATGGTGCACTCGGATATTTAGGAGGAAAAGATAAACCAGGAACGGGTCTCTTCCTGAAGGGTATGTGAAAGTGTGGGAATACTCTCAAGGCCACCCCAGCCTTCCCACCCTGCTGCTGTGCTGGTGGTGCCCTTCGTGGCACATCACGCAGCTCCAGGAAGACACTTCTGGCCAGCATATGGTACATGCTCAGGTGGGATAAAAAGAAGCTATTTCTGTAAAGAACTGTGCTCCAAACTCTTGCTCCAACTCCACTTGGCACAGGCTGACTCTAGCACTGGTCACTGCTTCACAAACTGTGGGTTTTTCCCAGACTGAGGTACAACCCAGCACTGAAATATTTCTGGCGTAGCCTCTGTACCAGAACACCAGAAGATTAAGTCTGTGGACCTAGTTTTGGAGCATCTAGTTAAAATAGTCTCCTCTGCCTGGACCCCTCTCTACACATGTGCTGGCAGAATAGCAGCACCGAGCTTTAGCAAAAATTAAGACAATTTGTTTAGGACTTTGGGACTGATCTAATTGGTAAATAGATATAGATGTTGAGGGGCCGAGAGTGGTTCTGTGCTGTGCCTGTGTGGCAGCATCTCACTAGCTGTAAAGTGGGAGGTGATGCATCAGTGAGAGGGTGGGATGCTAACAGGGAATTTGGTTCATTCTCTAAGCATAGCCAGTGTGAGCTGAATAATTATGGACCTGCAAGCAAGTGGAGGTGACGTGAGGGCTTCTACTGACAATAGCAATTTATGTATTGACTGTTGGTCAGTCTCTGCAGATAAAAAAAACTGCACAGAAAATTCTGTTCTCAGGTAGATTCCAGCCTGACTTTTGGTATTTTCTTTATTAATTTTTTTTATCATGAGCCAGTGGTGGCGATGGGTGGTGCAAAAAAAAAGAAACAACATGGAGAAATTTTCACAGAAGCACGGGATGGTTTGGGTTGGAAGGTTCCTTAAAGATCATCTCATTCCAACCCCCTGCCATGGATGGGGACACCTTTCACTAGACCGGGTTGCTCAGAGCCCCATCCAGCCAGACCTTGAACACTTACAGGGACAGGGCACCTACAGCTTCTCTGGACAACCTGTTCCAGTGACTCACCATCCTCACAGTCAAGAATTTCTTCCTAGCGTTTAATCTAAACCTACTCCCTGTCAGTTTGAAGCCATCGTCCCTTGTCCTGTCACTCCATGCTCTTGTGAGTTTTTTTTTTAGTTACCCTTCTTGGTTTGTTAGAACCATCAGCTGGCATCTTAGTGACAGACGCGTCTTATTTTGCATCAAGCTAAAAAAAGTGTCAGAGCTTGTAACCGGAGAGATGTTGTGCAGCAAGTGATCGAACTTGACAGGTTTATTGAGATTGTTTGGTATTTGTAAATCACTTAGAATGGATTGAGATATAGCAAAAAACGTTCTTCCAGACAAGTCATTTTACATCAAGTTTTAGTCATAAACAGAAGTGCCCTGCAGCTGTGCTGATTCAACTTTATTTAATAGAAAACCGTGCCCAAGAATCAATAAAGATTACCGATTTGCACACAGTATGATAAACTATATATATATTTTGTAGATGGCAGGGAATGAGTTTAAATTTTTTTCAGATTTTGCAATTTATATTGTGGAATAGGACAGATTAGAGATAGGATTTTCCTTGAAAAGTCCTATTTAGGCTGAAATGCCATTCCAGTGTCATGAATTTCCAACAACAAACCCTGTTACCAATAAAAATCCTGTAGAGAGAAGAATTATTTTTTAAAGGAAATTATTGCTCTAAAGTAAAAATTAACAGTTCTCCCTCTATGCTGTTTCTTAGGAACACCTATGGTTCTCCTGATGTTTTAAAACATTGAAAATGAATGATTTCAGGAATGGTCAAGGAAAGTTAAACCATGATGAATTTTCTCTTACCGATACTAGACAGACTTTCAAAAGCATAAGGTCTGGCTTGGACCCACTGAAACCTGCTCTTGTTTCAGCAGAGCAGAAACAGGCCTAAGATAGTATTGAGGACTTGGCATAAAAAGTTTCTTGCAGAATTTATATTTTTGGTACTAGTTGATATTTTGCATTCTGTTCTCATTCAAGTTAATTTGAACCAGGTATCAAAATCCTCTGGTTGCCTTAGGAGCCTCTAATATAACTAGAATAAACTCTCCAAAGTGCACTCTGTGTTTTTAACTTAAACTACATTTTATTTTATCTGCAGTCCCTGCAGAGATGACAGATCAGAAAACCAAAGTAGGGATGTAATATGTTAAGCTCTTTAGATCTAAAACTTTGATTAAAAAAAAAATAAAAGGTTGCTACAGAAGTACAGCCACTACGTTCACTCAATTTTTGTTTACACTTGCAGTAATTGCCTATACAAATTCAACCTCAAAATTTCACGAGGACCTTGGGTTTTCCATTTCGGATAAGGGAAAGGAAATCCTCTGGGTTCACACACAAACATCCACGATGCTCTTTGAAAAGGAGAAAAAAGCCCAAACATTGCTACAAAATACTGCGTACAGCGTGTTCCAAGCTGTGCTCTGTCTCCTACACAATGCAAGTAACTCCAGGCACTTGGGTGATTTACATCAAATTCCCTGCAGATGGTCTCGTACCTTGTGCCAGTGCTCATACAGAAGCACAACAGACTGAATGCTAGAGAGAGATACAAAGAGAGACTGGCTAATGGAAAGACATTTCCTATTATACTTTGAATTCTGCATCTGCTATTTTGGTAGTGCTAAGATGAAATAAATAATCCTATAGCAAGCATATTATATAATCCATATGGAGTTATACTGAAGGCTCAGAGAGACCTACGTCTGTCCCCAGAGGAAGAGAGATACAGCGAGTGACCTTTGAAAGCAAATATTTGCTTCACAGTGATATAAACACTTCAATGCAATAAATATAGGAAAATGAAAATGCTGCAATTTACTGGGGTGAAGGCAACACGGCAATAAAATGTTCTTTTTTAAGCACTCTCCCTGTTTAATTAAAGGACACATCTTCTCTTCCCATGGATATTTGTAGCCAGAAGATGACTGCAATGGCGTATTTTACTAAAAAAGTCAGTCAGTCAATCCCACTATTTGTGCCTCTTTCTTGTAGGATTGAAAGCGTTACCACGTGGTATAGTGTTTGTAGAGCCACAGAAAACCCAAGGAGAGACTTTGAATCGAGTGTCTCAGGATGGATGTTGGGCCATTTAAAGGTGGAATTTGGGTTGCTGCTATTGTCTGACTGTTGGTAGAAGAAGAAACACTGTCAAAGGGGGAGATGAAGTGCAGCTACAGATGAAGGGGGGGTCATCCTTGCTCCCCAGTGTTGGCCCTCATTTGGCTTCCCATGTGCCATCCAAGGGGTGTTCAGCCTCTCTGGGGTCAGGCACAAGGAAGCTCTGGGGCTCTGTAGGATCCTCCTGTCACAGGACACAACCTGTATCCTGCTGGACCTCCTCAACAGCTACCACTGCCCAGTGGGGAGCTCTCTACAGCTCACCTGTCCAGCATGTTGGCCATATCTTTCACCACCTTCACATGCCTTCCCTACAGGACCTTCTGGTGGCTGGATTATAGGAAATGTACTGGCATTAACCCCAAAGCTCAGTCTAGACCAGGAACTGCCTGCTAACACCAGCAGGGAATGAAATGACATGGAAAGTGTGAACCTGCTGCAAAAGGATGCTTAGAAACTATTACCTGTGTATGTTACTGACACCAGCAGGCTCCCCCTGAAACTGTGTTGAGGATGGAGCGTTGGAAGGCAGATCCCAACAGAAAGCCAGGAAAGTCATGTGTGTGCTGCCCACAGTCAGTGTGACAGGCAACAGCTGGTGAGAAATTTTAGGGAGTTGGGAACATGGTTTTTATAGATTGCGGGCTCTCAGCAACAGCCCTCACAAGTTCCAACTTTTCTGACTTCTGTCATCTCCATCTTCTTTGACCCAGAGCTTACCACAATTGATACTGTCTATAATTATACATGCCCTGCTTTTGCTCTTACTGTATTGTAACTGATCTGAAAGCACTTGGAGAAGAAATCAGATAATTTTGTAACGAAAAGTCCTATTTAAACATTTTACACTGTGGCATAAAATGTAACAATGAAAAATTAGTCAGGATTGTTATTTATATTTAAATTCTAAATAGATTTGAAATAAAGTCTTGAGGAAAGTCTGCCTTTTGCCTCAATTCTTCAGCACATCCTATTGCATGGATCTAATTTATTCACAAGATTTTCAGCAAAGTTCTCATTTCTTTGGAAACACCTTCGTAACGTTTGTGTTACAGATTAAGCCAAAAAGCTGAAGCTGTGTTTCTGTAGGATCTGTCAGCCTTAACCCAAGGCACAGACACCTCATCTCTCTCCTGCTGCTGTCCCACAGCGTTTTGCTTCAAACCTTCAGGCCCACTTCCACAGCCCAGGCTGACAGAGTACAGTGATAATAACCAATCTCACTTCATTCTTGCTTGATATTCAGTAAAGAGTAATGCCTACTGGTGAAGGCTTGTCAGGGAGTGACTTTGGAAAAGACAGGCACTGTCATCTTGCAAATCTGAATTCAGGAGAAGCGGGTAATTCCCAGTTTGTTCCTGTCTTCCTGCATCACCTTAGGCAACTTATTTTACTCTCGGGGCTTGCTTGCCTTGCCTGAAGACAGGTCTCTAGAGCTGTGTGAGGTGCTGCAGGTGTTTGGTTTCCTGCTGCTGGCTCTATCCATCAGCACCGTGCAGGTGCCTTGGATACCCCCTGATGGGACTGCTTGTCCATGTTTAACAACTGAATCTGTCTCCCCCCTACACAACACAGATAAAATCCTTCTCTCCCTTCCTATCTTGCCCTTGTTTTGTCCTACTTAAATTGCAGGTGGTTCAGGGCATGGACCAGCACCTTGCCTGGGGTGCAGGACAGCTGGGACTTTGGGATAAGTGCTGGTGAGCATGATGTCAGATTCTCACACTGCACCTCTGCCACCCCACCCCAGTACAAGGCAAGTCACTGTTGTCCTGTCAGCTGTCAGACAACACGGCTGCTCCATGAGGCTCCTCCAACACGCGCCTGTCGCTTCACCAGGCTCCCACACTGAGAAAAATAAAAAGCACAGACCAGCCATTTTGTGACAATATCACCTCAGAGTAATAAAAACTTGACTTTCTATCCATTTTACTGCTGAAAGAAAATAAACCTCTCAATGTGTTATCTCTTTGCAGTCATTTTTACACCTATGTACCCACACGTTTTTCCTTTTTTTTTTTTTCACTTTCCCACAGAAACAGAAAAACATTCAAGGCAAAAATGTTTGTTCTGTTCATCTGGGAGAGCGACCAGGCAGAGAGGTGGAGGGTGAAGAAAGAAACCTTCTTAGGGGAGTGAGCACCACATCTGCTGGCAGCACAGAGCAGAGACCTGGACAGAACAGGCTGCTGTGAGTCAAATTCCCTGTTATTGCAGCTCCCTGTCTCATGCAGCTTCATTTATAATTTAACAAGCTATGTCCTGTGATCCACTGAGTTTATTGTGTTCCCACTAGTTCTGAGTCCAGACCTTCACTTCTCCAGTACCCAGAAAACATTTTACTTCTAGCACTAATTGATTCCCAGCTAGGAAACAGCAGCTTGTTCCTGTGCTGGTGTTGTCCTGTGGCTTAAGTAGTTTATCTTCTTCCCTGATCTCTCCTTCTCTCTATCTGAGGTACAGAAACACTACTTGTAACCTTTCCCTGCATTTCTTATTATGTGAAAGATGAGCTCTGTTAGTCCTTTCCTGGTAGACAGACTGTTTGTCATCCTACCAGCTCTTGGTTATGCCAGTTCCATTTGAATTAGCCTTCTCTGGAAAAGGGTGGCTGGCATTTCACAGGGTATTTTAAATGAAGGTATGGGCCTTGCTCAAAGGGCTTAGTGCTTCCCTGTCCTTCCAGGAGATACCTGCTCCAAAATACCCTACAACCTCACTTGCCATTTGCATAGCTGGATCTTGATGGCTCAGAACAAGAAATCCAGCTATTAGTAGAGGGGATTAGAGAAAACGTCTTGACTTGTGACAAAGCTGTTTGCATTCTGAGGCCAGAATCTTGGAGGAAAACTAAAGGCATCTGCCTAGCTGGAGGATGAGATTTCTGACTGTGTCATGATTTCCAGTAGAACTCTAACCCTAAATCCATTCAGGTTTTTAAAATGTTCACTGGCCATCACTGCAGCAACGATGAACAGTCAGCCTCTCTTCAATTTGATTCCAACCTGGGTTTCTTTACACTGCTCCTAAGCCACTAAATCTGATTAATGGCCAATTTTAGAAGCTAGTGGTGAAAGTCACGCCCCAGTTCAAGTTGGAGGAAGTGTCACCACTCCCATCAGCGGGGTCAGAATTGCAGGTGGAGCTACGAGCCAGCAACGACGGTGCTGGGAGAGGCCAGCAGTGTGTGGAGGGGCAGGTTTGAGTGTGGAAACACCGAACAGGAGTGGCATCTCAAATACTTTTCTGCCAGATTTTCCTGGGGCTCTACCTTGCTCTCTTTAGTTTCTCTGAGATGGAATAGAAATGTAAAATGGAATTACTGCAAAACATTTATTGAGGGATTCAAGAGACAGCAAGGAATAAGAAAACTGCATGGCTAGTTTTCCTGGGGCATTCCCACCAGGCTCCATGAGGCCTACTGTGTTTGCTGGTCCTAGGTTTGCAGAAAGAAACTGTTCCCTCTGCACAGTCTTCTCCAAGAGTGCCAGAGTTCCTGGTCCAGCCCCCATTCCATATACACATCCAAACCTCTTCCAGATCTCCTGGTTTAAGTTAACTGTCACCCCTCAGCATTCCAAACCGTATTGATCTGTGGGTGAAGAGTCTCCTTCTGTACCTTCACAAACCAAGAGGAGCAGCCCCAGTGGCAACAGAGAAATGGACCTGAGCTTCTGCAAGAGAGCATTGAATGAGTAGTTGTTTAAAAGACCTTGCTCCACACTGCCTCAACCTTTCCTACGTCTTCTCTGCCTTTGCAAAGTCAGCACAAAACGTCAGAAGAATTCCACACTCTTGTATTGCACACAGATCAAATAAATGGCAGCAAACGCACACCAGTAGAGATCATCCTCGAATTTCTTACAATGATCCAAGAAGGCAGACTGACAACTGAAGAAAGACATTTTTAGGCTAAATGCATGATGAAAAGGAAACCCACAAATTGGAGAAAGATTTTTTTAGGCTAAACGGATGATAGAAAGGAAACTCGCAAACTGGAGAAAGATTTTTTTTTTTTTAGGCTAAATGGATGATGAAAAGGAAACCCACAAACTGCAAAAAGGTATTTTTAGGCTAAATGGATGATAGAAAGGAAACCCACGGGTATTACAGTAAGAAAAGGGAGCATATTTGCATTGGCCTGTCACAAAGTAGAGCTAATTTCTTCAGCAGTTTTTGGAAGTCTGCAAGTCAGGAGGAAATTTTGTCATAACTTTGTTTAATTTGAAAGTGATTTTTTAAAAAGTTAGTTGAATGGAACAGTGAATAACTTCACCATTAAAACAGATGTGAAATTCTTCATTTGTATGTTAAAAATTGGTGCTATCCCACCTTCACTAGTCCTGATGCTTCTAGAACTGGATGAGACAAACTGTGAGTTTAAGTAGCACTTTTACAAGCTTAGTGTGGAATGGCTGCTGGGTTTGATAGAAGGCAGAAATATGGAAAAGCATTTTCTGGTGAAAGAACAATAATAATTCCATATTTTAGTGTAAAAGATTGGCAGTGACACAGTTAACCCCATCAGCATCAGTGTTGTCAAAGCTTTGATTTCAAAGTATAGACGGAAATAAGGTGTTCCCCTGGTGGTTTGTTTGTTCCAGGCTGCCAGCACACTCAGCTGACATTTCAGTTCTTTCTGCGTGGTTTGCATTCGCAAGATTTCTCTGCAGCCCAGGACTCACAACTACCCCTGCCCCTGAGCTGTGTACCACCAGGAAGGACCTTCCACAGAAACGAAAGAAATTCAATTAATGCAGCTCTTGCTAAATATAAACATTTTAATAGGCGAGGAAAATACACTGCAATCGTGAGGGCATCAGGAATGTAAATAGACAACATTTCCCCTCTTGACATGTATTTGTGGTAAACAAAGCTATTCATTATGTTTATAATACTCATCTTTTCCTTTCATTTCTGCCTGGTGGTAAAAGCATTTCAAGCAGTGGGCTGATATATTTTTAGCAGAAATCTTCTTTAACTAAGTCGTCAGAGTCAAATCAGCAGCTGACAAAATATAAGCATTATGAAACTGGGCTGATGATGTTATTTGTGGAATTGGTTTTTTAACTGAAGGACGATGCTTTTCAGCTATGAGGGAAAGCAAAAAGAGATATTTAACAAATTATCTCATTGTCTTGTTTATCACTGATTATCCATGTTCTGTGTGCCCAGCCTTTTGTTCATTATATCATACAGCATCTGAAGCGGGTAGCAAGAAGGAAGGGAACTTGCCAGCTTGGGTTTTTTCCCGTGTGCTTGCAGCCATCTGTGGTGAGGGCACTGTCACATCGAGATGCAACACCATCAGTAAAATAGCAAAGGCACAAGAGGTTACAGGCCTGAGTCAAAGCCCATCACCTCGAGGAACTGCTATCCAAAATGAGTCTTCCTGCACCTCCCCACTACAGCCAGTCGGTTTTCTCTAGGGCAAAGGAGCTTTTCAAATGAACAAGCAAAACAAAAAGAAAAAGGTTGACCTTTCTGAGGGTGCTCTGAGTGACCCCCAAGGATGTCTTGCGCCTTGCCACGCTTTTGGCTCAGGGCTCACTTTCTACCACCACCTACCCATGGCTCCTCTCTCCTCTACTTTGTGATGTAGTCTCCACTGGGAACTTAAACTGTGGAAGCAGGATTTAAAGCTGAAGAAGAGTTCATGAACTTTGAAAAGCTTACTTCCTTTCAAGAAAAAAAGAAAAAGCTACAGCCATGTTATAAAAAGAAAAGACCCTACTTAGGTTTTAATTCCCCTCCTTCTCTGTTTATACACAGGTGACACAGAGATAGACGTGTGAGTACAAAAAATGCACCAGGCACAATTTAAGGACACAGCAGAGTATCTGTTTTAAATGCAGTTTATGTAATGAAAAGGGCTGGGAACCCAATTCTAAACCACTAAACCTTTTACAAGTTTAAATGTTATTATTTCAAGGCTCTTTTATAGAGTCGCAATAACAAAAACTCCTGTTGTTATTAAACAGCTCATCTCCCTGAAGGGAAGCTGGATCCTTGACCAGTCCAGACCCATTCCCAAAACCCTGACATGCTGCAAATGCTGTTCAGAGAAGGGAGAAGATCTGGCTGCTCCGTTCACTGGGCACAACTGGAAGATTAAATGGGAAGCTCCTTGGGTCATATCCGCTGTTTGCTACTGGTGAATACTTGTATCAAAACCAGTAAATTGGGAATGACTGTGTAAGCTGGATACTTACAATGCACTTAGAGTTGTACAAGTCAAATATTGAAAGCATCTGACATTTCTAGGCTAAGTAACAAATTACATTAGCCACAGGAATGCATAATAGCAGCCCACGGATATGCAAAACTTATTCACTTGTTTTCAAAGGCCACTGCTGCTTTCTGATTCACACCTACAACTAATTCCTGGCTGCTACTCATTTTCCAGGAATCAGTAATACAAATTGGAAGAGGGTTGATTTAGAAACCTCTCTTTCTTCAGAAGTCCATTTCAGCCTTCACAGGCTGATGAAAAAAACCCCAGCACACTCCTCCAGTGAAGATTACCCAGACTTGCAGGCGAGGATTTAGCTGTACTAATACAAGAGCACAACTTCTATTCTTTTTTTTTTCTCCTTTCTTTTTTTGTTAACCAATCAATTCAGCAACAGGCTTGATAGTGCCTCAAGGGCATCGCTTTCAACCACGTGATCAGCAGATTAACAGAGAAGCTGCAAAATCCTTTCCTCTCAAACTGTTTTAACAGAGGATCAAAATCTTCCTCTCTGCGTGGGGATTTTTATTTAGCTAGTCCTTTTTATTCAGTTTGCACATGTTTCTGAAGGAATTAAGGCCTGCAAGGGCATGCAAGATGGTCTGGTTTGGCTTCTAACCTTTTCCTTTCAATTTGTGTTTGGGACTAGAAAGTTTTCCGGTTCCTTATGGGAATGTTGTCTCGTCCCCGGCTCCTACACTTGCATTATTATTGGTTGAATCTCATCAACCCACAGATGCTGGCCCTGAAAGGATGGAATTTAAAACATTTTGAAAGAGGTCTCCTTTTCCCTGCTGCAGTTCTTGTTCTCATTAAGGGGGATGGATATGTTGAAACAGGCTGTCATACAATCTGCAGGGGAAAGGCTTGGGAAAGACGGGAGCTGGGTAAGTCCTGTGGGGTCACACAAGATTTACAGAGCTCTGCTGAACAATGAAACGACAGATTAAATTTGATCATGTAAATAAAATAAACAACAATTAACTGTTTCTTGGCCACAGCAGTCTGGCTCCTGGGAAGCAACTGTTTGCAACATAGAGGTACATGGGAGCTCCTGCTGAAATCTTTAAGATTCAATGCCCAGATCCCTGAGCTATGCAGGTACTGCTGGTGGCAAGAGGGTGCATTCAGTGCTGTAGAAATGAAGAAAACAGCACGCAAAATACCCTGAAACAGAGCAGAAAACCAGACTGCCTTATATCCATCTAAGACATAAAAGCACACCTGGAGCTGCAGAGATTGAGGATCAGATGTGAAGGTCCACACACAGCACGGCCGGGAGATTTCTTTGGCTCTAGCATGTGTTGAAACAAAACCAGCCCCCTCACTCAGCTGCTGGATGATGAACCACAGCAGTGGGCTGGGACAAGAGCAATTCACATACTAACAACAGAAACATCAAGAATAAACTCAGCAAAAAAAATTAATAGCTGACATTTGACAGCAATCAGAGTCTGGTCACAAACAAGTCACAGATTTCAGCAAATAGAGGCTTTTCCCAGAACTATGCCTGGATATTCCCACAGTTCCGCTGTCAATATCCTACAGCTCTAGATTTCAAGCTGGGGAGCAGAGTGTGTGCACACAGCTGAGGGCAGAGGGATTTTGCCTCACTGCCTGGCAATGAAAGCTCCAATTCTATTTTCATTTAAATCCCCAAACCTTTTTCTGCCTTTGCCGGGACCCACATGAGATGACTTTGGGTCTTTAAGACCAGAGGCTTTATAAAAAGCCATGCCAAAATGAAGGAATAAATTATTCCTTGCAGTGGATGAACAGTGACAGCCAATCTGATTCTTCTAAACATTAAAACGGTGCTTGGTTTGCATCAGAAAAATAGGATATGCCTTCCAACCTCTCCACCTTCAAAAGACTGTCATTTATTTAGGCGCATCTGCATTCATTCACCTGAGCGTAAACCCAGAGTGTTTCTGGGTATCAGCCGAGACAGGCTGCTTTTCCAGTCCTCTGTAGGAGAGCACAGCTTGTCCCAAGGACAAGGGACACTCAGCAGTGCTGCCTCCAGAGCATCGCAGGGATGACTCACTCGGGCTGGGAGCGAGAGGCACCACAGCTCGCAGAGCTGCAGTGTGACAAGGACCGCAGGGCACAGCCCGTGGTGTCACCGAGCGGGGGCTGCACACTGAGCTCACCTGGCCCTGCACGGCCTGTGACACGGAGAAAAGGTCTGAACAAGAGGGACGCCTTCCCAAAAGGTGTGTTCAGCTGTGGTAGGTGGCTTCTGGAGGTGTCGCCAACGGGGAGGTAGGGGTTGGAATGCTGTGAAGCTTGTGAGGTCAGGCATTAGAAAATACCCCACAAGGTGATTTTACACTTCTAAGTGGCCAAGCAGTCAATGTTCAAGGCGAGGTGTCTCAAACACCCAAAGGTTTTGCTGCAGCTGTTCAGGGAACAGTAAATGTGTCTCTCCCCTGAGACCCACCAGTATAGAGCCATCTTTTCAGGTTTGGGTAGAAGTGCTCTGGTCTTTCAGTATCAACCCAAATCCCTTTATTTTTTCAGCTGGCTTTAGTTTGGAGAGCTTTCCCATCACTTCTATCCCTCCTGCAAATGTATGAGGATTTTTAGAAATGGAAACGTTTTGAAGACAAGAACAATACTTGCTAATGAAGTCATTTGTTAGTAAAATAAGTTCCAATCAAGAATATTGACATGCTTTACTATATATTTATAAATACTACTCCTGTAAGTAAAGACAGCAGGATGGGGCATGAACTTCATTTGAATGTAATCCTATTTAAATCTAAAGCAATCATTGTTTGCTTGTGTATTTTATGTAATTTAAATTCCTGAAGAACCCGTGGTTCTTCATTCTTGACCTAAGAATAATGTGGGAACTATTCTGTGTCTGATATAGAATTTGTTTTCTGTAAGCAGCATTGCCCAGTTGAGATATTTCGGACCAAACTGCTTTCACCATGTTGACAATATTTTCCAATATATGAATAAAGACAGGGAGATGACTCCTTCCTTCCTGAAGCCCCAGTGGCACTTAGAGCAGAAAATCCATGTGGTGTAAGAGATCTTGGAGTGCAGCTGCTGTCTTCACGCTTCACCCAAGGGTAGATTGAAGGCCACAGATTTAAATGAAGTTACCCTTGTAAGCTTTGAAAATTCATCTAAGGAGCAGATCTCGAGGACATATAGCCTGGACCCATCTGGTAGACTAAAAGCCCCTTGTTCCAGCAAATGAAAAAAACCCACCCATTGTCGAGGAAAAAGGGGAATATTTATGTCACTTACATCAGTTAATGGCTTAAGAGAGCTTTGTAACTGTACTTCAGCCCTTGTAAGCTCAGAGCCCTGTGACTGACAGCCAAACTGTTGTCCAAAATTTCCCCAGGCTTAGCCCAGATGCAACACGCAATGGGCCAAGTCAGGCAGCACATCTGTGGCCACGGCCCTCAGGCTCGCTGCTCTCCTCGCTCGTGTGCTGAAATACCAGTGCTGTGGTGAAAGGGCTGCGCCTCCAGGTGACCTTGAGCTGAAGAGAACAGGGGCAAGAGATTTATTTAAGGAGCCCGTGGCAGGCCATGGTCTATTTTTAAAGAAAAATAATCCATTTTGTGGGTTTATTACACTTTGGGCCTGGGTGGCTGCCAGAGAGAAAGGAGCACTTCTCTCCTCAGAGGGGTGCTGTGAGCCCTCATGTTTTCTGCAGCACCTGCCTGTCCTCACTGGGTTCTTCTGCTCCAACAGCAGTGGGATGCCTTTCCCCCTCCCACCACTCGTAGCTGGACCCATAAATCCTCCTTTCCCAGGGCGTCAGCTCCTTGCTACCTCCCCTGGTTCCTGCAAAGCAGAGGGCACTGCAGTCTCTGCAGTGAGCCACTGCTGCAAGTGCTCCTTCCAAGGTTGCAGTGAAGATGCTGAGGAGGAGGTTTGCTGGGTGTTAAATTCCGGCAGGAGTGGAGCAGGGAGGGGGTGCTGCAGTATCCATTCTGCTGTTTGATGCACTGAAGCCGCTGCCTCGGGGATTTGCCGTCAGCTGCTGCAGTGTGCGCAGTCTGCTGCAGGATCCAGCGCCGAGCCCTGCAGAACCAGACCCTGGCGCAGCTTCCTGGGGCGCACACTGGGTGAGGAGAGGGGTCAGCTTTGGCAGCCTCGGGAGGACGGAGAAGTGCAGTTGTTGGCGAGGCTTTGTGCTCTGCCCCACGTTTGTTCAAATCCAGGTGAAGGGAGGCACGACAACAAACTGACAGATTATTTATTTCCGCCCTTTTCCCTGCATTCCCCATTCCTCCCCACGAGGCTGCCTTGAATCCAGGTTAAGTAATTCAGGATAGCAGAGTCACAAAAAGACTAATTAATTCCTCAGGTTTCATTAGACATTAAGAGTAATCACTGTCTGAAGCTTCAGACAGGGCCCGGATGAACACAAACCGTCACCGATGCCCAGCAGACAACTGCCAGCAGTCTGGGAAGCAAATTTAGCTCCCATCTGAATTTCAGGAACCCCAAAATACAGATCCTGATTTAAAACTTTGCCCTGGCATATGGAAATAACTGTAGCTGTAGCTGAAACTGGCAAATGTGGGAAATTAATTTTAGATTAATTCTGTATTTAAGAAAAAAACCCACCAGCTTGTGAGGAAGGGCTCTGAATGCCTCTTTTTCTTCACCACTGACAAGCAGTGAAGTGCCTTGGGCTGTGTGAGCTAAACTAGTGCTGAGTTCATTGAGGGAAGGATTTAAAATCTGTCTTTTCTGAGGACTTGGCCTAAGAACCTGGAACAGGTCACTCTCTTTAATGAACTATAAAAACCCTTCTTCCCATCAGGCAAAGATGAGAAAGAAAACTCCTGCACAGTCTTTCTCAGGGGCAATCATCTGTCTCAGACTGAAGCAATGGAATCTTCCTTATGAACCCAGTGGTAGCAAAGTTTAGCTCATAAGGCTAATTTCAAAGTAGCTCATATTGACTAACCTGTCTGACTGCAGATATTTACTCGTAATGAAAAATCAATATTTATTCATATTTAAGAATCATTCTTTGAAAGCAGAGCTTTCCCCTGCTGGTCAATATCAAGTAGAAGAAATTTCTCTGCTTCTGAAACATGGCACTTCCTATTTTACATCCCAAAATGAGTCCACTCAGTCCAGGCACCTGTTTCCATAATAACCTGTGCCATCTTCTTCTGAGGAACGTGTAAAATTCTCTGAGATGGAAAACAATAGACCAACCCATGAATCCTGTTAGAAGTCAATGAATATCAGGAGTGATCATCCACTGGGAAATTCCTCACAGTAGTTTTATGTGTCTGAGCCAGGTTAGTGAAACTTTTCATGACATAGGGATCCCAGTTCTTTGGCAAGCCTTGCTGCTTCAACCTCCTCTGACGTGAAAAATGAACAAGAATTTAAAAATCTACCCCAAAGCTTAATGAGGCTATTTTATTTCCAGGACATTTCAATAGGCCTTAAGCTAAGCACTAATACAAGCTCACAAATACTACAGGAGCCACAAATGCAACATTTTATGGCATAGATATGGAAAATGGAATAGAACCCACATATCTTCACCTCGTTGTGTCTCAGTGCAACAATAAAATTCATCTGAAAGCTCGTTCCTGGAATTAATAAACACGTTGAACTGCAGCGCTGGGAGCGTTAGGTCAGGAGCAAATTAATGTCATCGAGGCAGTGAAGCCTGACTAGGTAAGGCATGTGCCACGTTCGGGCTGCTGAGAAGGCTCCTTCCTTCCACTGCTGATTAACTCTTGCCCTTGGTTAGCAGAGGCAGCGATGGTGAGATGTGAAGATGGCCTGTCAGGACACTCTGGCTCCTGAAATCGTTAACAGAGCTTTTATGGGTCCCTGCCCAAGGAGTTACCAAACTCAAAAATCCAAACCCAGTGTTGTGTTGCTAAGCCCCCTTTAAGAAGAGAAATGATGAGTTGTTAGGTGCACTCTCCCCTTCCCTTGCCTTCCCACCACTGGGATTCGCTTGCTTCTCTGGACATGAAGACCATAACCACTGAGGAGCAGAGTCACACAGTGAAGGTCTGTGGGCAAAGCACCAGAGGTTCATGGCATCAACAACTGCTCACAGAGACCCAGGAATGAGAGTGGACACTTCTCCTGTGCCACTCAGTGGTCATCCACCCCCAGAGTAAGGGCAACCTCTAAACATGACCAAATCAAAAGTTAGACAGAAGGCGATTACAGAATATGAACCTTCCAGGTATCCCCAAAGTCACCTCCCAGCAGGTGCCTTGGCAGTCTTCCCAGGATAATAGGTAGCCTCAGGCCCTTGGTGGCCCCATCCAAGGCCACTAAGGAACAGCAGCTCCTATCAGCTTGTTTTCTTTTAAGACACTCCAAGGCCCACAAGCAGAAGAGGCATGGAGTGTGGGCAAAGCCAGGGAAAGGAGAACTGTGTTCAGCTTTTCCAGCTGTGCTGGTGGGCAATTCTGTAGAGATTGAGACTTGAGAAGGTACCCAGAAGGTACCATAAGGGATCCATTGCGTATGTATGCTGTGGTATTTGATTTTAAAGAGATCCTTCTTTCTGATCCATGGCACAGCACCTGCTGTTCCAAACAATATAAATTTCATGGCCATATATTTCGTTTAGTGCTGTTTCCAGAAGAGACAGGAACCTGCATTTCAGACTGCCAGCCACAGCTTCCATATTATCCCAGACATGTGATGCAACATATCCAGAAATGAATGGGCCATGAGAAGCCTAAATCCCTCTTCATCTGCTTCATCTCATCCAAAAATGAGACGTAAACATTTCCCACTTCCATTACATTTCTGTCGCCAAAGTTATGAGGCTGGGAAGGCTTTTTTAGCATCTTCAAAGCACAAACAAAATATCTTTGTCCCCTTCTCTCCCCAGTTCTGATTGTATGTCAGTATTTCTTGGCTCTGAAGGCTATAATCAGTGTAAGTGTGTTGGGGGGTTTAGGACCAAACAATAGAACAAATGTCATTCATCAGCAGAGACTCTTTGGCAAGAGCTGAACGAGGCTCATGCCAGACACAGAGACTGACACAAGTAAGCAAAGAAACAGTAAAAAGTTTCCCATTTCATTAGAAAAGTGCAATATACCGATTTTATAAACTAATCAAATAATGATCAAAAAGCTTACTAAGAAGATTAAGACTCTTCATTTCTTACGTAAATGGAAGCTTTGCAGAAAATGAAAAAAAGTGTGAGTATTTATTTCTAAAAATTACTGTCATCCTTTTCAAAGCTTTGACAGAAATTATTCCTTTTCTTTCCTTTCCAGCAAATCAAAGTTCTGTTCTCACTGCCTGGGGATCTGACTGCCTTGTCACACATTCTGCACACACACTTAGTCAGCCAGCTACTAAAACAGAGGCAATAGGTTATGTTACTTCTGGAGGGAAGGACTGTTCTCTCTGGAATTGGAATAGGTACAAAATGCATGACATTTCTAATCTAAAATACTGAATTTCCCCCAATATTTTGCATTTTGAGCTTTCAGATTTTACCATATAATTGAAATACCCTCATGTGAGAAATACTGATTAGTTTAAGCAGTAATGGAGACATTTATCCAGAGTGAGGTGGTTGAATTCTGAAACAAATTCATTTCAACAGCATTGATTAAACAGTATTTCCATACTCTTTGCTGATTTATTAAACAAACAATTAATCTCTCAGTGACCCATATTTCACAACTATACCAGGACATCATTCAACAGGACACTATGACAGAACAGATGAATAAACTTTACTGGTAGTTTTGTCCAAAACCTAATTAAACACAAACAATATTATTTGTGTTTACCAGAAGAAATATTTACATTTTTGTAAATGCAAAACTGGCAGTATTGGCTTTCACAGTGACAACAAATATTTGCAGCTCTTTTCATCAATGTCTCTTCTTTTATTGGTACTAAAGAACCTCATGCTTTAACAACTGACTTCCTTAGTTCACTGTTAATCTCCATAAAGTTGATTCTTCACATGGCTTTACAATGTGCTTCCCATAAAAATGGCACTTGTCCTTTGCTTTTTTATGGGTTCTAAGCAGAAAACTTCAAGAAAAGTCAGAGATGTTTGCAGTAATGGCCAACTAAGCTGTCATCTGACCTAGAAATGGAACTTCTTGAATCACAAGCACAAGTGAGTGGCTTAATTTCCTCTGACATCTGCAGTTACATCTGGACATTTCCCTTTGGTCCATCCGTATTTGGCAGTCCTGCAATGTGTATCATTTGCCCAAAGAATGCCAGATTGCTGCTGACCCTCCCACGTCCACATGCATTCATCTTCGTTTGAAGAGAGACAGCTCCTGGCAGTTCTGTTAAAAATTTTTAAATAATCACGTGTCTCTATCTCATCTCAAAATAATCCACTCCTGCCCTGAGACGGACACTTTTTTTGATCCCCTGCACCTTTTTTGCTATGTCCCATCTCACAGTGACCATGAAGTTGTGAAAATGAGACTGTTACCCAGTCAACAAAAACCTCTTACACCTCACTGGTTCAAAGCCAGTTTCATGGCCTTTCCCCATATTCCAACATATGTTAGCACAATAAGGGACTTTCTGAAATTCAGGTCTTATGTTCTTGTTCCAGCATTCCCAGGAACTTGCTTAGAATTTTCCATGTATAATACTGTATTAGCCTTCCTGCAAAGACTACTTGTTCCTCTATGTTACTCATGTCAGGCCTGAACAGCCTGTCATCTTCCTTCAGGATGACTTTTAACAATGCTGAAGCATCTATGAGGAACATTTTAATCCAGACAAGCTAAATCACTGTCCTAGATATTCTTCTTTGCTCAGTCTGATTCTCTGAGGGCTGCATCTCTTGTGACTATTGCTGTGACAGTTGCTATTTCTGCAGAGGTGAACGTGATAGCTCAGCTGGGGAAATGGGACCAGCATACACCCAGCTGCAATTCTGCATTTTAATAGCCTCAAAACAAAGTTGTTTCACACGCCTCTGTTAAGATTCCTGTCAAAAATCTTGTGGATAAAATTACAGGAACAAATGCTTGCCAAACCATCATTTTTTGAAATACTTAATTAGGAATATTCATAGAGAGCAAATTCTGGATTTGAAACACAAGCTTTTCCCTGTTCCCACACCTTCCCACATCTGCAGCACTTGCACACTCAGTAAGGGAGCAGGAAGCCCTTGGGACAAAATGGAAGGAATGCGGTACAGGTAGAGCCTTGAATGTGTGCAATGAGCAGTCTGAAGATCCAGAGATTATTTCCTGAAAAAAGACTCATCAAATCATTTCAGATGAAGAGGAAGCCAAGGAAAATCAAAGTTCATGTTGAGCATTCCCAGAACACAGAAAATGATGGGGATTTCACTATATAATTAGTTTGCTGCAAATTGCTCTCTGGTTTCTTCAAGTGCGTCACACCTTGAGCGTATCTCAGCCACGTGATTACTGAGGTGCTGATGAGCCACTTTTCTCAGCCTTGCCTCTGTTTTGGACTTAAAGAACTGATTCAGTAGAGGTGAGTCAGTTCTCCTCTGCCGTGCTGGAGAGAGGACCTGACCACGTTCTCCTTTAGACAGATGGTGACTCATAGCAAAATTCCTATTATGCTCAACTGATTCAGGGTTTTATAGAATACAATACATTCCTGCCTTGTACAAACCTCAGTATGTTTGTATATATGTAACTTTCTGCTGAGTTTCTCAGTCAGAATTAAGTCACTATTAGCTCTGAGATTCAGGGAGGGGTGGTGCTGTTGGTTTTTGTGTGGAGTAAAAGAGCACAGCTGCAGCTCTGTTTCCTTGGGCCATGTAAAGAATGGTGTTCAAGGCTTGCTGAGCCTCTGTTCTGCCCTGTGCGCTCCAGTTGCACACTGCACTTCCATGGAAAGGAGGAGCAGCTCCACAGCCTGTCCTCTGCGTAATGCAGCTATGCATTATTGAAGTGTTCAAACTCCAGACATTTGCTTTGTGAACAGGCTCCTTTGTTACTGTGTCCAGAGAGTTAAAAAGGGCTTAATTATGGCCAAACAGACCTTCCTCTTCCACTGAAATGTTTTGAGAAAGACCTATATTAAAGAGCGGCTCTCTTAATGTAAGAACTGCCATTCTTTCAGGAACAACACCTTTAAACCTGGAGTATTCCTGACAAAGCTCCCTGTTGCTCTGGAAGCCGACCCAGTTAGTGCTGTCCCAGCTCAGCAGCTGGGACTGGTGTGTGGTGGGCTGGCCCTGCCCTGTGATGGGTGGGCACCTGGATGGATGCCAGGTGCCCACCAAAGCCACAACCTCAACTGGACAGGGGAGAGAAAATGTAACAAAAGATAAGGACGGGGAGGTCATGCAGCATTTTCTCTCATGGGCAAAACAGACCCAAATTAGGGAAAGTTATTGAATTTATTACCAATCAAATCAGAGTAGGACAGTGAGAAATAAATCCAAATCTTAGAACATCTTCCCCCCACCTCTCCCTCCTTCCTGAGCTCAACTTTATTCCCAATTCTCTACCTCCTCCCCCCAGCAGGGAATGGGGACTGCAGTCAGTTCATCACACGTTGACTCTGCTGCTCCTTCCTCCTCAGGGGGAGAATCCTCACACTCCTCCCTTGCTCCAGCATGGGGTCCCTCCCATGGGAGACAGTCGTCCATTAAATTCTGAAACTGGGTTCTTGCCATGGGCTGCAGTTCTTCCTGAACTACTCCAGCACGGGCCCCTTACACAAGGTCCAGTCCTTCAAGAACAGGCTGCTCCAGCGCGGGTCCTTCCGTGGGGTGCAGTCCTTCAGGAACAGGCTGCTCCAGCATGAGTGCCTCACAGGATCACAAGTCCTGCCAACAAACCTGCTCCAGCATGGTATCCTCTCTCCCTGGGTCCACAGGTCCTGCCAGGAGTCTGCTCCAGTGTGAGCTTCCCGTGAGGTTGCAGCTTATAAGGGCATCCCCCTGCTCTGGCATGGGTCTCCTCCACGGGCTGCAGGTGGATCTCTGCTCCCCTGTGGACCTCCATGGGCTGCAGGGGCACAGCTGGCTCACCATGGTTTGCACCACAGGCTGTGGGGGAATCTCTCTTCCAGCACTGGAGCACCTCCTCCGGCTCCTTCACTGGCCTTGGTGTCTGCAGAGCTGTTCCTCCTACATTTTCTCACTCCTATCTCTGGCTGCAGTTGCTCTTGTACAGATTTTTTCCCAACTTCTTTAATCTGTTATGCCAGAGGCGCTGCCACCATCGCTCACAGGCTCAGCCTTAGCCGGTGGTGGGTCCATCTTGGAGCCAGCTGGCACTGGCTGCATTGAAGCCAGGTGAGGTTTCTGGCAGCTTCTCACAGAATTTCCCCGATATCCCCCCCAAAACCTTGCCACTCAAACTCAGTACACAGCCTCACTTCTCTGACTGCCCTGGTGAGTTCCCTGTCTCCTGTGTGCCAGCTCAGGAGACCGAGCTCTACGAGACTCAGTTGTAGCTTGTCCTGCTGGACAGCTTGTCCCAGGCAAAGCAGTAAAATCACCACGATGAGATGTGATCTCCAAAATGACCGTGACTTTGTTCCCTTCTCCCCCTCTCTCCGGCCCATAGAACCATTCATCTGAGCAACTGCTTACAAGCACAGGCACGACGTTCACAAATCCCACCTCGCAGCGGGATCTCATCACTTCTGATGACACCCTTTTTATAGTCTACCACTTTCATTCACTCGCATGTCTTCAGCTGTGAGGCAGCAATTTAACCCCCCATCTGGCGCTATTAATTTGCACTGATAACTTCATGTCTCTTCTGAAACAGGCTTCTATTTCTAACGCACTTGAAAAGAGGGCCTTTTTTAGGCTTTCTAGCAAGTTTGGGCTCTGCCTTGTGATATCACAAACACTGGTTTGCTTTTATTGTCAGTGTAAGTGCTGCAGAGCAAGTGCACATCTCCAACACCGCAGTGAGTGGGTAGCAGTCGTTATCCTTTTGCTCTGCTATTTGTCTCTGAGACACCAACTACAGGGGACACTGCTCACAAATCCTGCCATCCTGCTGTCTGTATGTGCCTGTAAGACTGAGATTAGGAGTAAGGATCCACTTCTGCACCCCCTCTGCATTGCGAAATGCGAAGATGGAACAGAAGGTTGTGGCTGCTAAGGGGATGCAGACTGGGCACCAGGAGTGAGAGTGTTTTATAACCTAACACTTCAGAACACCTTTAAAATGACTCTATCAAAACCTTGAGGATTGGCATTTACTTTTTAAGTCTAGGTAATTGTCACTGGTGTGCTCATAGGGAAAGAACAGCAAGAAAGTGAATTAAGCAAAAAGCCCATCCTGTCCTGTCTCTTATTTTAGTCTGCTGGCTTTTGTCTTTTTTGTGTGTTGGGGTTTGTGTTTTCTTGGGTTTTTTTTCATTCCCCAAGTTACTTCATTCTGGTTTTTAACCTCTTGTCCCCTTCTTCATCCTTATTGGTACAGTGGATCATTTTTTGGTTAAGATAAAGTAACTCTTCTAAGCCCAGGAATTGGCCTACTGTGTTTGACAATACTGGAGAGCCTGGTTAAATTTTGAAAGGTCTCTGACTTCCCTACTGCAGGAAGTTGATTGTTTTGAGAAATAGATTCTGACTGCAGGCATGAATGGAAGAACTCTGTGTGGAGAACAGCTGCGTGTACAACACATTTCTTGGAAATGTCACCACAAAGACAGAATACAAAAAGAAGGTAAAGAAATTGAAATCTTTAAACAGCTTTGGAGTCTCACATTCTGTGCTTCTAATTTCCAGCATCATGGAGCGTGTCCTGGCCTTTGGACCAGTGTCTTTTCTCTTCACCTGCCAGGCCAGGGAGTCTTTTAAAAGTTTTGTGGGTAAACTTCTACATGCAAGTAAAGACTTTCTGCAGGCAAGGGAAGGACAGAAATATGGGATCTTTACTGGGAAAGAATGGAGCTCTTAAGAATATGAACTCTAAAGAGGAAAGCAAGTGTTACTCCATAAAGGAATGCGAGTAACCACAGGAAAATCTCAGTATGGCAGCAGCAGAGCAGCTCATCAATCCAAATAGCAGTTTAATAACTTTGCAGATAAATGCTTGCATCAACAATAAAGAATTTATTGGATTTCATTGTTCAGTTAAAAACCATGTATTGTCACATTCTTCACTGTGGGCAATTTTTGAAAGCAAAAGTGGATAATTGTACTGCTGGAGAAGCAGTTAAGATGGAGAAGCCCTGCAGCCTGTGGGATGTCCTGTTTTATAGGGGGTTCAGTTCACTGATGGGTAACTTCTTCTGGCCTCTTGCTCAATGACCCAGTCAAAGGAGAGGGAAGCACTGGGATCCTTGTAGCTGAGAGAGAGTTAGCTCTTCATTTCCACCCGAACAGTGTTCCTGCCTTCCTACTCTTTTCCTGTTGTCCTTCTGTGATCTGGGTGACCCATTGCCTGTAATGCCTTGTCTGTCCATACCAGCACACCAAGCCCCCTGTCCTGAATGGGGCTGAAAGGGGTTTTTTTTCTGCATCTCCTTCTCTTGAGAGGGTGGTTTCCCTCAGGGCACTTGGGCAATATGAGGAGAGCAGACACCTGAGGATGGAGAAGTTGAGGCAGGACTGGGAGGAGACCCCAAACTCCAAGAAACAGAAAAGAAGCACAGCTATTGAGGTCTCCAGAGGATGAGAGATGCCGCTCAGCTCTTCTGTCACATGCTACCCTCTATCAGCCTGCTTAATACTGTAACCTTAAGTGCCCTGGGCACTAATCTGGAAATTGGGGACCTTTTGTGTGATGTCAGCAGCTCTCTTGCGTTCTCACTTGCCAGCCTGTTAGAAGTGCACACCTGTTCTTGTTTACCAGGCTTAGAAAATGGTTCTCAGAGCCTGCAAGTTGCTTCAGGAGCAGCCTATTTTGTACTATTTAAAACAGTTAATTAAGAAAAAGGGAACGAGATGACACAATGATTTAAAAGTGCCTTGCTAATATTGAAGCCTGCAGATGGCCCTACTGTTGCGCTACAAAGGCGGTCTAGAACATTTTCAATTATGCTTAGTGCATTCCTGGCGCCTCGAGGGGTTTTTCCACTGTCTCTTGACGTGCTCATCTCTAAAATGAACTAAACCGACAGCAAAGAACCATCCAGGCCTTTTTTTCCCCTCCTCTCTTTTCTTCTGTTAAATAAGAAAACCTCTTAGGAACATCAGACTTGAAGAGACTCGCTGCCTTATCAAGTCCAGTCTCTTGTGACCACCACCAGCCACGCCATATGATGCCCTTCATGCACTCTCCAGCACCATCTTAAACCCCTCTGCTGCTCTTGGCCTTTCTGCCTCTTGCTCCTGCTGTTAGTATAATAAAATACCTGTATTTTCAGGAATTGCAAATTCCATATCCCAAGAACATGTTTTTAATGGCAGAAAAACTGCAGGAAATCCTTCAGTAGGCTCTGCAACCAATACCTGTCTCCATACAGCTGAGCAAATAAAACAAATGCTTCTCTGGGAAGAACTGGCTGTTGGAAGTCAGCAGTGAATTCCAGTTTAATTGGGTTTGCATACCTTGGTTTGTTTCTTGAGGGCTTTTCACATCCTTGAGTGTCACTTAGGTGAATGCTCTTCAGAAAAGCAAATGTTTGGCTGAAATACTCAAATATTCGCAGAATGTACCCGGGTTATATATTCATCTGATTACTGGTTTGGAGTTGGTGCTGCTGAAGGGAGAGGGCTCAGTCCCACTCTCCCCAGCAGCTCAGTGCAGCTCTGGAGGAACACACAGCTCTGGCAAAGTCCTGGTCTTGTGTAACACACGAGCAAATGCTTCAATGTTTCATCCACCTTCTGGTCTGAGATCGCTTTCTTCTCTCCCTATCATGAATGTAATAGTAATAATCTGGATTTATATGGCACCTTCCAGCCAAGCCTTTTACTAACCTGAAGGGAACAATCATGGGTAACACTCTGTCAAATTCTAGGCAAATGACAACCACTTTTGTTGGGAGAATGTTGCATTTTAGGAGTATTAATTTCAGGTCACCACTCTCAGGCAGTGGAAACTGCTATGCCCTAATATACATAAAAATATCTCTTCAAAGGTAGGGGGTACTTGTCCTACATCTGAAGCTGAGGAATGCAAACTGAGGAAGTTGTTTTAATCTCAGCTTTTTCTTTTATGGATGGAGGCACTTGGCAAAGGTTACATTTATTTAATGTGTGATACTTGCACCTGAATCCAGATATTCCACGTGCAGCCCCGGTGTTTTAATCCTTAACCCCCAATATCTGAAGTTCAGATGTTACCAAACATCTCTAGACCAATAAATTGCTGGAGCTTTCCTATCATTTTCTGCAGGAACAAATTATCCCTGCTAGATGTCTGTGCCTAATAAACAGGGAACAGAAATTTCTCTCCTAACGATGCCAGTCGCTGGTGGGGTCAGTGCTGTGGGCACAGGCAGCCCTGAGCCCGCAGGGGTTTGTGCCCACATGTGTGCACAGGGTGCAAAGGCTCCAGGCAGCAGCAGCGCTGGGCTGGATCAAACAGCAATTCCCTGATGCCTGCAGAAATACAAGCTTGGCTAAATCCCTTGGAAGTGAATGGTGAGGTGCCTAAGGATGTGAATGGGACCAGACTGAACAAAAAAAATACTAGCACGGGGAGGAGAAGGAAAACTTTAATTTGCATCTAAAGCATAGTGAAGCTAATTTTAGTACCTTTTACTTTAAAAAATGCTTAAATATTCATGGAAGACTTCTGTTCCTGTTTTAAAAAAGAATCAGTGAATGGTAACACTATTTTGACAGATGAGCTCTTCTGAAGAAGTATGCTTTTGTTTTGGGAAATTTTTTAGAGTAGCTGGAGGAAATATATTTACCTCTGTAAGGCAGATCAAGGAACTGGCATCTGCACAGTTCCTCTGGGAGCTATAATTTCCAGGAGTGGGAAAAGGAACCAAAGAAGAGGTTGGCACATCTTCCAAATAACTGTTTTATACAAAAGGAAAAATAAAATTACTACTTCTTCTATGGCTGTGTTGCAATTCAGAAACAGAATTCCTCTCCTTTGGGTGGAGAGTAAGTATAACAAATAAATACATCATGACAAACACCAAGCTGTGAAGTGATCAGAGCTTTAGTTTTCAATCTAAACTTCTAGTCTCTTTGACGGACTAGTGACAGTGAAAATCTTCAAAGATTTGCTGGGATTTTTGACAAGGGAATCTGCTGGGATTTTTAGCAGGGGAATGCTACTGAGAAAATGCGGGAGATGGAAGAGATCAATGCAAACGTGCCCTACCAAGCACTCTGCAGTGCCCTGCGTGTGCAGCTCCCTGATAATTGGTAGGTTTTGAGTAAGAAATAGCAAACCTTGCATTAATTTCACAAATCACCTACTTGAGGCATCCTTTTGTAATGTCTAGGATATAAATTTTAGTTGTTAGCACTGCCATAGTCTTAAGATGACTCTCATTTTGCTCATGGATTCTACCAGTAAATGCTGGCACAATAACTTAATCTTATCGAAAGCACAAGGAGAACAGTAATTATAGTGAAAATGTATAAAAATATTTCCCCTCTTTCAGTTTTAGACACTTGTACAGTGAGACTTGACTTTGCCTTTGTTCTTCCATATTTCAACTCTACCAATACTGTGTCTCGGACATTAAGAATATTGCCTTTAAAAACTTGATGAAAGAAGCATAATTTTCCTGTGCATTTACTGGAATGCAGGAAAACTTTACACTACTTCCCAGCTTGAAGGAAAAATGAATAGCTACTGCTAGGAATTTCTGACTTTTTCTGCACACAGCTGTGCCTTTAGGAAAAACTCAGCTGCGCCCTAGGTTTTACAGCACATACAAGTTCTGCTGGTGTTATGTACCAGCAGAGTGCAGCAGAACCCAACCTGAAATAGAGGCGTAACGTGCAGGATTCCTCCTCTGCTGCTTCATCACTGCTCCCTGTCACCATTTCTGAGGCAGCCTGGCTGTATGAGCCTCGGCCGTGAGGGTCTGCGACAATGAGACCAGCAAAAAGTAGGGATGGGGTTTGGGAGGGGAGCATTTTAAATGAGTTCTCTTTTTAGAAGAGCTGCTCCTTCAGCAAATGGAGCCATTTCTGATTTAAAACATGAATGAGGACTCCCAGCTTGAAAGATTATTGGCCTGGAGAGTAGCACAGCACTCAGTTATGCCAGTTCACACCAACTGACAATGGGGCCCAATAATAAGTTAAATTCCATTCAAAAAGTGAAATAGAGCATTGTTAGCTCTAAAGAAAAAAAATCAAAATCTCTTAAATAGCCAGACAGAGCACAGATTGGTCAGCACTAACATTCAGCTCTCAAAGGCCAGGAACAGCTGTGATTAATTACTTAGTGTTTCCCTCTTCTCCTCCCTGTGCCTGTAGTAGAATGCAGCTTTCTCCAGTGGGTAAGATAAGATACCATGTCTCTCATTATTTAAAAAAAAAAGGAAAAGAAGAAAAAAAAAGGAAAAGGTTTCATGCAATTATTACATTCTCTTTAGAATCACAGCATGCCAGTATATATCAAGGGAACACGTACACAGCATTTGTTTCCCTTTGGAAAACCTAAACCGCTAAATATTCTTTTACAAGTCCCACAAAATGATGTACAGGGAAGTATCTTTCTTGATTTCAACTGACTTTGGATTAAACTCACTGGAATAATCAAAATCAGAAGGTGACACTCATCACCCTTCGCATCAGGGTCCTCATGCCCCTAATGTGTTTCTTTCCTCCTGGTGATCTTTAGCAGGAATTAAAAGAGGATTGTAGATGAGCATGAAGTGATGAGGAAATAGCAAGTGAAAGATGAAAGATGCAAAAGCAAAGCTGAATTTCCTTCTAAAATAACAGGGCAAGTGGTTCAAACACTTCCTCTAGGCCATTCAGATCCACTTTCGGTTCTTTCAGTGTCAGCCTTGGGGCCATCACAAAGCAGGAAAGAACAATTTTGAACCTATGCAGTTGACTTGGCTTTGTGCTTGGTGGAAAGTCCTAGAAAATGTAGTGGGATGTGGGACAGCATATTGAAAATCATGATCAGATAAGTGACAGATTTTGCTGGTGGGAGTTTGTGTGTCTAAGCATTTGTGGAGGGAGTAACAAAGAGGTGACAGACAAGAACCAGGAATATAACTTGTGTGTTTTGGAGAAAGGGCTCGTTGCAATACAATGCAGCAAGCTGAATCTGCGAGGTCAGTAGGCAAGAAAGCCAGAGTTTATTGAAACTAAGGGAAGAGACACCTTTGGAGGCTCAAAAATAATAAGCTAAAAAAAACCCTATTCTTTGACAACTTACAGCCTTGAAAAACTATATCCAGCATTGCCAGTAGATACACGAGTCCTGTGCCTGCTCTGAAGTCCAGCTTCCTAGAGGTAATCATGATCTGCCTGAGAAGTGCATCCTGCAGCAGCTCTCCAGCAACGCATTATTCTTGTCTGCCTTAGACGCTAAAGCTCTAAAATGCTTGAACAAGTCTGTTGTTACAGATTGCCTGGCACCGGCCCAGCCCAAAGGTGACTGCACTGGTAGCAGGGTATGAAACTCCACAGACAGAAAAATGCACTCTGCCCAATGAAAGCTGCGAAGTCAGCCTGAATCTGTTGTGGGTTTACCCAGCTTAGAACCCTAGAAATCTCTGAAATGAGTGTGCGTGTGAATATAAATATGTACAGATGAAAGTACCCTCCTTATGTTATAAAATGTTATGACAGAGATTTGGGGGGGAAAATGCAAGAAAAAGAGTAATTGTGTGACAACAAGCCAAGGTAAAGGGAAAACAGTTTGTGCTCTTCGTTCCTGAGAGAAGAAATCATTAGCAAAGTGAGCCCTACACCATGCCATATACTTTCTGTTTTTCCCTGAGGGTTGCTACAAATGCAGCAGCTGTAGCCTTGTGACACAGACATAAAAATCGCTGAAGTTGTTCACACTGACAGGAAAAGTGTTTTGTTTCGTTACCTCACTCAGTTAAAGCAGTGCAAGCACTAGGTAGAGACCGTGCTTTATTTGCCTTAGCACTTTAATCTTGCTCTTTGTTGCCTAAAGCACAGGGAGAAAAATGAAAAGCTTTCCCTTGACCTGAAAAGCAGCTCCCACCTCCAGTGCAATAAATCTGCGAAGCGGAGCTGCATCTCATTAGATGTATTTTGAGGGTTCATACTGGCTGGATTCTGCTGTTCTTTCTTTCACTGCCCCCATGAGTTCAATGGACACACAGCCTGGTCCCGAGAGCTCTCGGAAATGCCACTCTCATTTTCTAGTTAGCTGTGGAAAAAAAGTTAGGCTGCATTTATTTGGGGGCTGCTATCTAGCTGCATTTGGTTTTGTAACGTGCTGAGTTTCTGCAACTCCTCTTGACTTCAGAGGCAGCCTCAAGCTTTTGCTTTTGCCAATCAGGCCTGCCTGCATCTTTGGTTTGGTCACCTCTGTTATCTTTTTGGCACCCATCCTAGGAATCAAACTCTTCAGTAGTCACCTCCTGACTGACCCATTCTGCACGACGCAGCAGCAATGGAAAACCACTGCCGCTTTTTCCTAGACTGGCTTCTTTGCAGGGACGTGCAGGGGGCTGGGGGCCCAGGAGAGAGTCACTTCCCCAGCCATACCCACCGGAGCACTCATCTCCCACATGGCTCCATCCCTTCCCTTGCCACCCCCGGGGGTGGCTGCCCCACACCATCCTCATGCTGATCAGTGGGGGACTTACTTCATGCCCAGAGCTAGGACGAGGTGGGGGTGTGGGACGGGCATGTCCTTGCGGGTGCTGCAGCCAGGGCTGGAAGCAGACAGGTCTGGGTTGTGGGGCTGCTCTGCCCCCCCCGGGCAGCGCCACAGACCAGCCCCCCTTTTCCCCCCCTCTCCCCCCCCACCCCCGTTTTCAGCTGGGAACGAAACCAGCAGCAATTATTCAAGCCAAGCACGTAAATCTGGCAGATCCCGCGGCTCCGGTTTGACGCAGCTACGCAGCACAGTGTCTGGACACGCAGCCCAATCCCCCTTTCTCCCCTTGTTTATTTGCCCCACAGAAAAAAAGAGCAGTGAAGTTACCAACTTGGAGCCGCACCGAGGGGTTTGGGGTGTTCGGGGTGCCGGGAAGCGGAAAGGACGGGTGGAGGGAACACCGCGGGAGTCGGGGGAGCCGGGGCCAGGAGCCGTGACGGGGCAGCCCGCGTTACATAAGGCGGCGGCTCCGCACCGCTCCGCAGCGCGGAGACCGGGGCGGGGGGGCCGGCACAGGCTCAGCCCCGCCGTGTCACGGCACAGTGGCGCTGGAGCCCGCGGCACGCAGTGCCCGAGGCGTCCGGGGGGCAGCGGCGCCGGAGGGATGGAGCGCGGCTGCGGGGAAGCCCCGGGGGCTGCCCGTGGTCCCTGCTGGCAGTGCCCGGCCCCGGGGGGACCCCGCGGGCTGGGCGTTATGTAACCCCCCCGCCTTCCTTACACAAACACCTTTCCAGGGAGAGGGGCCAAAGTACTAAACGCCGACTAATTGCAGGAACTGATGTTATTGCCTTTTTATGTTGTTTGTTTGCTTTTTGTGTTTTAAATTTTATTTCTCCCTCTTCTCACTCTGAGCTGCACAACCACAACTGCTCTTGCCCGCGGTCCTGTCCTGGAATGAGGGAGCACCGCCGCTTGCCAGTCGGGAATCGCTTCCCAGTCCCGTGTTCGGGGGGGCAGCCCCGGGGCGGGGGGCGCGGAGCCGCAGGGCGCTGCAGCACGGCCGCCTCCACTGCCGCCGCGGGGGCACCGCGACGGCTCCCGCGGCCGCGGTGCTGAACATACACACACACAGAGACACACAGACACAGACACACAGACAGACACACGCACAGACACACACACGCACACAGACAGAGACAGAGAGACAGACACCTCTCAGCCCCCGGTCTCGGCGCGGGCCCCGGCGCTGTCCGCGGTGCTGAACACGCACACGGACACACAGACAGACACAGACACCCGTCCCCTCCCCGTCCCGCTCGGGCCCGGCGCTGTCCGCGGTGCTGATGCTCCGCCGCAGCCCGGCGCGGCGCGGGCGCTGCAGTGCTCCGGGCAGCACAGCCCGGTCCGGCCCAGCAGCGCAGAGCGCCCGCAGACCCTTCTTCCCGCTCCGAGCTGGGAATGGCGCTGGTTCCCCTTCTCCTCCGACCTTCCCTTCTCCGCCGGCCTCCTGCCGCCCGCACGGCCGAGAGGCACAGCCCGGCTGCCTCCCCTGGCTCCGGCCGGCGATGGGGCTGGCGGCGAAATTACCCCCTTCTCCCTGCCCTTCTCTGTCCCCGCAGCAGCCCAGAGGCTGGAGACAAAAAGCCGAACGGGTCCCACTTTAAATATATCCTTTTTTCCATTTCATTTTCGTCAATACCGCCCCCTCCCCCTGCTCAGCCGATGCCCGCGGTGGTCTCCCACCTTTACCTGGGCTGGCGGAGCGCGGCGCGGCGGGGTCGGTGGGTCGGTGCCGCAGCTGGATGGGAGGCAAGGACAGGAGGCTGCTGACCTCCGCGGGTCTCCTTCTTCAATGGATCGGGAGCCGTGCCCTCATCAAAGATGGCCGTCCGCTCCTACGTCAGCAGCTTTTAATAGCCCTCCCCGGCGGGGGGAGCGGGAGGGGGCAGAGCGGGCCGGGCGGGTTTGAGTCATCGCCGCCGCACCGCTCCCTCCGCCGGCCCCGCCGCCTCCCGCAGCCGCCCCGCCGCCGCCTCCCCGGGGCCGGGGTCGGGGCAGGGGGCTGAGGGCGGCTGCGGGCGCACCGCCCAGGCAGGGGGGCAAGGGCCCTCTCGCAGCAGCGATTTCCTCCGCCAAAGGGGTGGTCCGAAGAGGGTATCCCTCTGAAGTCCCCGGTACTCCATATATGGCCAATCTACGTGGGCTTCTATTTTTATGTGTGAATTCTTCCTTCTCTCCCCTCTTTTTATTTCTCAGAACATCCTGCCAGGGGTCTGGGTGTGTTAATCTGTTTATTCTCCCTCTCCTCCCCCCGCTCCTAAGTCGGAGCAGCCAAACACAAGGAAATCCATTGTTAAGGACATGTGTTGTAACTGATCATTTGAGGGACAGGTTCAAAAACGAGAGAGAGAAATTAAAAGCAATGCCTGGGCATGTACATGAACACACACACAGCACAGTGAGCACATCCCACTGCTGCTGAGGAAGGAAACAGTAACTCTGTTCCAGGAAAGTGTCTGGCTTATTTATCATGAATTAATTAAAATATTCATTCTGAGTGTACCTAATTTGGAGCAAATGGAGCTGTCTCCAGTGTGATTTCTAATGGGGAGGAAATCCTTTCATTTCATACAAAACTGTGTATGTTTGTAAAATTTATCTCTTAATGGGGATCTTAATGAAGGCTGGGGATTGCAGTCGAAGTGTGATGCTCTCTTTCGTAACCTCAGTCATCCTTTTCCTTTCACTCCACAAGCCTTAGTGCTTTCATTTATGGAACCATCCAGACCAGAAGATGAGCAACGATGTCTCCCTCTTCCCTGTCTCAGCCTCTCCTGCGAGCAATAAGCAAGCACTGTCTGTGTTTAACTCTGAAACCCTGTGTGCAGGCTTCTCTAAACAGTCTGCGGGTGACAGAGTCAAAACATCACTTCCACGTTAGCGATAATTCCATCCTCATCCTCTCTCCTTGCCCCCCCTTTTGCCAAGGCGAAGAAAACCGGAAGAGAGGGAAGGCGATGCAGCTGTATTTTGAAGCACGTTCATCTCGTGTTATGGTTGTATGGGCGTGGGAGAGGGACGGGGAGGGGAGGGGAGGGAGGCGCAGGGGAGAAGGAGAGAGAATTGCGGGTGATTCCTCCTCCTCTGCTCTGTAGTTCCCCACAGAAAAACGTGACTGTAGATCGTGCTTTGTGAGTCTCACCCTCTTCCTACGAAAATATGTCCTTCAGTCTCTTTTGAAAGGAAGCAGTCAAAAGTTTGCTAAATATACGAAAAGGAATTCTCAGTTGAGAGGGGCTTCCTGCTGCACTGGAGTATCTAATGAGCTGTGCACACAGAAACCTCAGGGAAGGAGAGAACCTGTCATGTTCATGGGCTGTAAACACAGCCTGAGATTAACACTGTGCAGACATCCCCGCTCCAGGTGAGGGATCTGGAACGGCAGCCTGATTGGGAAATGGATTTAGCGTCATAAATGGCAGTTTGGGAAAACAAACCTTTCCTGGCCGCCTCCCGCACGGGTTAAACGTGCCCAGCGCTCGAGTTCGGTGTGCACTGCAGATGGCAAGAGGAATCCCAGAGTGAGCCCTGCTCTGGAATCCAGGCTGTCCATGAGCAGGCATCGTGCAACTTCCTAGCACGCACAGAAAGTTAAAAAGGAATTCTCAGTCAGACAGCTTGGCTGATAGGTGCTTTAGAACTAAGTATGGTTTTTGAGAGAGCAATACTAGTACTTATTAATAGTTCATATAACAGTAGATAAGGGGAGGAAAAGAGAGATTATCAACTGTTGTTTTGGCTAAGCCACCAGCACTGCAAAATGCAGGCTGGGTTTGGATTCAGCCCAGTAATGCCTCGGAGAAGAATTTCAGTCCATTGGATACCAGCAGGGATGAATTTGGCTCCTTGTATCAAAAGTCAGGGAGGAAAATGCAGTGAAGGCAAAATAAAACGCAGCATATCTTGGGGAAAGAGAGGTAAGGAATGGTAAAAGGAAGAGAAAGCAGAGAGGGAGTGGGAGGAGGAGAAGAGGTAGTTTTCCAGTGAGAAAACTGGGTTCAATTTAAGATTCGTTTTCCAGCTCTGCTGCAGCAGAAATCATGTAGTTTAATAAAACAACATAGGGCAGAATCATTAAATAGATCACAAACATCACCCAATAAGCTTAGTAGGAAAAACTCCCTTTCCTACAGTTATTCTGAAAATGAGCAAGGGAAGGGATGGATCCTGTGTTGTTCAGGAATGTGGATGCCTCTATCCTGGGAGATGCAGAGGGGGGCAGGCTTTTGCACTGCAGCGCCAGGATTTCTGTCGCAATAAGTGCTACTAAGCAATTTCAACTGATTCTTTAGCATCTTTTCAGGATAATTTAAAAAAAAAAAGTAAAAGCACACGGGGAGTTTATTGACTCTGGTAGTACTTGAACACTCGTTTCACACTGCATACAGGGGACCTGTGAGAAGTGAAGCCTATAAATGAAGTAGGAGGAGAGAGAAAACCGGAATTTGGTCTAAGAATGATTCAGCTCCTTCTTAATTATTCAGGCAAATATTCAGCAGGCTTAACAACCAGTACCTGTGGGCACAGCCCATGAATAATGAGGCAGGGAACATGCTCTCCTGCATGAAAGCAGCATGATGTGTGTTCCCACATTACCAGCCAGGAGCCGGAGAAGGGCAGAACAGGCAGAGCCTGCAGCAGGTTTAGCGGGGGAAAGAACAGCCCTTGTTTTGTCCATGGTTTGGGATCTGTGGGCAGTGGAAGCTTCCTGGCTGCTCACAGCATCACCTTCAGCCTCCAGCTCGCACCCCTGTGTGCTGCAAAGCTGGGCTCTGAGGCAGCCAAGTGAGGGAAACACCAAAATGCTGACAGTGCCACCAGCTCCTGGATGTTATTTCCCAGGCTCTCTTAGAGTGAGCTGTAACACCAAGACTGCCTTGATTCTCTCCACCTTGCTCAGACATTTCCTTTTTCGTTTTCTTTTTCAGCAGAGAGGGAAATACCTTGTTTATCCAAGTGCCGCTCATCTATGCCTCAGTTATGCAGCTGGGAAAGAAACTGAACTAAGCATAAAGCTTAGTTCAAAAGAGAGGGAAAATATACCTGCTTTGGCACTAAACATTTCCCAGCCTCTCTGGTTTCTGCCTTTTCCCTGGCTGAGATGCCAAGGCATGCCCCAGTCTGATATGGGCTGTGCAATAAGAACAGTTTGAGGATGGAGCCCTTTATGCAGAACTCCTAATTACCTTCTGTCATTCACTGCTCTTTATGTAACTCTGAATTTTGACCATCAACAGTACTTGCATCTGTGCCCCAGGCTGCTTCTGATTAAATTTGAGAGAATGGCTAATTTTTCCCTGCATTTTCAGGATCTCTAGATAGGCAGTTAAGCTGTGGGCTTTTTTAAGGACCTGTCTGTGATCGGGAGCTCCAGTTTAGGCCAAGCCAAGATTCCTCTGAGGCTTATGTTCAAAAATAGAGATTTAAAATACGATTGTAACATAAACCCTTGGAGATGAGTCCCCACCGATTTCCTGATCACTCTTTTAGATGTGCAGAGACAGATTCCCAAAGGTGTTTTGGTACCCAATTCCTGACTAGTTGCTTAAAGAGCAACCAGGGCTTAAATTTTTGGTAAGTCTGGCTTCCACTGCTGCCCCCACCTCCCTGTGCCTTGGCTGGGTCCTTCTCACAGCTATGCTATAACTGTGTCATTCCTGCAATGCCAGACTTTAACATTTATTATCCCGTAGGCAGAGGAGAAGTAGTCACAACATAACCACATCTCTGAGGATTATCATCTGGCATGGAGGTGGGACTGGTCTGAGGTCTCCAGAAACCTTGCCAATGGGAGTTTTAGGGCCAGCTCAGCTTTCATGAGAAGAAAGCTCTGCCCAAGAGAGTCACAAAGGTATTGGACACAGAGAAAGGAGGAGTAGGGAAAGAGGATATAAAACAGCTTTCTCTATGTGCCTGTGACAGATATAGCAGGGAAGGATTAAACTCCAATTTTTAATTTAAAACAATCCTGATTTAGTAAAGTAAACCATCATCAGATTTTAATTATCCTCCTGTGCATGTGACCTTAATTTGGGAACCATTTCAAAAACCTGCCTAAAAGCTGAATTAAGGAAGGACAGAGGTTCCACAAAGCAGGGCGCAGGCTTAACTGGGAGATGTGAACATCAAATCATGGTACAACTCCTTCTGGCTGCTGTGCAAACTCAAGGGCGCCTAAAGGCACCAGGCATTTCTATCTGATCACAAAACACCCAGTGCTGCACTTCTGAGCACTGCTGGCACTGATGGGGTGAGGCCTGTTTGGGTGAAGCTGTGATCAACCAGAAGTTAGGTTCCAGCCTGGGAAAAGGAGGAAATGTCAGGCCCTTGGAGCCTAGCTCAGGCTGCCTCAGGCCGTGGGCTGCAGAGCCAGGCTGGAGCAGGGAGCACGAGCTCCCTCCAGCCACAGCGAGTCGGTGCCTTGTGCTCACACAGAGGGGCGACAGAGGCATTTTCCACCTGTAGGAACAGCAAGAACAAAGATGTGGGACAAGAGTTCGAAAAATGTATCTTCCAATCTGGCCATTTAGGGCTTCTTCAGTGCCCCACCACTGTCAGGTTTTACAGCGTGCCGAGTAAATTGACTGCTGTTTGGTGCTGCTGTCTCCAGTTTCTTTTGCCTGACTTTTCCATGAGCACATAAACACGGTAGCACACACCAGTGTATTAGTACACAATGCCATTTACTTGCAATTGCCTGTATGATTTTAGCCATATACTCTGACCACTAATCTTTAAGTGAGTGCAAATTAGATTGCTGGTTTAATCCACACTTTTAACGAGGTTATGCTTTTGGGGGATATTGCTTGTTTACAGGAAGCATAGGCTATTTAAAACTGGGACTTCTGGAACTGAGAAGTGCAATTCTCTTTGTGTGCAGGCTTTGAAATCAGCGGAGCTGTGATGAGTTCAACAAGCTGGCTTGTGATTTTTAATAATCCACCTGGAGATGAGGGCATGGCTGGTCCTTCCTTTATGGTTATAATTGCCAACTGCACAATACATGTGTTTGTTACAGTATTTGTTGAATCATTTTTGAATGCTGTGAAGTGGCACATGAGTACTAACTTCATTCCACTTGTGCCTGATTATACTGAGCGAGGTAAATGGGATTTAAGAAGGGAAACGGAAACCTCACTAATTTTGAAGCAAAAATGTAAAGCAAACCAGAATGTCCCTTCTCCTCCCAGATACTGGTTTCTGTCCATAAGATAGACAGCCCTTAGGGTCCTCTACAGAGGTATCAGTTCAGGGCTATCACCTGTCACAGCAAATGGTGAAAGGCACAGCAGATGAGGATCTCCTGAAGATGCTGGCCCACACCAAAATGAAGGCTAGAGCTGCCACGTCAGACCGTGCCAGCCTGGTGACTTCCTCTGACTTTAGCACGTGTGATACCGCTTGGGTCTTTTACAAGGAGAAACGCTGGCCATTTCCCTGACATCCTGATGTGTCTCTCACCCTCGCCTGTGAGGCAGCCTCAGCTAATGAAAACCGGCTGAGCTCTTTTGACCTTAACATTTTGCACCTGGCCCTGATTTGCTCCATCCCGACCAGGATGCGGCTGTGGCTCCACCCCTCCCTTACACAGGTAAAAAGGCTGGTGAGAGACAGATGCTCTTTTGTCATGAAAGTTCCCTTGCATAAACTTTGTCCTGGAGGAGTGAGTTTGTAGCTCAAAGAGGAGCTGTAAGCACCAAGTTTTTTCCTCTCCCTTGCTGTTTCCTCTCCTTAGAGTGCGTGGGAATGTGTTGACTGTTAGTAGGTCTAGTTCCTGCTCTTCCTTTAAACTGGGTCATCACAATTTACCCTCCTACCTCCTGTAAGGATTTGGGGTTTTTTTTTCCTCTCTACCCTTCGATATTATCCTTCTGCAACTCTCCCTCTCCTCCCCTTCTTCCCCTTCCCCCTGCTTCCTCCTTACTCTAAACAGGAGGAAAGTGGGTCACTTCATAATTGCTCTTCTCTATTTCAGAGAAACCCGGAGGCACAAAATGGAACAAACAGGTAAGTGTCACTAATTCAGGGGAGCTTTAAAGATACTTTCTTTTTGGATGTCTCCTGGGCTTGCTTCACTTGCTCCTTTCCATTTGTTTCCAAACTCCTGCTATACCAACTAGTGCTGCTGTCTGTAGCTGAATTGTGTAACTAAAATTCAAGTTGAGACTAAGTGACTTGGGATGCTGAAAGTAAGCATGTTGTAGTTCTTCCTCTCCCTTTTACACTTTTTTTGGTTCAATGGAATGAAAAATTTTATGAAGGAGATGAATCGTACTTAAATATGCCAAGGAGGGAGTGAGTCAGTGTTGATGCAATAATTTGCAATAACCTTCGGCATCCATAGGAGTGATTCAGAAAAAGAAGGAAAGGCTTCCTCACTCATTAAGTCCTTATCTGTGAGCTGTCTGCCACACAACAGGACTTTAGATCATCCTCAGTTAGACAAAACAAGAGATGTGCAGTCCAGTCAAGCACAAAATTCTATTTTTTTCTTAATGTAGGCACAGTCCCAGGGATACTTTTGCCCCTGAGGCCTCATTTTGTCAGGGCCATTATCTGCTGCTTTCAGTGAAAACCTTAATGTTAAGCTGAGTCCTTCTCCGAGGAGTGAGTTGGAGCCTGGTTCCAGGTGCGATGTTAGAGGACTTCCAGGGTTAGGAGATTCAGTAGCTGAGGGTGAGGCCTTTGGCAGATAGGCATAATGCTTTTGGCCTTTTTTTTTTTCCCTGAGATCCTGGTTTTACAGGTCCTAGCACTGTACTGCTCACCATTAGCTTTTACACAACATAGATAATTAATATGGAGTATGTCAGACAAATGAAATTGCTGTTCCTTATAGAGCCCATGAGTGTTACTGCCCATCACAAGGTTATTATTGTAGGGTTTCAGTTTTGACTTTTGGGTAACACCTTTTGCTCCAATTTTCACTGTGCTGTGCAAGAAAACGTTATCTCTCTTTAGCAAATTCTCTTGCTATTTGCTATGCAGAGTGGAGGATGAGACCAAGCTCTAGAAGAAGGGCAGGGACCTGTGTTTTGCTCCTAGCCTGGATATTGAACAGCTGTACCCTTCTGGAAAAAGGCACTTCCACCTTGAAAATTGGTGCTTTGGGCTGAGCTACAAAAGTATCAGCCCCCTGTGAGCACTGCCTGGCACAGTCCTTGATGGTGTTTCACAGAACATGCTGCTCTTCCGCTATTGAAACAGGGGTTGCTGCCTCTCTTCCTGTTGCTTCTTCCTCCCTATTAAGGTTGTAAATATTTCCATCTTCGCGTATTGTTTACTATGCGTCTGCCCAGTGGGACTTGGTGCTGCCTCTGTAATCTACATCTCCAAGGAGAGCCTGGAAAGCCAACAGGGCAACTGCCTGGAGAGGAGGTTTCTGTTTGTTAGGCAAAGGGAAGGTATAAGCTTGCTGATCTTTTTGGAGACTCATTTCTGTCACTAAGGGCTCTTGGGAAAGCCTGATGTGTCTGTTTGATCTCTGCCCAAAAAGGGACTACATCAGACAGGGAACCCACTCCAGGGGAAATGGCAAGTGTTCCTCTGGGCTGTGGTGTCAACTTTGTCACGTGGATGCGCATCTGGAATAATTCAGGTGACTCCAAGGAGGCCAGATTTATTCTATACAATGGGATTGAGTTTTAAGATAGACCAGACAAATATGTAGCTTAAGGTGTTAACCCTTTTTGTTCCTCAGATTCCATATACATTGCAGTAGGTTTAAAATTGCTCCTGGCAGTATTCCTCAGCCTTGTTTGAGGCAAAAAGGAGTCTAATGCATCCTTGGTCTGATAGGAGTACTCCCTCTGAGGATTTATGGGTCAATGTCTTCATATATCTCTAAAATGGGAGTGAAAACTGCCCTGGTAACTTCCTGAGAGTTATTTCCATTTCCCCTCCTGGTGTTCTGCAGATAATTTATATTTTTTTTAATTGATAAACTTGCTGAAAATTACAAGTGAGGGAAACAAATCTGTCAAGGACTCCCCATCTTCTGAATGTGGAGTGTTGTTTTTTCTTCCTCCCTCCTCCTAAAAAACTTACAAATGTTCAAAATATTTTGAGAAACCAGTGCTCCTCTGAAGAAAAGTACTTCTCTCAGCCTAACTCTTGCCCTTGGTGTTTTCAAGGTGTTTTAAGGAGAGTTCTTTGACCTGCCTCTTTCTAAAATACACACAGCTATGGACTTCTCTTGAGTAATTAGTGAGCCTTGTTCTCACATGAGGTATATGCATAATATGGAGCTGAATCTGAGATGTCAGTTTACTGCTGAATCTACATTTTTCATGCAAGTACCAAACACTGGAGTGTGATAACACTTGACCACCTGCACCGCTGTGAAACCTGGTCCTGGTGTGTCAGGGGGTGTTATGAGTCAGGCCCGGGTGTGTCGCCATGCTGAGGAGCTGCTTTCATGTTCCCTGATCAAGGTGTGCTCTTGCAGTGTAAGAACGTGAGAGGAAAGGACTGGAGAATGTGGAGACCTGATCCAAAATTTCCTGTGGGCTTTAACACAGGTCTGCAGACAGCTTTGGGGTGACATGGATTCCTGTTGGATCACTTATAAATAGTTCCCTAGAGATTCTCTCTTATGCAGTAAAACTCCTCATTACTGGAAGACTGTCTGAGCAACCCACCCACCAGTCAGACTGCAGCTCTCACACTTGCCAAAAAAAGAGACCCTTTATTAAGAGGAGTCCCTCACAGCCAGCCCAGACCACAACTGAACACCCCTAGGTGAGGGTGAAACCTACCCTGGGACCTCCGTTAAGCCCATTGCAGCCCTTGTCAGGCTCAGCTGCCTTTCCAGATCCTCTCAGTGCCTACAGCAGTGCTTCCTTTTTTGCTGTGGACCTCAGAGCAGGCCTATGGCATTTTTGTCTCTGACTCATGTCAGAAATGCTTTTGAAAGATGTCCAGAGACTTGGTCTTACTCATGATCTCCCAGCACCTTTCCAAGGTGAAGGGATGGAGTTAAAAGATGACTAGAGAAATAATAATCTATTTTAATTGTTTATTATCTTGTTATTTTAGTGTGGCTGCTACAGCTGAAACAATGTAATGTTCCTCATGACCAGGATGATCCAGATAACAGGGAGATTAAAATAGGCCTTTGCCTCTGGCATTCTTTTTGCTGTTATGATCTCAAAGGATGCTGAGTATTGCTCTGCTGGGAGCTGGGCTCTTAGTTTGGCTGAGGCTGAGCAAAGGAGATGGGGGCTCCTTATGTGCCTCTCTGCAGGCAGTGTGGGCCTTGGTGGAAGCAAAAGCACAAGGTAAACAGAGCTGATGTCCCCTGTGTGGTAGAGGCTTAGAAAAGGGACTGTGGCCCTTTGTTGCTGATCACCTGGGAAGTGAGAGGGGTGCTGTGGGCCTTGGAGCACCCCCAAGGCACAATGAGCTGCAGGGAAGCTTCTTTCCCACACCTGACCTCACCATGATCTGGATTCATGGTTTGCTATTTGACTTTTGCTGCACCTGGGGGATGGAGGTTAAGCCTTTGCGGTATGACTGTTGACCAGTTGTTTTTTCCACAGCTCAAGGAAGGCCAAAAGTAAGGTTTAATGTCTAGGCTGACTCTTGGCTTCTGGGTGACAGACTGCTGGGACTTGGCTGCTTGTATCAGGCTGAGATTTGTGCAGGGGAGCATTTGAGAAGAGGCAGGAAGAGGTGAAGAATTGAGGGTGGAGCAGAGTCCTGTACGAGCAACCGAGTTGAAGCTGTGAGGTCAGCAATCAGGTCTGATTGCAAAAGGACAGCTAGCCAGGCAAATTCTTATGGTGTCTGCCGTGACACAGTGGTTGTGTGTGTTACCTGCTCAGGGGCTGGGGTGCTAATGCTGCCTCACTTGATGTGCTTCAGTGCTGGCTTTTGCCTTGTCCTTGCCCCAAACTTTGTGAGCACTTACCTGTCAGGGGATCCCAAGCAGGCACCCAAGTGTTTTGTGGGAGTGGATTATTCCTGGGGTGTTTTCAATCACACAGCACACATGCAAACAAGATCAAGATGTGCTGAGGTTTATATCTGACTCATATGTAATAGTTCAAGGAACAGGAGAAGCTTCTGCTTGCCCCAGAAGCAGGTGAGCAATGTCCAAAGCCATATGCAAGATGAGTCTGGACATGAAAATAGCTTTGTTGCAGCTTGTCTTTTGTGCCTGTTGTGCCAGTGTTGAGGAATACATTCAGGGCAGGTAGCTCAGGGTGAAGCTGCAGACTGAGCTGAGGAGACAGGAGCCTGAGACAAGAGGCCCTGAACTGGAGCTGACCCCAGCCTGAGCTACCTGCCCCGAATGTATTCCTCAATAGTCAGGATGCTCCTCCTGCCTCCCCAGCCTTGCCCCAGTGTGATGCAGAGCCTCTGGCTGGCAGACCAGCAGGGAGCAGAGCTGCTCCTGTTCCCAGTGGGCAGGATCCTTGGAAGGCAGTGAGCTTTCATGGAGTAGGAAAGGTCTGCGGGGAAGGCCCACAGAGCTAGTTAAGCTCTTCACCCAGAGGGTGGTGGGGCACTGAACAGACTCCCCAGGGAAGTGGTCACAGCACCAAGGCTGCTAGAGTTCAAGGAGCATTTGGACAACACCCTCAGGCACATGGTGGCATTCTTGGTTATGTCCTGTGGGGAGCCAGGAGTTGGGCTTTGATCTTTGAGGGTCCCTCCCAATCCAGAATACTCTGCGCTTCTGTGATTTGATTTGTGATTTGATTTTTCTGAGTGTCCCCTTGCTCCTGTGAGTCACCTGGCATGTGGCCCTGATGCCTCACTGGGTGATGCTCTCTGTGTCAGCATTGGAGCCTCTCTGCAGAAGGAACCTTCAGCTGATCCCAGCTCTCCTGCACAAAAACCCAGCAGGTTGGCAGAATCGATCACGCTAAGGCAGAAATAGCTTTGTGCTGGAGCCAAGGTCCTTTCAAGGTAGGAGTCCTTCATTTGGGTGATTTTAGCAGCACTGGGCTTGTTGGTAATCTCAGCTATTTGAATTCATTGGGAGTCCAGCCCCAAATACATGGTACTCAAAGAAATTGAAAATAATCCCTTTGGAGCACATATTTGCTTTCTAGCTCTCAGCTACTTGAAAGCTGTGCTTCCAGCACTTACACCTCCAGCCACAGCTGGTAGAAAATGGACCAGAGATTGTCACAGTACAGAGCCTGGCAGAGTAGGAGCTGCCCTGCTGGTGTCGGGGGAGTTGGATCATATGCTGCCTCCTAAGCTTTGGAGGCTCCTCCCAGGAATTTTCCATTTTTTCCCTGTTCCCCACACATGTGCTTCTGATAGGAGCCAGAATGTGGCCCTGCATGGATAGGGCAGCATTGCTGTGCCCTCTTGTGTTGGCACAGGGGCTATCCAAAACTTCCAGCTGTTACTACGCTGTTACATAGATGACCATTCATAACACAGCCTTATTCACATTGAAAGCTGGAGAAACTTCTGGGTGTGTTAAAGGTACTGGAACTTTTCTCTTTCAATTGATCTGCTTGGTGACACTGATTGGTTTTGCTGGGGGGAGGGTCAAGGTTCTGTACAGTTTGTTGTTTTTATCTCCCCCCATAAACAGATAATAATTAGCACAGGCTGAAGGGAGGAGCAGCCTGCATGTATTAATATCATGGCATGACATTTCCTTGTGGAAATGGAGCTCACCTGTATGAAGAGTCAGCCCTGGCACTGTTTTCTTCCTGCATATAAAGCTTGAGATGCTGCCATCCTATGCAGCAGTCCCACTGCTTATTTGGCAATAAGCAAGTGAGGCCTTGCCTGATACTGGGTATGAATCCACAGTAGGGAGGAATTCTCCCACACACCGCCAGGGAACAGATTTATTGCCACATATCCACACACGGTGCCGAATTCACCTAAGTCTCTTCTAATGTTCTATTTTAATTGCTCGTCTCAGCCAGCTGATGATAAATCAGTCTTAAAATTGCAGTGGGGATTTGGGGGGTAGGGATTGAATGAGATTTTACTGATATTATAGCAAAAGGTCTTTTCTATCTTTTCTGGGTAAATTAATTCTATCCTTTTGGTTGTATTAAAGATCTTTCAGAACCAATCTGCCAGCATCCCTCTCTGCACACTGAGCAATCACTGTGCAGACTGCTGCATCCCCAGCCAGCAGAATGCTGCGTGCTGGCTGGAGCCCTCAGCTCCACCTGCCTGCACTGAAAATCAGACTGCAGGGAAGAACTTGTGCTAGAAGCCTCTTGTTTTCTCTTTGATTTTTTTTTTTTTTTAAACCCATTCTGTAGAGCTAAACTGTAGTTTTGCAGTGCTTGTGGGACCAGCATCTGAAGAGTAACAAAATACAGCGTGTGAAACAGTTCTCCCTCCCTTTCAATGCAGGAGCAGTTGCAGGCCATAACCTGAATCTTAGCGTTACAGTTCAGCTACTGAGTTTTATAAGTTCCTTTTTTTTTTTTTTTTTTAAAGCATTCTGTAGAAATCCTATGTTTTTCTTTCCTAGTATATGTTTTTTTTTTTTTAAAGCATTCTGTAGAAATCCTATGTTTTTCTTTCCTAGTATATGGTCTTTTCCAAGAGGGGCTTTTGGGAGCAGTGGGTGCCTCATAATTTGGATATAACACCATCAATTATAAATGAACATGACAGTAGTGCCTAAAGCAAGACTAATCCCATCTTGTCTTGTGCTATATAATATATATATAATAATGAAGATACTCATGCCCCAATGATTTTGTGGCCTAAAATAGGTAACACTGGCAAAAGGCAGTAGAAAATAGTCATTTTTGGTCTCTGCTTTTCTGCTTTCAGTAAATTTTCCCTGTAAGCTGACAACTCCAAGACTGTGCAAGGTAATGGTTATGATTAATCCAAGAGACCAGGGAGGTATTTAAATTTAAACTGATATGCTTCAGATCATAATTCAGACTCTGAGGAAGAAATTATTGATTGTGATCTTGCTTTTTTCTTTTTTTGCTTGAGACAGTCTTGTAACTGCCTAACTGGGGAGATGATGGGAAGATAAAGCAGTGCATGTACCCTCATTCCAGATCCTCCTTGGCATCTGAGGCAGAGCTGCCACCAGTGTGGTATGGAGAGGTGTCCTGTGATGGGCACACATGGCAGGACAGTGCAGCCACTACTTTGCTAAATGGCCTTGCAGACACCAGCCAGGACCCGGGCAGTCCCTTGGCTAAAGATGCAGCAGCACATCAGAATAGGGTTTAAAATAGCAACTGGAACCAGTTTTGTGGTGGGCAACAGCTCAGGTCATACAATAACCACCACGGACTTTGGGCAGTGGACAGAAACACTAGGGAATCTCCCAATGGCCCTTGAACTTAAAACATCGGATTTAACCAAGACTGACCCACGGGCTTCAGAACCCAACCCTGTGGAGTGACAGTACTTTGCTGTGGCAACTCTGAGCCAGTGTGCAGACTGGGAGGCCTGTTCCGGGAGTCATTATCAATTTTGCTATTAACTTAGGTGCTCCAAAAGGCTGCTTCCATGGATCACTGGGGTTTGGCTCTGTGTAGATAAGTCTGTGTAAGAGAAGTATCAATAGCTTAACGTAGGTGAGGGAAAGGAAGGGAAGACAATATCTAAACTAGGCAAGATTTTTTTTGTAGGAAAAGCCCATGCTAATTAAAGGCATGAGCCTGATTCACAGTTTGCAAAACTATTTGCAAGAACCTGGTTTGGCAGGGAAAACTGTTATTCACTTATATAACATTTTTTTCGTACTCTTATAATATTTTTCATTGTTAGGTCTGGCGGTTTTCACATGAGCCTGTTTAGGTGCTGAGTAGTCAAACAATGTAAGTGAACCCCTGAATTCTCAGTGCTTACTGAGACCAACAAAGTACAGACTCTTTCTGATGGCTCCATTCCTGGGACAGTGAAACAGGTCCAAACTGCCTTCATTCTCTGTGGAAACTGCAAGGCAATGGGAGGAATGAGGTAATAAGATTCCAGTTCTGCTGCAATAAGCTTTGAAGGTAAATCTCTCTACATGTGGATTACCTTTTGTCATCTGAGAAATGATTAGATTTCTCTCTTGAAATCTAAAGCCTTTGTTTTCATCATTCTGCACATCTTGACTGGAAGATGAAATATTTTATCATTGTGTGCAAGTGAAATTCAGAGCACTGGTTTGGGGAATCCAACTGTGTGCTGCAAAGTTTCCAGTTCTGTTCTCCTAGGACTGCTGGTTATGATTCAGTAGACACAGCAATTATTTTGTCTTTAATTTTTAAAAAGTTTGAGCTAGGATCTCAGTTCAGTTTCTATTTTGTGCAGCTAAAGATGAGAGCTCTTGACATATCCCAAGATACTAGGAAATGTAAAAAAGGTGGAGAACAGAGGTGTATCATAAAAGGTGAAATGTGAAAATTTTGGGTGGGGATATGACAGTATCCTCTAGTCTTTCTGAGTAGGCAGCTGGATGTTCATGGCTGGTTATTTTTGTACAGAAAACTGCTGGGGTCTGGGAGAGAGCAGGTGAAGCAGGAACATGCTCTGTTTTGTTTGCTTAGCCTTCATTAGAAGTCAAGCAAAAAAAAAAGTATCTTGATATTGTGGAATCCTCAGATCTAAAGAAAAAACAGCAATGGTGCATTCATGGAGGGAAGGAGTTTGGGAAAAGGGGGAGTACTTGGGTGTTACCCCTCAAAGGTGGAGGCAGAGATTGGTCAGAACAAGTACCTTAGCTTGGCTGTACAGTGGTACGTTAGAAAATAGGTTAAAATCACTGCTTTGTTCTCTAGTGGAAGGCAGTAACTCATGAGAGGACTTTTCTCCATCTGGACTCACTACTTTTTTTGATGGCAACCTGGGATTAAGTCTTCATCTTCCACCAGTTTAATGACCTTTTGAGACAGAGAAATCCATGAGAAGAGGAATTCTCTGAGCTGTCATATCACAGAGCACAGTGACAGGGACTGTCCTGCTTGGGCAGAGGTTGCGGTTTCCTCCATGAAAAGGAGAATTTGTACAGTAATGGTCTCATCTTGCCTCAGCAGGAGGCTGGAGAGATTCAAAGGATGTATTTGTGGTGAGTTCTTACAGCTGTTCCTCTCCTGTGAGACACAGTGTGGTTAAAAGGCAAAACATTGCATAGCCTGGTACTTGTGGGTACTGCTGTTGTCTTTCCATGTCACTTTCACCCGGGCTTTGAAGCCTGGTGTTTTATAGGGACTGTAGCACATTTCCTACAGTGCTTCAGGGAGAAGCGTGAGACGCAGCAGTGATGGTTACGAGAGCAGAGGTTGCTTGGTGGCAGGTTTACTGTTTTCAGGTGGTGCATTTTGCTCCTCCATGAGTCAAAAACAGCTAGGAATGTTATACTGAAAATATCTTGAAGCCTGCCTCAGGGGACATGCTGACTTCTTCATAAGACACAAGGGTGCTCTAATGAGAAATGATATAAACAGTAGATAATGGGATAAAAATCCCAGGTGGAAGTGAGCTAAAAATTGTAACTTGCCCCATTATCTTGTCTTCACTTCCAAGGCACAATTTAGTTGATGGAAGAAGTCCAAGTGTGTTATATTTGCCATTCTTGGAGCACGTGGGCCAAGACTGATTTGTTGACTTGTGTTAAGGGAAAGGATTGACTTCAGTGTAACTCGTGCTGTAGCAGCATGGCCTAACCAGCACCAAAACTCAGGTCAGAAGAAATAGGACTATGTGTACAATAAGGCCCTGCTGCCCTCATTTTTTTTTCAGAAAAGTGAGTACTTTTCAGGAGCTTAGTGAAAATAAATAATGAAAGGGGTACCAAGATCAACAAAAATAATCTGTCCTGACATTTCATCTAGGGATACTTGAAATACCGCAAGAATCTGAAATCCACTGGGGGAAATGAGCCTGAAATGACAGGGCTGTGCAGGAGTTGTTCTGAGAACTGGAGGAAGACACAGAGTTAAAAATAAAACAAAGCAAGGGAAGATGCTGCAGTAACTTAGCCCACTCTGTATTGCTTTTGTATAGGTGTGGGGGAGAAGGCAGCAGCTGGCTGCTTCAGAAAGCCTATCTTTATTAAGTCAAATTTCAAAAAGCCAAACCAGTCAATATGAGGTGTAAAACCCCTAAGATCTCTTTTTTCTGATGGTGGCGCATGTATTTTTCCTCCTTTTCTTCCCTTGCACTTCCTGCCCCAACAGGAGAGAGCCCAAATGACTCTTCCTCCAGCGTCATTTTTCAGTGGTCCTCTTTTGTTCCCAGCATACACAACATGGGAGAAAGCAGTTAGAGATCTGACCCTGAATGAATTCTTAATTGCAGGTTTCAACCCAGTATGAAGGGGACTGATATTATTATTGGCAGTTGCTAACTGGTATTGGGACAGGATCACTCTTAAGTTTACTTTCTGGGGAAAATCCATCATGACAGCACCCATTTCTGTGACCTCTATTTTTAGCAGCTTTCTGTTTGTTCCTGTTTGTCTCTGAAGTGCTCTTGGTGTACCCAACAGAGGTGTCTGTGTTCCCTGGGGTCTAGTAGAGCAGACCACATGGATTACTCCAGTTTCAGAGTCCTTGGAAGTAGCATGGTCTGAACAAGCCCATTGCTTTGTTCCCTCTTAGAGCAAGAGAAGCCCTTTAATCCTTCAGATGATGTTCCAAAGCACAGAGTATTGATGGCGGGGGGGGATATAGACAGACTGACAAAAAGGTGCCTAGGAAAGGAATGATCACCTTTGATGCCTGGGGTGCCCACCTGAAAACAGAGACTAGACAGGAATAAGGGAATAAAGGGAGGTATTTATTTGAGGGGCCTTTGAAAGCACACCCTGGGCAGTCAAAGGCTCCACCCAAGATGGACACCGGGTCACGAGTTCTTTACATTTTTATAAGTTTGGTCCATTTGCATACCAGGGTTAATTCTCCAATTACAGCCCCAGTTAATGATGTAACTACCCGAAGTTTGCCCTCCTCTTCAGAGGCCTTAGTTTACATATTTTGGGGCCTGGGACAATCCAGGTGTCCTTGGAGAGCAAACCTAGAATGGCTTGTTCTGTCTAACCAGCATGAGAGAACAGCAGCTAACAGGCCACACAAAACTCCAGAGGTACACATTAGGCAGTATAGGATTTGAAAACTATAAAACTTAAAACCTAAGGCATCACCTTCCTGAAGGAGGGATGTGGGGTTGGTTTCTGTGTCCCTGTTCTCTGCCATTGTGTCTCAACCTAGTCCTTCTCAATCCATGAAGTGAGGAGAGTTCCCGTTAGCACTAGGCCTCTCCCAGAGCCAGCCAAGGCTGGTAATGAATCTTTGTGTGGTTTGAATGCCTTTCAATAACTTTCAGATAACTTCATCAATCACTGAATGGACCTTGGACAGCTGGAAGTGTTGTCACGGGGGAATGATCCCACTCCTGTTACCAACTCCTTTCAACAAGTGTTTCCTTTACAGAACACCCTCACATTATGACTGCATAGAATGTATAGAATATTGGTGTCCTACTGAAAAGAGGAATGAAAAGGCTAGGATAGTTTCTCTGCTGGCTTAAGAGGAGCTGCATAGATGGCATTGAAGGTGGGTTATATTGTGTCTCTGGGGAAAGAGACTTGGTGGACTGGCTCCTCATCTGTGTCAGAAGAGGTGTTGAAAGCCCCTGTGCTGTGTAGGGTACTAGGGCCCCACACACAAGTTTGCTTACACACAGGTTAGCTGAACTCCAGTCTCCTCTTGCTGAACCACATCTTAACCTCTAGGCCAGACCAAAACCAGTCTTGACAACCAGCAGAGTGACAGTATCGATGTTTGACACCTGTCTCTTTTAGAGGACAAGACTGATAAATCTGCAGCTTCCTCTGGGCCTGAGGCAACCAAATCCCCAGGCATGGTGGGCCAGTGAGGCTGAGCTTTCCAACCAGCCTGGAGCTTCAAATCTTTAAGACAGCTTCATCTGTTCCTGGGTCTAGTTTTGTAGAGGATCTCAAAGTGCTGGTATATGTATGTGGATGTCACTGCTGTCCCCTGAAGTTACCCAAATTCTGAAGATCTGACTCTCCTACAGGGAGCAGAGTGCCAAAGGCTGCTCTTGTAGTCAATTCCTTAAATGTCTACAAGATGCTTTACCAAAAGCAACCTCATACTGCTCCAAGTGATGGTTTGAGGGGGAAGCTCAGCAGTGCCCCTACTGCTCACTTGGGCACAGGTAAATGGTGTGTGGCAGGTGAAAACACCTGTCTACAACTGCACTTATTAAAGAGTCTCCCTTTTGCCTTTTTAATAGTTGTATTTGCCCTGTTAAGGCAATTTAGCAATACTTCTCCTTTTTTTGCACCCTTACTCATCTCTGCCCATGTGTTGGAGCAGCTGTCCTGTAGGGTGGTGAGAAAGTGTGCAGGTAAATATTGATTATCTCTTTGTAGCAAGTCAGTGAAAAGACAGCACTTTACTTTTCACCTGCATTGCATCCCTTCTCTCAAGTGGGTTAGCTCCTGAGGAGTATCCTTAGGAGAGAAATCCTTACATATGTGAATGAAACGTGCCTTTAAAATAGGTACAGAATTCCTGATAAAGGATCCCCAGAGTCCTATAACCATTTTGCTGCCTTCATTAGTGCCTAAACAACAGGGGCTGTCGTGTGGGGGAAGGAAATGAGGTGGGAGGCAGCTGATGAGAGGAGCAATGTACCCTGCTAACACAACTCATCTGAGCAGATACATCCAGGACCTCTGTGTCTCCTTTCACCTGCCTTGTTCTGAGCAACCATGTTAAGACGGAAAAAAAATATTTAAAGCTATAGAAACCAGAGTCCCATGGAAAAATGAGATAAATATCAGCAGAGCTGGTGCTGCTGTGGCTGGGAAGCCCACACAGCACCAGGATCAACACATCCCTGCCATGTGGCAGCATCTCCTGCAGCCCTGCCTTGGCACAGGTTCCAGTGCTCCTTTGCACTCTTCTTTGATCCAGTGCTGTGTTCAGCAGTGGGCACTTGATTAATTCTGTTTTCCTAGTGCTGGGAGGAAAGTATGTGCAGCTGGAGAGGGAGGAAGAGCTTGCTTTAGACACCAGGTATGGGGAGATGCTCCCTGTCCTTAGGGATTTTCTGATTCTCTGCAAAGCGCAGCACTTTCTCGGGAAGGAGCTAATCCTGTGAGAGACTGAGGGCCACCAAGGCACTGACATGTGAGAGTGTTTTGAGGCCAGCAGTGCAGCACAGTTCACTGCAACCTCAGCCCTCTCCTTCTCCTTCCACTCTGTCAAAGCCGAGGCTGCTTTTCCTGCAGGACTGCCCTTCTGGCAACTGTGAATCTCTACTGCTTGCCATACCCTCAGTCTATCATCTGAGGATGCAGTAGTTAAATAAGTCTGAGCTTCTTCAAAACAACTGTGGGAGTCCCTGGGGCCACTGACGCTGCTTATTCCTCCCCCAGAGCCCCGGGAAGCAGATGCAGTGACTATGTAAAGGCTTCTGAGGACAGCAGTATGAAAGCAGCTCGCACAGTGGCCAACAGGCTCCAGCTTGGTTGGAAACTGCCCGGTCCTGCATCAAATGCCAGTAGGGGGGGATGGATTTCTCCTGGCCTTTCCTGGTTTGCAGAATTCATCCATCTTGTGACAGAAATGGGCATGAGGAGAAGAACAGGGATCTCTTTCTGATCGAAAAATCCATCAAGATAGGGATAATCTTTTAACCTAAAACTGTATTTCCAATAGCAGTGCTTCTTCCTCACCAAGATTTCTTCATCAATCAGCTCTCTGCTGCTTTCAGGAAGACATCTGCCTGGTGCTTGTGATGGAAGTTGTAGTCTTTGCTCTCTGGGGTGGTTTCCCCTGGGTGGAGTATTGGTTCCCTGCCTTCCCTAAGGATGGTGTTTTCCTGCTGCTTGTTTTGCCCCCGAATGCCTGTTTCCAAGGGAAAGTGCTGGTTTATGGTTTATGCTCCACTCTTGCCAAAGCCCTGGTGAGAGCTGTCAGAGCCCTTCCCAAACTGGTGATGTGCCCAGGTGGTGTGGACTGCAGACAGTGACTGCTGCTTACCCGGGGTGTGCTTTGGGGCTTCCAGGAGCAGTAAAGCTCTTCTGTAAACTCCAGCAGAACACAGGCTGTATGTTGAGGTAATCAGCATCCTTGATCTTCTCCTCTGAGACCCAGCAGTTAGCTTATTTGCACTCTGTTGTGGCAAAAACACAAAGAAAACAAATATGAAAGATTATTTAATGAACTCTGGAAATGAATAATGAATACATCATTTTTAAGTGGTTCTTCAGGCTGCTACAGAGTGCTATCCTGAGACGTGAGAGCATGAATCTTGGCTAACACAAAGGAGGGCAGTCATTTGGTTCCTGAATGAGCAGCTCACAGGATGAATGGGACAGCTAATTGTTTCTTGAAGCAAACTTCTCAGACATCAGCGTGTCTAAGAAGGAGACTTGGCAGTGTGCTGGGTCTTAATTTTTCAACAGTGTGAAAGATGGACTTGACTTACCATTGCTTTGAGTTGGTGTGATGCCACTGACTTCAGTGGAGAATTTGTAGCCCTCACCTATCACCTGCCTGGCTATTTGTTGGCACTGCAATGAGAAATGAAACACTAAGCAAGGTTTTCCAGCAAGATTACAATTTTCTGGAAGATCCCATGGTGACAGAAAAGTAGAATATATTACTGACTTAAACTTATTTGTTACATGTCTTGTGTTAAACACATCATCTTTGCCATGATGTCCTAGCTTAGTCCTTATCTAAAAACCGAGAAAGCTGTTTGAAACCTTCATCTATTGGGAAACTGGCTCACATTTCAAATAAGTTATACAGCATTTTTTCCTAGACTGAAAAAATTCAGGTTGGTCTTCGATTATTGCTTATAACTCAAAAGGGGTTTAGGATAGCTGTACATTCTGGGTTTGGTGTCCCTTGGAGTCCTTGGTGGATAGACTCATCATAGCGAAAACACTTTAGGGATGGATGACTCAAGAAGTTTCCTTTTTAGAGTGTATTTAAAATAACTTCCTTTGAATGAGAAAATCAGAAGGCTTCTATAAAAAAAGCGAATGTGTATTTCAGTATGCTGTGAGTGTATGGATAAAAAAAGCCAATTTAAGAATTAACAATCCAGGAAAATTAGTAGCAAAGGTGCAAAGTTTTCAAGTTACCAACAAGGAGAAAATGTGCAAGCAGCCAGCAGCTCAGGCTTATCAAGAGAATTGTTTATTGTGAAGGCATCTTTCTTGTCTGAGGCTTGCAGATGTGTCAGGGGACTGAAATGGAGGTGGTGATGGTTGTTGGAGGTGTGGGAGCTGTATAGAAGATCAGGGTGCTGCCTGTCTTAGTCTGCTTAGCCCTTTCTGCCCTGCCCTTGTGGTGCTGTGCCTGACCCCACGATGTGATGGCTGGGTCTCTGGAGCTTGGACAGGCAGTTCCCTACAGGAAGAAAATTCCTTACAGAGGCTCTTTTCCATTTCCACTCCGTGAAGCAGGCATTGGTTAGATGGTGTGGAAGCAGGCACCTCATTCAGGGCTTCCTGCCAGGCTCTGTGAGAGCCAGATGTTAGTGGCAAGTGAGTTTAAAGTAAGCCCTTTACTGAAGTGTGTGTGATGTGAAGAAAGTTTAACTTTTATTTTCACACTCGAGAGACTGTTACAAACCAGTAAACTCTTTGGTGTGGCACATGGTTGGTTTTGTTGTGTGTGAGACACAGATGTGCTCCATAACCTTCCTTTCACATCAAAGTTTGCATCTGGCTTCAAGGTCAAGTGTGGTTTTCTTAATTCACTCCTCTCTTACAATTCATTTCGCCCAGCTTAAAAGTTAAGGGTTACATTTGTGTATTGTTGCATGTAAAGACAGAAATTTGATTTTTAAAACATGTCAGACGTCTCTTTGAAATTGGGAGCTAGATCCCTAAATATCTTTTGAAATCTGGAGCTGCGCACCAGATGGAGAATCAGCACTTACAGAGTAATTTCACGAAGGAAGTGGAGTGAAATTATTTCCTTCAGCAAATAGTTTCACAGCATGAAGAAAGAAAGCAGAGCCAGCATCTTGCATAGGGAGATCATGCTTACTGTCCCCCTCCTCATGCCTCTTTCTTAGGGTTTTTGGGGGTTTTTCTCCTATGGATGCATCCAAGCCACATCATGGCACAGTGCATGGAATGTGCCAAACTAGGTATTGGTTGCTCTCTTATTGGCGTCAGTTGCAGGTCAGAGTGAACACTTTGTGTCCCGTGAAAGGCTGAACCCTTTTTATGTCCTGAAGTGATTTGAGAGTAGATATAAATGTCACAGACTGAACAAGAATTACTGGCCTGCGGAATTAGTCCAAGATAATGTCAGAGGCTCTTCAAGGCAGGCTGATAACGTGGTGTCAGGCTTATTGTAACTGGATATATGTACCTGAGGTTATGTGCAAATGTAGGGGCTGCAGCTGGGGTCAACACCCCAGGAAATGGACAGGAAAATCCCATCTGCTGCCAGTGTCAGAGTATCAAAGACTGGCAATGTCCCTGGTAGGGAAAATCCAATCCCTGATCATCTCTGAAGACAACAGTGACACTGCAGATTGTCAGGAATTAGTCCTAATCTAGACAGCCTAGAAGAGACCTCCAAAGTTTCCTTATCCTGGGTGCTGGGCACATGTGCAGTGTGTAAGTAAGTTTTTTGCAGTGTCTGGAAGGGAAATGAAACTTTCTAGACAGGTGGAGCTCATCAGTTTTCAAAAAAACAGCTTCTGCTCAGAGATCAAACAACTGCCATATGGTGTTGTTTTTTCCTATAGCACAAACATATTTAGCTCTGCCAGGAGAAGTCTGAGGAACTGGTTGTCAGTGGCCACGTAGGATATGGCTAAACTTGGATTAAAACACTACCAAGGCATGGAGCAGCTTTGGAGAAAGGAGCTGAAAGGCAAGTGTGGGAGGGAGTGATGCAGGGGGTCACTTAGGGAAAGAGGTACTGCTCCATTTAACCTCAGTTTTATTTTATGGAAGCCTGGCTGCTGCAAAGATACAGGTGTAAAAAAATAAATTAGAAATTCTAGAACCCTTTATATAACTAGACTCCTTCCCCAAGCTCTGAATCAACATTATTTCTGTTTAAAAAAATAATCCCAAACAAATAATTGCATGTTACTGCTCTCATTCTTGGCTATAAGATGAAATCTCATTAGGAGCTGCAATAACAGCACATCTAAGAGCAAAATTTGGCTTAAAATGCTTTTGCTTTCACAACACCCACTTTTCATTTGAATGTTCAAAGTTGCTGCAAAACATTTTTGAAAATTAGCTATTAGCTACATACTGTAGTAATTTTTCTAGTGACAGCCATTGCATAGAACATCTACACTGTAATAAACTTTTTGCAGTACCTTAAATTTGTCTTGTTTTTGTCTATCAAGTGATGTTATTGCTAAACTTGTTCCAGTGCTGACTCAGTTGATGAGTGTAATTTTACCATGTAGGCAGCCCTAATTCGTGATGATCTGGGGTTTCACGTATCTAGAACCTTCCTCAAAAGCCATTTTGCAAGTGACTAAGACAGCCATGAAAGATCTTTGAGCTTGAGGTTTGTGCTATAAATGCAGAGCAGCGTTTATTATTTGGGCTTTACAAATGCGGTTTTAATTTTGCCTTTATCAATACTTCACTAATAAAGTGGGCCATGTAGGAACCGTTTGTTTCCCTGGGCTCCCAAGCAGCTTTCTGTGCCACATTAGGAAAGGAGAAAAATAAAGCAAAGCTTACAGCGTTCAAGACAGCCTGAAAAAATATTTTTCTTCTCCTTGGCCTCCCTTCCCCCTTCCAGGCTTTCTGCTCCAGTAGCTTGTATTGTAGTCATACTATGCTTGGAGTGACTTGAGAGCATCCCTAATGCTGCATCCCTGGCACCGTAAGCAAATAAACTATTTTTGTGCAGCAATCTGTAAGCTGCACTTCAAGAAACATTTCCTTGTGTGCTGACAGACACTCAGGAAGGCTCAGTGAGGTTTGAGCAGAGAGGGCACTGGCAGAATTAGGGAAAGTTGCCTTGTATTCCTTGGTGCAATAAATTCAAAGCAACTGGAGGAAGGGTCAGGTGGCCGTGGGTTTTCCCTCTGTCCATCGGCACTTTGGGAGTGAGGGGCTCTGCTGCAGCACTGAGCCACTGTTGTCCACGTTCATATTTGGGGTGTGTGCCACAGAGAGTGCAAGAGGAGCAGGGAAAGGCCTTGCAGGGTGGCTGTGGCAGACAGGTGCCAACACAACCTTCTGAAATGCATGAAAGGTCAGGGACGGCACCTTGAAGCACAACTTGGGAATTGAGAGTTGGTGATACCCAAATGGAACTTGGTTTTATGCAAGTTGTGTTCCAAATCTGATCATTTCACAAGAGGGAATTCTGCTTTAACACAGGTTTTGATATGAAGAGGAAGTTGCCTCTTCCCTCTGCCCCTTGTATCATCTCTGGTGGTGAACAGGGTATGTGGGGACTCTGACACCTGACGTCTGGCAGGAACAGACTCATCCCCCTGGAGTGACTGGCACCCAGGTTAACTGCAGAGAGGGTGTTGGACACCTGCAGGGTGGAACTGATGGCAGGGTGAGATTTCACAATAAGTGGGATTGCTTTGTCCTTAGATCTGTACTGCCAAGGCAAAATCCTTTCCTTCTTGGAAAATCACAAGTCTCCCTGCCCTGAAGTCACATCTGGCATCCAGGAAAGCTGCTTTTTCCTTTGCTTTCATTTCTAGAGAGTTTCCTGTAACTCTCCACGGATTTTATGCTGAGTTTGTTGAAGTCTTATGTTCTTTCCCTTCCCCTCTAGTATTGCACAGGAGTCTTTATTTTTTCCCTGCCTTTTGTTAGAGAACAAATTGCTCCTCACCATTGGAGCTGTGGTTTGCTGCGCTCTTTGTACGAGACGGTTTCAGAGAGTGGAGGATTGGATCAGACCTCTTGACTACTCTTCCCATACATCACTTTTGAGGCTCCAAGGCTCACCTGCTTTTTAGCAAATCAGAGTTGACACTGGCTGACTTCAATGCCGGTGGAAGCTTTTCCCCTACTTCTTGGGCTTTGTGGAGGGCTGTTGGCAAGTGTTCCTGCCTGCAGCTGCTAAAGCCTTACTTATCTCTCTCTGTATGGAGGTGCAGAAGCTGCCTTCAGTGAGTCCCTGGGGCCTCTTGCTGCAGTGTCAAAAGCTCGTTTCATTGCAGGAATGGGGCAGAGTCTGCAGGAGGCCAGGTCAGCGCACTGAAGTTAGAGCTGGCTTTGCCGGGGGAATTGATACCCGCAGTGTAATGTGTGAGCTGTAACCAGAGGTCTGGTGTCCCAGTTAGCTCCAGTTCATATGTGAGAAGGGCACTACTATTATCGAGGATAAACCTACCCTGCATCCTATAAAAAATCCATCAAGGCTCCCTCAGATCTTGTAAACACTTGTGTTACACTGCTGGCTGCTGGTTTTTGGGGCTGGCTTGAACTGCAGCCTAGGGAGGAGCCGAGAGGTGGAGGAGAGCCACTCTCCCTCCCAGAGTGGTCTGGCCTGGGGTGGAATTAACCTCTTTGCTCAGTGCAGAGGAAAAAATATTCAAAGCAGGCCACGGTTGACCTACATTTGATCCTTGCAATGTGTAAGTTCTGCTTCCTGCACTTTTTCTAGTGGTGACCTTTTGTTCCTAGGAGGTAAGAATTCCTTTGAGGCATTGCTGTTTTGTACAGCAAAACTTTCCTTCCAACAGGAAAGGATAATTTGAAGATTGTTATTTCTGTTACAGGAAATCCCAAAGTCGAATTAAAAAAAGGAAACTTGTTCTTGTGAAGTCTTCAAATATCTTAGGATTAAATCTCTCTTTAGATTCTGACATTATGGATGGGATGATTGCCACTGATCTCTCATATGTGCCATGTGCTTTGGAATAGGATGTTTTGCCAAAGTCTCTCCTCACCACCAACCAAATCTCAGTGAGTGGGGAAGAGAAATGTGGTCTGTGCCAGCGGGGTGAGGGAAGGGCTAGGGAGCTGGGTTTTCAAATGTCAGGTGATGTGGCGGAGAAAAGTGTGGATATTTTCTTCTGCATGTGAGAGAGTGGAGAGAGCAGAAATTGGTTATTCAGAGGACAAAAGGCGATTCAGAGGAGCATATGGTAGTCCACGGCAGAGCTGTGCCAATGCTTTTTTCCCTGCTCCCTTCCGTCTGTTTTCTGGAGGAATGAAGGCACAGGTGAGGAAGGACATGAGGAAAGCTTTTTGGGATTGAACAAGACTTTTGACTTTGAACAAAGTATCTGCATTTACAGAACTGGGACCTGAGGCTTAAATTGGGAGAGCCACTCCTAAGCCCTAAGTGATGGATGGCTCCCCTGCACCTTCCCCACCCTTTCCTTAGTGACCACTACCCCCAAGCTGCTTTGAGCCTTTAGTTGATGGAAATCAGAGTCTGAAAAGACCCTTCTGAAAAGACTCTTCCTTAAAGGTGAGCACAGACAGCTGCCTGAGGCCATGAGTCTCTCCCAGCATCACTGGAGCACTGCTGGTGCTGTTAGGTGTACTCCAAGAGATGCCCAGTGCCTCTTTCATGGATCCTACAAGAGGGGGCACTGGCAGACTTCAGGAAATATTGGGGCTTTTCAAGGATGTTTTCCACCAGAGAGTGACAAGGCTCCTTGGTGCTCATCTTCTGGGAGTCATCAGTGAAGAAGGGCATTGGTGTTGCTGCCTAATTACAGATCAAAGCACGTAGTTTGTTTTACTTTTGCAGTGAGGGAGGGTCTGCAGAATGTGCAGGTGAGGATGGACAGAAGTGGCCATTCCCAGCAGCCTCCCTGCTGCAAGACCAGCTGCCCCCGTGGTGGCACGGTGTGTGTGCACTGACTGGTGCATCGTGGTGTTTGCAGACATGACTTGGCCCAGCTGACGCACTGCAGAGGGCAGCAAAAATACCATGTGCAGAGCCCACAACATCTGCAGGCAGCAACATCTTCACAAGGTCCCGTCTGTAGCAGGACTCGGCCACGAAACTGAACTGACCTATTTTGCCTTGCTGGCTCTTGACACAGGCAAAATGCTATCCAGTCACAAATTATTTCCATGAGGGCGCTTGGTGCCTTTTGCCGGGGTTTTGTCAGCCAGCACCTTTTCCCTTCTGTGCAGCTACCCAGGTGAACTCAGCTGAGCAGCAGTAAATAGCTCGGGGGCAGAGAGCAGCCTGACCTTATCAGTGGATGTGTCCCTTTCATTTGAAGGATGCTGAGGTTATGGAGTCAAGGGTAGGAGATGAAAAACGGTGTTTGCTGGAGCAGAACATCAGCTCCTGCCACGTTGCCCCTCCTGCACAGTGAAGCTGTGACCAAGACCAGAGTGCAACTGGCCAGCTCCAGGTTTTGTTATAATGTTGAGTTCAGGTTACTTGTGCAGCTTGGCTTCTGCTGCATCCCGGCTTCTGAGAGCTTAACTGCTTCTATGTCTTGTGTACCGCTTTAAAAAAAAATGGGGAAGAACTAGAAATCCATCTGTCCTGTTTCGTGGCGTTGCATTTAACATCCACACGGGGCTGAGACCTTTTGATCAGCCTTACCTTGCTTTATGGACTTGTAGAGCAGTGAACTGTTGGACACCTGGGTCAGGCACTTATGTGGTGGCCCTGTTTCGTTTTCTCTTCTCTCCGTGATACCTCGTGCTGTGCAAAATCCAGCTTTGCTTGGATCCTGCACAGTGCCCTTCCTGTGTCCAACTCCTGCTCAGTTGTGAGCAGTCAGCACAATTTATTTGCTGTGGAATATAACCTGTCAGCAGATTTTTCTCCTTCCTCGTGGAAAGGCTGAATCCAGCGCAGGCAGTGCTGCCGCTGTACTCTGCATTATAAACTCTTCTAAGCAGGGATTTGCACTTGCAAAGCATCTTCCTCTGTCCCTCTCTAGTGGCCAGCACATGAGCAGAGATTTATGGATTTCCATCACCAAAACAGTTTGCAGAGTAGTTGGGCTTGCTGTCAAATGCTGTGATTGTCCCTTGATGATAATCATCCAGTGTGGACTATCAAGTTATGGCTCCAAAGGAATAGCAAGTCAGAGCCTTCGTTGATATCAGCAACTGAAGGCAACACAGCTCCACCACTTCACACCACACATGGTGTGTGCCAGCCTTCATCTGGCATCTCCAGCTCTAATAGGAACATACGCTTGGCTAAATTAAGAAGGAATATTTTTGTGCGTTTAGTACAAGCATACTAACAATTCCAGTTTATTTTAAGGATGTGTCTTAAAAGCATTAAAAGTGGCATAAAATAATAATATATGTAATTTACCACTGTGGAGACTGTCAAGTGTTGTCATGCTACTGGCATTGTATTTAGTACCCGGGCTGCCAAGAGGCATCGCTAATAGAATTTGCATTAATATACACAGCTTCTTTAAAAATTAATTACCCAAAGTAGAGCATCATGTACTGAGACTCTCAAACAGGAGAGAAACATTGAAGCAGCACTGAAATAAGCAGTCTCAGAGCTCCTTGGGAAGCCAAGGGCAGCTGGAAATATTGCCCCAGCCATTCTCTGCTGCCCAGTGCATCACGATGGGGATGCAGACACAAACTGACAGCGGGAAGCATTGCTGTGGAAAATTCTGAAGGAAATCATAGATTTGACCCGGGCCCGGAGGCTGCTGTGCTGCTGCCGAAGGCCGTTGTTGTTGCAGCTGCAAACTGTAGAAGCTGTAAAGAAATACAAGGAACCTGTTAAGTCACGAAAAGGAAATGTGATCTTTTCTAATGTTTCCCCAGAGGTGGGGAGGTGCCAGCACTTCACAACACGTGTGGGTCACATGTTTGTGTGCTGAGGAAGGTTTGCATGGGTCAGAATGTCCAACAGCAGCAGTGAGGCAGCGCAGAGCCTACCACGGAAATATCTGATAACCCTTGTCAGTCCCCTTTATTTTCCTATTCTTCCATCAGCCTGCAAATGCAGTGGCAGACTGGGATGCTGTTCACTTGACTGTAATAAATTAGTAGCAGCCATTAAGTCTCCAGCCCCTCCAGTTTCTTCATATGCTGGAAATGGCTGGAGATGCATTTTGCTGCTCTATATGGAGGAGGAAAAACAAACTTTTATGGGTCACATGGATTGATACCTTTAGTCATAAGCTGAAAAAAGTTAATGGTATTTGTGAAAATGCTTGGGCAGCTCACGGCCTTCTCTTCTTTTGTACTTTAGCTTTGCTGGGTTATGTCTGAGCTCTGGTGTGGCCACGAGGGATCTGACCTCATTGCCTGTGGACATCCTTTATATCAGCTGAGCGAGGGGGAACAGGCGCAGGAATGGGGATTGTGCCTGAGCCAGGCAGAGTTTCTCTCTCTCCAATGAGCTTCTTTCATTGCTGAGCTCTCTGCAGCTTTCCTGCCAAGAACTTCCCCCAAGTGTAGGTATTTTCCTTCCTTACTACCTGTAAGTGAATACTCTGTCTCCAACTCTGTTAAAATTATGAATAATTTCCACCTTCTCATGTACTGTCACCTTGAAGGTATTTGAGCTCTGCTCCTGTCCCCTCTGAGTCGAGGCAGTGCCATTGTTTCTGTTGCAATCACATGTCTCACTGTCCAGTTTCAGGGATTGTTAGTCAGCAGTGGAAGTTCTCTCTGGGCTGGAATTGGAAAGTGGGCTTTCAGGCTGAGAGCAACTAAAAAAGCTCAAATGCAGTTATTCACTGTTATAGTTATGGAAGAGCAAGGTAGATGAATGGTTTTAGTGGCAGTCTGGCTGCTTTTGGTGAGTTATTGGAAGTTAAATGATTTTCAAGCAGTGCAACATTTCTGCTTTTGCTGCAGCTTCTGTCCCCTCGGCATCTCCATCTGCCCGAGGCACGTGTTCAGCCTGGGGAAGGGAGCTCAGGTTCAGACACTGCTGCAAGTCTCGATGGTCAGACAGCTCTGGGCAAAAATACTGTAGGCTAAAATACAACTGAAGACCATAAAAGGGGCAGCTTTTAAGACAAATTCTTCAGTTTCTCTGAATCCAGCCCTGGTAGTACTTGTAGGCTCCTTGGCTCTCTACGGATGGAGAGCAAGGCCAGGTATAGTCTCTAAGAGCTGTTTTTTTGATTTAAAGGAGGCTGTTACAGTGAGAACGGACATATTTAATGAGTGCCTGTTTTTCTGATTCATCATTTCAGAGCTGTGTTTATTCATATGGTGGTCTGGGTTACCTTCCCTCTTCAGCCCACAGGAAATCATGTTATTAATGACAAGGCTGTCCAGGCTGCTGCTGGCATCTGAGGGTTCACTGCGCAGAGCAGGCTCGGGGGACAGGAATATCCCCTCGGGAAGGCTGAGGGGGTGGTTGGCAACGAGAAAGCACCTACGCTCAATTCTGCAGCAAAATGAGACACAAATCAAATGCTTTCACACCAAACAGGGAAACTCAAAGGGCTCCTTTGCTGACCAGATGTGCTGAGTAGCAGAAGGGGAAGGCAGAGGCTGGGGTGGGGGTGTGTGTGTACGTCAAGGGATCCGTGGGTTTCCATCCAGTGTAGGATGAACTGGTAGCTGGGATATGATTAGAAGCCATCAAAAATAAGGGATATTGGAGATGGGTTGAGCTGGACCCCAGCTCTCAAAGACAGGATGAAAGCTCTGGAGTGGGTCCAAGGAGTGAAATGGGTCAAGAAGCTCTAAATCCAGGAAGGCTTTGTTTTTACATCAGAAGGAAAATAGGTACTTTCCCTTTCCTTCTCTGCCCACACTGGTGGGAATGCCATTCTGGTGACTGCCCTAAGCACCTCCCCTTGCTGTGCTGCTTCACCACCACCCTTGCAGTCCTATTCCTGCAGCCAGCATTCCAGGGCAAAAGAGGACAGAAAAGGGATTGCTCGCTGCTCCAACATTGGGAACTGGGGATACAGAGTCTGAGGCTGTTGCTCCGAGTTTTTGGTGGGAGAACTCCCCAGGGTTCAGATTGTCCTGTGCTTCTTCCAAGGCCAAAATCCAGAAGGTGCAGATACAGTTCTGGCAATAGCTGGCAGTCCCTACCCTAGAGGAGGATGGAGCTGTCGAGATCTGCAGACAGAGGATTTTGGAGGACTGCAGTGAAACAGGCGGCTGAAAACATTCAGCTGTCGGGGGGTGAAAGAAACTGCTGAGGCGTTGGGGAGGGCAGGATGCTTTCTGTGTGAAAGGGAGCTGCACACTGTGTCTCAGGACAAGCTGCACAACCTCAGCTGCTCCTGCGAGTCACCAGGGATGAGCTGTGCTGTGGGAAGGGCTCTGCGTGCAGAGCAGAATTCCGTGCTAATGTGAAGGGGATTTGTCTTGTTGGTGCCTTGCTGCCTTTGATTTCCCCAGGAACAAAGTGAGTCCCGCAAGGCATTTCTTTCTCGCTTTCCTCCTGAAGTTTGATTATTTGAAGAGATTCAGGAATTGCGTGGTTTAGGAGAAGGCTCCTAGGGAAGGCAGCTCGCAGTGCTGGGCAAGGCAGCTTCTGTCTGCCTGGTGCTGCGTCTGAGACTGAGTCAGGAGCACCCTGGGAAATACTGATCTGATGCTGAGGACCTGCAGCTCCATGGTAGCCCACAGGGGTTTAAACCATCACAGGGTCTGGAGCAACAGCAAAACAGGATAGCAGAGGACTGGGGATGTAGCTAGTGAGGGGAAAATTGTTGCTTTCCTCTCTGTTACCAGCAGCATCATTGCAGCCTCAGATCATTCCTGCTTCCAGGTCCGATGTTCAGCCAAGCCGTGGGACGGACCTGGCTTCCTGACAGCCAGGAAGTGTGAATCCAAACCAGCCATCACCCTGTTTCTGGAGCAAAGCTGATGTTCCCAAGGAAAACCCTGTTCTGAGGTGGCAAGGCCCTGTTCCTTGGGGCTGTTCCAGTGTATCAAGGATTTGGCAGCAGGAGAGTGGTGGGGCTGATGGAGCAGGGATGCACCCCCAAATTACAACCTGGTCCTGTTGTACTAGGGACAAAATGGTGGTTGAGTATTTTTTTTTTAATATTAATGACAAAATGGAGTTTGAGTTTTTTTATTTTTATCCTTCTCTTTTATTTTTCCCCCCAGCTCTTAGGTAATGCTCTGCTGCTTCCTCAGCCAGGCAGCCAGGGGGCTGTGTGACCCTGGTTGTCCCAGGCCCTCCTATCCTCAGGACATGGCTTTGCAGCTGGGACTAAATCCATGTGCTAGCCAAAACCCCGGCAATGCTTTCCTTTGAACCAGTGTCTCTGTGGGAGCGTTCTCCAATATAACTTTGGTACTGTAAATACTGGAGATATTTACCTTCTGTTTCAGGGGACTGAGGGCTTTGGTCTTCCAGCATGATATTTAATTCCTTGGCTGGGCTTAGCCTTTATTGGCTCTGGGTTGTCGGCCGGGGGGCAGGGGAGCTGTGGTGGATTTCTGCTTGTTCCTTCCAAGGTGTGTGAGGTATCACTCGCACAAGCAGATGGCTTTGGAGGAGTCTGTCTCCAAGGAGCTCTGCTGGCTCTGGATATGGCAGAAGTCACAGTGCAGAAATCGTAGCAGCAACATCACCTTGCAGATGTTATCCTTCACTCACCACCAGTTTCCTCCCTCCAGGAAGGCCTCTCTGGTGGTTGCTCGTAGCATAGGAAAGGGTCACCATAACACGTGGGTCTCACAAGCAGAGAATTTGTCAAATACAAACACTGCCACTGAGACACACATTGACCCAGAGGCTCTTGTAGCTGCTTGCAGGGTGATGCTCCACAACTCTCCTGGCCCCAGGAAGCCAGGGATTGTCCCAGCTGAGGGCAGGGCCAGAGGAAAGGCATCTCCAGATTTCTCATGGTCTTTTAAAAATGGTCATCAAAATGTTTCCATTTTCAATAGCAACATATTTTCACAGGTTACTAAACATCTGGATCTCTGAAAATTAAATACAACTCTTTTATCAAAACCCAGGTATCGCTATACTCTCCCCTTTCCTAGTTTACCATTAGAAATGTAGAATGCTTGGAGCAGAAACTAAAATTACCTCCAGGTTTTTAATTGTGGTTGAAAAGGCTGTTTGCTTGCTTTGAAGGGTTAGTTTTCACTATTATTTAGAACTGGTTGCCTAAAGCAAAGCACAAAGTTTAGGCTTGGCCTGCCCACACTGTCACGCTGATCTTTTGTCAGCCTGGCCACCCATAGGCTGACCAAAAGATCACACTTCCTTGTGTGGCCGTGGAATGTGGGTGAGGACACACTGCAGCAGGTGATGGAGACATTCAGGGATGCCACCAGCTTTCTCATCCTCAATCCCTTCTCCGCTCCCTGGAAACGTCTCCTGAAGCGCGTGGCTGAAGGGAGAAGGGCTCCTGGGCGAGGCTGAGGTGCTGCACAGATACCCCGGGTGATTTACCTGCTCCTGCACGGAGCCAGCGGCAGTGCCAGCAGTGAGTCAGGTTTCCTGCTCCTTAAATTTAGACTCGTCAGCCCTCACCTCTCTCCGCAGCTTTGTGAAGCATATTGGGATCCAAAGTAGTTACAAAACAATGTCAAAGGTGTTAAAACGATTACCATAAAAATGCATCTGTTTTCTGCAGTAATGCCTTGGAATGCCACAGAGCTCCTGGAAACCAGAAGGGTGGCACACGGCTGCCAGAGTGTGTCTTGTGTGGACTTGGAGAAGTCTGCTAAAATGGTAGGATTTTCTTTCCTTTTAAAATCATTACTGTAGGCAGTTAGAAAAAAAACAATTCTATATTCCATGTGATGAGATATTGATCTAACTTCTAAATCCCTCTAACCTGATTAAGGCCTTAAGAATTTCAACTATTGAAAAAGATGATTTTTTTTTTCATATAAATACCTTAAGCTTAACATCCCTAGTGCAGCCTAAGTCTTTCCCTGAGAAATTCAAACAGCTCAGCCTGTAGGGATCATTCAACCCTACCAAAGGCTTTAACATATGCTTGTATGTAAATATAGTTTACATATATATTAAGCTTTTGTATGTATATGTAAATGTAGACTATGTGTATGGCAGTTTGCAGCCAGTCTCGAGAAGGGATTTTCTTGGTACCTTTTCATGGTATGTAGTTGGGCAAACAGAGCCTGATCTAACCCAGGCAGTTCCGAGATGTCTGTTATCCTTGTCATCCTTGGGATCACACCTTCCCTAAAGGGAGGTGAAGCTCGGGCATATGGGGGTGATTGCAAAGATGCACCTTCCTCTGTAGTAACTCACTTTATAGCACAGGCTGGAGCAGGTGTTAGTGCAGAAGGGGAGAGATCCAGGGCTCTGGTAAATGCTCACAGCAGATATCTTTCCACTGGAAGGGAGTGTTGCAATTTCCAGCTAAAGTTACTGTGCTGTCCTGGCTTGCCAAGTCCTTGTGTGTGGTTTGTCACACTCTGCCACCCACTCCAGCCTCTCACCTGCACCCTGCTGGCCACGGGGGTCACTTGAGCTTCCAGAACTGTCTTCTCATGCTGGGTGCAAAGTGGAGACAGATCTTGGCAATGCCAACAAGCAAGAGCAGGAGGGGTCAAATCTAGCCAGCTTCGAGCCCTGTGATGGAGCTGGTCTGGTCCTGCAGATCACAGACCTTGGGGAGCCACCACCCCTACAAAAGTGGGAGTTTTGAGCTTCCTTGCAAGCAGGAAGCCATGATCATTTCACTCTGTGCTGATTTTTTGGCCTTGGAGGACTGTGCTCCCTCATGTCTGCAGAGCACGGTCAAACACAGAACCAGGAGAAAGGAGCTGCAGGTCAAAATGGATGTAGCACCCGCACAAGCGGTGATGGGTGGTTTTGTTGCTCTCCGTGCTTTCCCTTCCCCACCTCCCAGTGCTTTGTGGAGCTGTAAGACTCGGAGCTCTTAAACTCCCCAAAAGAAATGCAGTTATGTGATGGTTGACTTTTCAGATATACAGCGTGGTGGCAATTGTCAAACCTGCTTCCTTCTGTGCTCCAGCAGCCCCTGCTAAATGTGTGTAGGTTGGTGTTGACACAAGCTCCAGGTACACCCTGCTGCTCTGATCTGCAGGTGCGAACCCAGCATACAAAGTGGGCAACACCAGTCAATCACCCATCTGGATTATTTAAAGGGTTGCAGCTACTGGTGTGCTCTCAGCTGGCCCACAGCGGCATTTGCATTTTGGCAGCACAAATGCAGCTCCTGCCAACGAGACATCTTTGCGCGTGCCCTGGCTGAGTGCAGAAGTACAAGTTTCCTCGAGGCATTCCTGGTTGCAACTGCAAGATCGCTTTTTGAAAGTCACAAGGTTCTGGCTGACTTGTCTTTTCCCATGGAAAAATATTAGGATATATGATCTGGGTATGTGGTGGTAGCAACAGAGAAGCTCTTGACAGAAATAGAGAATCCTCCTGAGGACTTTTGCTATCTGGCAGCTGAAAACTTATCTGCTGAGCTCCCTTTTGGGTAACTGAAGGAGACACTGTGAGCAATGGGAATTCAAAACCGTGCCCAAGGACTGCGCTGAGCACTGCCTCCAGTGTGGGAATATTGCCTGTTTTAGTGAAAGGAGGGCCAAAAAAAGAAGATAACCATGGGGAGGAAGAGGCAGATGCAAGAAGGAGAAGCGTACGGAGCTGGAAGTGATGTAGCGGAAACACCACTTAGAGTGGAGGAGAAAACCAGCACGGTGACTGTTTGGGAAAGGGAAGGGGAAGCCAGGATGAGGTGCAGCCTGGGAGAGATGCAGAAAAGAGGTGAAACAAGGCAGGCCAAATAGATTTCAGTTGTTGTGATGAGGCAGAGGGCATGAGAGATAAAGCAAAGCCAAAAGAAGGATGACAGCAGGTAGCAGAAACTGAGAGACTGTTTTCCAGCAAAAATGACAGCAGGAGAGAGGCCACTGTGCTTTTGCCATCCAGCTACACTAAAAATTCAGAAAGAGATCCTCATGGATATAATTTAACAGCCTTTTGGTTGAACTGAAATCTTCAGATTATTCACAAGCATCTTGAAATGCTGAGGCTGAATGTGGCGGGTTGGTTTTGCTAAGACACTCTCACTTCTTGTACTGTCTTCACATCTGTGATATCTATGGGTAAAAATAATTCAGTACAAATATAGTTTGTGTCTGTCTTTAAGAAATCAAAGTTGTTGTGATGCCTGGGGCTGTGACAGAGAGCATTAGAGAAGTGCAGGCAGAAAGCTGCTGCTGTAGGGAGGCAAAAAGATCTGGAGTTAAATAAAGAAACCAGCTCTTGCATGGCACTTCCCCCCAGCCCCTCTCCGCCGGGCTTGCAGTTAATCAGCATGTGCTCCCGGCAGCCCCCTCTGATATATTAATTAGCGCAGCACCCAAACGAGGAGCGCAGAGCACTGTGTTTCAGCGGCGATAAGCCAAGCCTTTCTGTGTGTTTCCAGGCAGGCTCACACTGAGCCGCTGTCGCAGTAAGGGATGGACGCGGAAGGTGGAAAGCTGGAGAAGCTCTGATCTCTCACTGGAGAGAGGGGAGGCTGTGAAGGAGCTCTCCGAATGCCGGCACAGCGGAGCGAGCCAAAACGTGGAGCCAGCCCCCAGCAGCACAGCAGCAGGGAGTTCTCAGGAGGATTCCTGCAGCAGCTTACTGCTTTTAAAAGCTGGTCAATAAACATTAGATAAAATGGATGTTTCTTTGTCAGTGTGTTTATCTGAACTTCAGTTGCATTGGGCACTAGCCGGGAGACATAAAATGTCTTGTGCTGGTTTATTAAAGAGGACCTTTAATTACCTTCTTAAGAACTGACCATTCTCTCCAAGTAAATGAAAATCCAAATCTGTCAGTGCAGTTCAGTGATGATTATTTGCATCCTGAACAGCAAAGGGCCCAGTGGTGCTGTAGAGAGTGTCTGATGTCCACAAACTCCCCTCAGGGCAAAGGCATATTCACGTCTCCTTTCTGCAGACTGCATCTGTCCAGTGTGGCTTTTTGAATGGGATTTGGGGTAAAACTGTGTTTGAATGGAAACCCGGGTTTTGGGTCTAGAAGTGGAGCAGTGAGCTCCTGTTTGGGTTTTGATTTGAGTTTAAAAGCAGCTGTAGGGTAGGATGATGTGTTTGGGGGTGGCTTGCTGTCTCTGCTAGGATGAGGAAATGGAGAATCCTGCAGCATTGCCTCCCAACCTACCCAGTTTAACTCAGATATGGGGGACCAGGGAGGCGAAGCACAGGCAGCACTGACCCTGAGTTTGTGCTGTTTCATACTGGACCACAAACCGGCAGCTCAGCTCCTTGAAGGGAAACTTGGTTTTGAGACTGTGGCCAAATGACAACTGTATAAACAAAGCACAAGTGCTGCTGAATGATTTGGTGTTTACGTGGGCTTCCTGAGACCTTCCCCTGCAGTGACTCAGGCCCTTGTCCCTCATGTCCTCAGACTCATCCACACACAAAGGATGTTCAGGCAGTCTGCTTCTGGCACATTGTCTTGCTTTTTAATTTTTTTTTAATTATTAGTTGTTAATCCCACTGAGCCAAATGGTATAGGTTTTACTGAAGGGGAAAATTGCTTGTTGATATGCAAATAATGTAAACTAGAACAGTCCTGGAGACAGAAGGTGCATTTACCTGCTATTAACCCACCTCCTCACCTAACCCAAACACCATAACCTGGACAAGGCAACTCTCTTTGCCCTGCAACACAGTTGTTTAAAATGACTCATTAAGGATCAAAATATGCATCAGCTCGGAGAAACCCTCCACTGCACAACCCATCACTTCCCTGGGACTGCCGAGCGGGACAGCACAGGGCAGCAGAGCTTACAAGGGGTATTGAACTGGCCACAAGTGACAGAAGCAACAGGACTGATGAGAAATAACCTGCTTTAGGAGCTACATTCACCTCTTACTTTTCACAGGGCTTTTCACCCTCTTAAGTATCACGAGTTATATATGACACTGGTGGTTGTGGTTTATGCTTGTTGCAAGCACCCCTTCCAAGGGGATAATACAAAAAGAAAGAAACAAGGTTATATTCAAGATCTACTTTAGACTGTAAATCCCCTAGTGATCATGGCTGATGCTCCTCTCTCTGTGCAGCTCCGAGTGCCAGGATCCTCCTCCAGAAACACCACGGCCAGAAGGTACCGGAGGGCCGGCATGAGTTAACCGGTAATAGCGGCAGGAGCCACGGAGTCTGCGAAGCAAAATCAATGGAGCAGGATCTAAAAGCTGTACTAAGTAACTCCTCAATAATCATAAATCTTGTTACCAACAGCTCTCACGCTGCTTTACAGTGGAAATGATGCCCTCGCTTCGCAGAGGCGGAAATTCAAGCATCGAGGAATGGAGCGATCGTTCCTAGAGATGCAGCAGAGAAACAAGGGTCTGGATTTCTGGGTTGGTGTGTTATCTACAGGGCTGCATTGCCTCCGTACCGAGACCAAGTGAAGTGGCATAGGAATAGCCTGCTGGCAATTTTCATCTCTCTGGTGGGTGCTTTAGGGAAGCATTTTCCTCTGGGCCCTGTGCAGCAGCGCTGAGCCATGGAGATTGTCCCAGGAGGATGCTGAGAGGTAGCGGAGGAGCAGGCTCGAAGCAGGTCTGCCTCTTCAGCCAGGAGCCTGCCTAATGGTTTTTTCTTCTCTCCTCTCAACTGGTCTCAGCACATGCAGGAGAGGCAGAGCAGTCTGTGCGTGGTTTAAAGATCTGTTTTGCAGCAGGTGATGGGAACAACGGAGCTCGGGAGAAAATGAAGCCTGTTGGAATATGCAGCAGTCTGAGTCCATCCCCGCTCGCTTGTCACAGCTTTATCTCTATAAGAAAGGCACCTTTTGTCTTAACTTATTTGGAAAGCCTATCAGGCAGGGATTAGAGAATATCATCCCTTGGGTTTTTCCCCAGAGCACTGCACAGGGTCTGGGCAACACCCTGTGAGAGGTAGCCCCTTCCCTAAATTGCTAATGGGAAATAGATGCCTGATCTAAATGTGGGGCTGTAAGCAGCAGTGGATGGGGCAGGGCTAAGTTTGTCAGAATTACTCCTGATGCAGAGGGAAATTCAAGCATCTTTAACCCTCATCCTACTTTTTTTTTTTTTAATTAATACTAAAGTCTGTAAATTGATTAAACCAGTATTTAACCTGATGTGAGGCAACAAGGATGAATTAGCTTCTCAGTGGTGCTATTAGACAAGAAACCCTTGACCGAGTGACTTTAGGGTTTGTGTTGGGAACAAAGAAGAATCAAACCAGCTGTGCCTATGCTGGCGTTTTAATGAGTGTGAGAGTGAGATTTTGCTGCAAAACCTGAGGCTTTGGCTCCTCAGAAGGGCTCTCCTCTCTGCCTCGGCTGCGCATCACCAGAGGGCAGCAGAGATCGGAAGAAAACATTGCTGCGAAAATCCTGCAGCAGTGGCCAGAAACGGGGAGAAAAATCTTCCTCCTCTACATTCGCGTGAGCAGCCCGCGGGAGGTGGGTGGGGGCAGAGGTGGGTGCGTGTTCCCCGGGTCCTCGCCAGCCGGGAAGTGCCGAGGGCTCGGCCCTGCACCGCTGCTGCACTGGAGGAGTGCAGAGTTCTGCCCTTCTGGTCTATGCTCTGCCCCAGGACCTCTCCCCTGTCAACTGCCTGGCAGAAGGAAAACGTAGCGGATGAATATTTGCACGGAAGGCGAAAAGCAGCTCAGATTGACATCTGTGCCCCAAGTCCTGCTCTGGGCTGGGAAGAAAATAGAGCGTGCAAAATGCTGGGTTCCTCTTGCTCAGCCAAGGCAAAAGCCTTGTGGAGGGATCTGTTCCCTGACAGTGACTTTTATTCATGGCATGTGGGCAAACTGCCCCTTTCCCTCCATTGCCACCACCGTGCCCCCAGCCCCCAGGAGCAGACCTCAAACACAGGGGATTTCCTCACCAAGTCATTCAGCTTTGTGGATGGGGGAGCTACTTGCTCTTCCAGCCTCCCCAAAACAGGATTGTTAGGGAGCCAATTATTTGCGTTGTATTGCAATTATTAGTATTAAATAATTATTTAACTTGATGTTATTAGAAGCTCCCGTGGAAGGAAGGCGCCAACATTTGCTTTTCTTAGGAGCAAACCCCTCACTGAAGCAAAGCTGCCTGCTGAAGACTTGCAGGTAGATATTTGGCATATATTTGGAGGATTAAATAGCTGAAAATATCCCCCAGGCTGCTGACTGCTTTGGCACTGTGTCTTGCCTGTTTGGATGTGACTTTCAATTGTGCCTTTCACTTGTGCTGCAATTTTTTGGACTTAGCTTATTGCTTCCAGGCAAATTTCTGAATGTTGTCAGGACCCTGGGCAGAGAACACAGTGAAACACTACTGATGTCTCAGCTGCTGTAGTGTAAGCCTTTTGGAATTACAAGGCTTTTTTTTACTATTAAAGAAAGAAGAATGGTCTTTTTGCATTGCTGTGCCATGATGGTGTTTGCCAGTTTGCCATCCTTCCTTCTCCTTCTTCCACGCTTTTAGGAGGCCTTTGCAGTGCTCCTGATTAGGAGGAAGGGATGTGGAGGGAGGGAATGGGCAGCCCTTCAAAGCATGAAGGAGAGGCAGGTGATGAGACGTGGTACTACAGCTTGACCTGCATAGTTGGGTTTTTTTTCTAGTGCCTTTTTAACACAAGATTCCCAAGCAGACGTTGGATCAGGAGCTCCATACCAGAACTGGACTCAGGACCCTCTTTACCACAGTCCCTTGCTGCAGTTGAGTTTCAGACTGAAAATGTCAGTGGCTGAAGAGAAACTACAGACAGGGCTGTGGAGAGTCTCTCAGGTGTGTTGTACATGGTAGGCCCTAAGGTACAGAGTGTGAGATAAATGAACTGGGAGGTGTGGGGGGTTGAATGGTGTTTATGACATCTCAGAAAACTCTTCTGAAGGTTCAGGCAGGATTTTAAATCTAGGAGTCTAGCAAGGACCTTGCTTTACCCTGCTCCCAGCACATGTGTAATGGCAACCCAAGGCTCCCCAGTCAGCATCAGGACCAAAGCAAAAAGAGTTCATCAGTGGGGATTTACACCAAACCCACTCTTCTGCCGAGGGCTCTGTCACCGTTTGGAGTGATCCTACCTCTCCAAGCCCCTGAGACGGCTGCGAGCATTCCCTGTAAACAGGCAGTAGTTAACATTCAGCCTCGCACCTGAGGCGTTTGGTGGTCATGGGTCAGACCTGGCACGAGCAATTGTTTGTCTTCCCTGACTGGATAAGCATGCAAATAGTCAAGGAAACAGAACTGCCCAAAGCCCACACATTTGCTGTTATTCATTTTAGTGAAAACTATTGATGGTAAGTCTCAAAAGTCTTAGAACAGAGATATTAAGGATGAAGTTTCTTTTTTTTCTCTCTCTTTTTGGGTTTGGTTTTGGTTTTTTTTATTTATAACCCTATCTTGAGCCTGACAGAAAATGGTCAGTTTAAAAGTTTTGATTACATACCCCATGAAGATTTTATTTTAAAGGACCGTATTTCAGCATTTTTCGCATCTTGCTGTGACTGCTGAAGGGTCACGTTAAAATTGGTGTCTGTAAGCAAAGCAACATGCATCTCTGAAAGTCATTTTCCCCGAATATTTTTATATTCAGGTAAAGCTTCCTCCCACACCGAAAGCACACTGCACAAGCCTGGCCTCAGCAAACTCATTTATAAAAAGATGCAAATCAGTGTTTCAAATGCGGATGGTGCCTGTCAGTACACAGAGGTTTGACTGTCAGAAGGGGGATATTCCTTGTTTACTGATGAATTAAAATCTGTTCACCCAGGAAAGCTTTAAAGCTTTCAGAGTCACACAGTGACAAGGAGAAAGCACTGAATGTTCGGGCTGGGAGGGGATACCCCCCAGCTCTTGGCAATTCACAGGCAGCTCAAGCCAAGCCAGCTGGGAGGGGGGCCCTGCACCTTTACCAGTGTGACCCCCTTGGCTGGGACAGGGAAAATGGTGCAGGAAGAACAGGGCCAAGCAGCTCCAGTAAGCTGAGAGGGGAGTGCTCCCAGGAGGAATCAGGCATTGTGAAGGCGGGGCTAAAAGGCACAAGGGGATGAAAGTCATGATGAAATGACTCTTTATCTATTTCTTTTAAGTAATGGTTATATTTGATTTCTTTTTTTCCTCTGTAGAAGATGCCAGCTCACTCTGGCCCATCAGATAACAACTGCTGACAGGCATCCAGAATTAATAGGCAATTTGAAGCTACTTCTGGCTCATGTGAATGTTTCGGTTGGTCCTGTGTAGTGGTTGCACAGCTCAACAGCAATTCCCTGTGATGTGCCAGGCTTCTTCTGGCATCTTTAGTCACCAGGTGGGAGTGGCATTGCACAAAACTAACAGATTCCTGTTTTTATAGACTGCTTTCTATGTTTCTACAGCTCTCCTGCCTTTGGGGGTCTCTGGGCTCTGTTTCTCCTCTAAGCAGCATGTCACAGGCTGTAGCAGTTGCAGCAGCTCCCCAGTGTTTGATTTGCCTGCAATCCCTGTGCCACAGGAGAAGAGTTGTTGGGTTGTACAGGCACTGCTGGTAGTAGGAGAGGATTTACTCACCCCATCCTTCTGTAAGATCACACTCAGCAAATACTCTGCTACTTTATTTTACTTCCCCCCCGCCCCCCGCTTTCTTCCAGGTGGTCTCCAGGGCTTACAATGCCACCACACCATGATTTAGCCTTGCCCCAGTCAAGTTCATTTGGGGGTAGGAACTTAGGGATGAGGAAATCGTCCTTCCTCCAGTCTGTTAAAATCAATACAGTTCCTCTTGCTGAAACTCTTCCTTGGTTTGTTCTTATAAATGAGATGTTCCTTGGAGCTACGGCAAGAGATTTGTGGCAGTAGTAATGCTAAACTAAATTTCCTGGCATTCAGTCTCAAACAATTGATAAAGCTGGATTATTCAGGAGCCATTCAAAGGTCCTAAGCTGTAAATGTATTTATTAGCTCCACTGTACTTACAGCAGCCCAAGAATTCCACTTCGTGGCATTTTTGTCTGTTCTGCATTAGCATATGAGCACAGATTAGTGGGACTAGAAGAATATTTGTGTTGCAAGTTGCCTTTCAGAAAAACCCAACTGAATGGCAAATGTGTTTAAAAGGGGGAGGGAAAAGCAGGTTGTTGTATTTCAGCCATAAATACATATTTAGTGAAATATATGATAAGTTGGGAAAAATACATGTACTGGATGTGGGACATCTGTAAGATTAATCTGAGGACAGAGGTGAGAGGAATTTTTATCATATGTGTGTTATTTTGTGCCTTTTACTGAAGCTGTTGTGCTATCAAAGTGATGATTTGATGTCCTGTTTGCTTAGCACAAGGTCACTGTGATCACATCTTCCTTCTTGAACAGCCATAGCAGAGGCAAGCTGGGGAAACTCCAGGGAGGCTTAGGGAAGTCTTGGGAACAAGGAACTGCACAAAAGGAATCACTGTGCATGTCTGCATTTCAGGTAGATATGTGAGGGCTGCCTGGGTGGGAGCACAGATGAAATAGGGAATTAGGTGTGTGCATGAATCCAGCAGGACATGAAGCACTCCGAGGTGGCAAGAGCAGCCAGCCCGAAGTTCTTGTGTTAGTTTGAAACAATCCTTGAAGGCTTCACAAGTGTTTGAACTTCAAAGGTAAATCACAAAGTGTGACTAAGGTTAGATGACAGCCTGATTGTGAACCAGCATTAGCATACAACTCCTCTGGCCTTAGGTTCTGTACATGTGCGAAGTTCATCTTTCCTTTCCTTTTTTTGTTGTTGCTCTCTGTCTGCTTAACTTTTCTGCACTGGTTTCCCCCTCTGATTTATTTTTTGTTTGTGTTACCCATCTCAAGAGACTGAGTCACAGTAGTAATCTGTTTGAACTCCTACCTGCAAATTTCCTTGTTCTCGGTACATTTTCTGACACACAACTGATTCAGCTTCCCAGAAGGATCTCTCACTGGGGAGAGCAGAGCTTTCCTCTCTCTTTCCAAGGTCTCTCTTGCTCTGACTATCCCTTGCCCCCCTTTAAAACCATCCACCAAATGATCACTCAGCTTTTCCATAACCAGTCCATTAGCACAGTCTCTTTGCCTCTCTCACAGCTTGCTGCCAGCTCTTTCTTCAATATCCTTCTTTCTGCTGACATCATTTTAAGTTCTGGAGCTTCATCCTTTGACTCTCCTTGTGACACCTGCTCTCAGATCCCTAAAATCTTCCTATGCTGCTGTCATTGCTTCATGCAAGAGACTCTCCTATGCCACTTCTGATGTACAAGGGGGAGTCTCTAAATGCATCCTCATGGCCACCCTCAAGGACAGGCATGGAAGATTCTTCCTGACTGCAGCCAAGCCCCTCTGTTTGCTCTGACTTCTGCCTCTGGGCCACTGGCACCTGAATGAGTTGACCAGTCATGCAAAAAAGTTTTCTGAGCACTGGATTTTCAGATTGAGTGGTAGACATCAAAACACCACTAAAGTCAGCTCTCGTCCCTTTCTTTTTGTGGAACAACATGTGAAGACTGGGAGAGTCTGCAGCCTGTTCTGGCTGGGATGAGAAGGCACAAGGATGATGCCCATAAGGATTTCCTATGGGAACAAAGATGGTGCCCCCTCAGCACTTGCTCTGCCAAACAACTTTTTCAGGGGCTACTCACCAACAAGCCTATGGGTACATGATCCAAACTGATGCAGGAGATGGCCCCTGCTGCTGTCCAGGTTCGCTTTTTCCCTTTGCCTCCAGGTTCTCTTCCACCTGCTCACAGTGACCCTGATGAACACAGCCAGCAGAAAATGGTCTGTACCTTAATGCAGCAGGAGTTCCCCAGTGAGAACTTTGTGGTTCTTGCAGAGAGGAGGCCTGAGGAAATGGCTCTAACAGCAGAGAACTCCCAGCTAATCTCTGTGTCAGAACTCTGCCAGAAACACCAGAGTCTTTTTCTGCAGCTGATGTATCATGCACCGGTCACATCTGCCCAGCCCAGGGAGGGGCAGGGGGGACCTGGCCCAGCCATCCTCGGGCAACAGGAGCAGGGACATGCCTGGTGCCTGGAGGGCATGAGCACTGGGGAGCCATGGGATCCTGTGTGCTCTCTGCCAGCAGAGGAGCTGCCCTGGCGGTGCTAGTTCCACCTGTGAGGAAGAACCCACTCCACACACTGGAACAGATCCCCCAGAGAGACTAAGGAGTGTTCCTCTCTGGAGATATGCAAGAACTGTCTGGACACAATCCTGTGCCATGTCCTCTGGGATGACCCTGCTTGAGCAGGGAGGTGGGACCAGATGAACCACTGTGGTTCCTTCCAAGCTGACCCATTCTGTGATTCTGTAACAAGGTGGGTTACCTTGTCATAAAAGGAACCTGCAGGAACTGGTGCTGCCCCAGGGCCCTCTTTGCACTCCCCCTCCACTTCCTTTCCTGCACATCCGAGCAGCTCCAGGAGCCCTAGTGCCTACAGGGGACCCCCGTGGACACCCAACTCCCCTTTGCCAGCTCATTAATCCCCACCTGCTGCCAGGCTCAAGTACCCACCTCTTTTCTTGGCACACACACAGGATGGGATTCCTCCTGCCATCCCCCTGGCATTGCAGGGGGCACCAGCACTGCTGGCACCCTGTGCCTGACTGGTTCCCAGTGCCAGGGTGCAGCAGTGTCACCACTGCCACAGCTCTGTCTGGCAGGGGCAACCACAGGCAGGCAGTAGTGGAGACAGCTTTTCCTGCCTCCTCTGTTTGTATCCCAGCAGAGGAGCTGCCCCAGCAGCCCCAGTGCCTGCCTGCAGCCTCATCCCCAGCTGTGTCCACATCTCCTGCACACAGAAGGTCCAAGCCAGGCTCCTTCTCACAAAAGTCTATTAAAGCAGGCGTGCAGGTTGAGGTACTGCGGCGCAGCAATGGGGTCTCGTTCGCGTCTCTGCATCCTCTTGGGAGCTGACGTGGGCTTCTTCAGTTCCAGGCAGGGGCCAGGGCTCTCAGTGCTCTGCTACAGCGCAGGCAGGTGCGCTGACCTGGCAGGAGATCCTGCAGGAGTCGGTGCACAGCCCGGGGGTCGCCAGGGGCTGCTGGGGGCTCTGCGCGGCTGTGGCACAGGTCCCCTCACCGGGGGAGAGGCACTGATCGGGGGCAGAACCGCGTGGGACCAAGCGCCCTGGGGCTGCCCACCCGGCTGACTGAGCTGTGGCAATCCATAGCTCCCAGCAGAACAGCCCGGCGGTCGCCAGGGACTCCTGCGCGCTCCCTGGAGAGGTGGCAACTTATTCAGCGGACGGCTAGCGATCGAGGGCGGAGTTGCCTTGGGCTGAGCTTCCTGGGTGTGAACTTCCTGAAGCTGAGCATCCTCGGGTTGCCCAACCAGGTGAAGGAGCCATGGGAGCTCCTGGTTCCCGTCAGAACTGCCCGGAGGTCGCCAGGGACTCCTGGCGGGTCCCTGGGGCGGTGGCACAGGCCCCCTATCCAGAGGGCAGCTAGTGATCGGCGGCAAAGCTGCCTGGGGTTGAGCTTCCTGAGGCTGAGCTTCCTCGGGCTGCCCGACCACCAGGTGAAGGAGCCATGGTAGCTCCTGGTCTCCAGCAGAGTAGCCTGGGGGTCGCCAGGGGCTCCTGCTTCCCTGGGTGGGTGATCCATGCACTCTATCCATGGGACAGCTACTGAACAGGTGCTGAGCTTCCTCGGGCTGCCCAACCAGGTGAAGAAACCACGGCAGGTCCTGGCTCCCAGGAGAGCAGTATGGGGGCTGTAGCAGTGTTGGAGGGGCAGACCTGGGCGGGCAGCAGCTGCTCCGTGGCCCCAGAGAAGACAGCTTTTCCAGCGCCGCTCTGTCCCCTGAGGGTGGGGGGAGCTGGAGAGCACTGGGTACAGCAGCAGGGGACTTGTCCTGGGATCGAGCTGGCCGGGGCTTCTTCAGGGAATAGCCTTCGACCATCAGCTTCAGCCCCACATGCAGACATGTGGGCACGGCTGCCTGCAGGGAGACACAAGGGGGAGTGGAGGCCCGGGGTACCTTGAGGTGTGGCTGCCCCCAGCCGCCAGCCTACCTCCTTGTAGAGGAGCTCAAAGGCACCAATGGCACAGTTGGGGTTGTCCTTGCGGTCGAGCACGAGGCGCAGCGTGTCCCGCTGGACGTTGGCACAGAGCCGGCGGGTCACCGCCGAGGAGGGTCTCATGGTGGGGCAGGAGTTGATCTCCAGCAGCCAGGGCTGGCAGTCCTCCCCAATGAGGAAGTCAGCCCCGAAGAGCTCAAAGCTGCCCTTGCGGGAGCCCACCTGGTCCTGGGCGCAGCGCAGGGCGTTCAGGATCGCCGCCTTCATACCGGGCACCATCACCCGGTGCCAAGCATCCGCCCGCCCCAGCCGTGCCAGGTATGCCTGGAACTGCTTGTTGGACCAGATCTTGTCGGGGGGCACGCGGGGGTCCGGCTGCGATGTCTTGTACCGCTTCTGGATGGAGACGTTGCAGAGGTGCCTGGCGCTGGGGCAGGGAGAGCGGGCTGGGTCAGGGGGTGCCGGGGGGCTGGGCGGTGCGAGCCGGGGGTGGGGGGGCACTCACGGCTCCAGGCGGCGCAGGGAGAAGGGCTGGGAGCAGAAGCGCAGGTAGCAGTCTCGGTAGAACCAGACAGTCAGTGGCTTCCAGTCAGTCACCACGAACCACTGCCGGATGTCGAATTTGGTGTCGAAGATGGTCAGCGGCTGCTCCACGTACTTCTGCACCACCCACTCGGATACCCGCGCCGAGGGGGCTGTGCAGCTCCGCGACAGCTCCAGGACATCTTCCAGCCGCGTCGAGCAGACAATGCCTGGGCAACACGAGGATGGTGGGATCCCTTCTCCGTGGGGATGTGTGTGCCCCATGCTTCCCCCGGCCTTACCCCTGCCGCGGGATTTGGCGCTGGGCTTGAGGATCCAGACGTTGAGGTTGCCCTCTATGCCGAGCTGCGGCAGCTGCTCCCCCAGGCGCTGCAGCAGGTCCTGGCACTGCTCCCGCTGCTTCCTGCTCAGCACCAGCCCGGCCCCCTCACTGTAGGGGGACGGGGGGGCTCAGCACCGGCCCCGCCACCGTTTCCCCCTGCCCCCGTCTTGCTCAGCACTCACTGTGCCACATGGTAGTATTCCTGCAGGAAGCGGTCCCACGCGATGCATGTCCGGCAGGGCGACGGGGTCTCCCTGTCGATGTCCTCGTGCCCCAGGACACCCAGGTGCTGCTCACAGACCTCCAGGGCCTCCTCCACCAGGTGGGGGTACAGGGGGGAGCCTGGCCACGCTGTGGATGGCATGGGGTGAGAGACGTGACTCTTATGCCAGCGCTGGGGCCAAAGCAGTGAGTCTCCCTGTGGGAGGGGTGCCTTTGGAGCTAGGGCAGGGGAGGGAGTGAGGGATCCCAAGCCACAGCCATGGCCACAGGCTCAGCTTCCAAGCTCAACCCTCAGACACGCCCCGACCCCTGAACTCCGTGTTTCATCGCCCCCCTCCACCCGATCCAGTTCCATGCACTCACCTGGCACCTTGCTGGATGTTGGGGGCTGCTCTGTCCCCACCGGCCTGTCCCCAAACTTCTCCAGGGCCAGTTTGAGCAGGTTGCGAGCTGCTGTCAGGCGGAAATCCTCTGCAAGAGGGAGGCATCATCCCTAGCCAGTCCTGCACAGGACATGGGAAGACTGGAGCATTGAGGGGTGACAGAAGGGCAACAGCCCCAGGCTCACCGATGAAGGCTTCCTGCTCCTCCATGTTCCCCAGCCGGTAGCACCGGGGGAAAAAGGTGTTGAGGTCGACTTGATCAAACCAGGACAAGTTTTGCAGGCTTTGGCACAGCCCCTCCTGTTTAGAGAAGCTTGTCAGCCCCTGCTGGACACCCCCACCCCTTGCGCCCCTTCCCTGAGGCCTCTGTGCTCCCACCTTGGTGCAAAGGGCATGCAGCCGGGGATAGCGGTTCACCACCTCAATCCTCTGCAGCAAGTCTTGGTCAACGGTGTTAAGGCGGATGGTCCAGAGGAAGTTTGGCACCTGGTCCTGCACCAGGAAGGACTGCAGGAGGGAGTGGGCCAGGCTTAGACAGGGAGCCCCCATCCTGCCCCAAGGTCCCAGGGGAAGGGCGTGGAGAGCTGTGGCAGAGCTCAGCCCTAGCCCTCTCAGCTAACCATGAGGTCATGGATGTCATCAGAGTCCTCACTGCACTGCTCTTTGTCTTCCTTCTTGTATTCATCTTCCCCTTCCCCCTTGTTCTTCTTATTGTGTGGCTGTGGATGGTGCAGGGGCTCTGTGGTGCCCAGGGAAGGCTGTGCCCCACCACGTGGGTTCAGCACTGCCTCCCCCAGCTCACCACCACCACTACTTGCCCTCTTCCCCACCTGCCGTTTCTTTTGGTTGCCAGCCTGCTGCTTCAGCTGTTTGCCATTGAGGGGGAGCTTCCTCTCCACCCAGCCCCGGGCCCGCAGCAGGTGGCGGATGACAGGATAAGGGCCCTGCACTGCGAAGATCTTCTTCTCCTGCAGAGAGAGCAGCGAGCTCAGCCTGCCCCACCCCGGTCCTTGGGCTCAGCTCTCCTGAGCCACAGGTGCAAAAATGCTAGCGTGTGGCATTTCGGGGCAGCGTGAAATCAGACCCCTCACCTTAATTGCTTTCTCCACACGCAGCTTGGCCCTCCTGAGCTGCTCAGCGTCAGCCATCGTGGTAGCCGATGTTGACAGCTGCCACCTGCCCTGTGAGGACAGCCCCATCTGAGCCCGCTATCCCCATGTCCCCAGGCCCACGGGGCGGGCAGGGAGGGTGAGAACATGCTGACCTGTCTGCCTCTGCCTCACCAAGTCTGGGGCACCTGACATGTCATTCCCTGACCTGCCAAGCCTTCTGCCAGCATCCCAGCTGCACTCCACAGCCTCGGGATGCCCCGCTGGCCCTTGTCCTTGGCCTGCTGGGCCAGGGGCAGCTGGGATGTCACTCGCTCAAGTATTGTCCCTGGCTGAGGGGCTGTGTGCCCACAGTGCTGCACTCTGTCACGCTGTCCCAGGGTAGTCTGATGGTGAGGAAAGCTGTGGGTAGCTCTGCCTCCTACAGGCCAAGCAGCTTTTCCTATTCCCCCATCCCATTAGGGACCGAGGTGGGTATCCTGAACAGGCCTCCTAATTCCAACACCACTGTGATGCCACAATGCAGGATGCTCAAAGCAGCCTCAGTATCACAGGTCCTGGTTCTCCCCTCTTGTGAGGGACTTTAACTACCCTGACAGTGGCTGGAGAGGCAACATAGCGAAGTACAGACAGTCCAGGAGGTTCCTGGAAAGCTTGATGATCCCTTCCTGACACAGGTACTGGAGGATCCCACAAGGAATGGTGTGCTGCTCAGCCTTATGCTAAGAACCAGGAAAAGCCTTGTTCGACATGTGAAGGCTGTGAACTGTCCTAGGTAATCTCCATGACAGAACTCTGCCAGAAACACAGTTTTACCTTACAGTATAATTGCTGACTGCTGCTTGATTTTATTTTGATGGCTACTGTTCAGCAAATTGCCCCTTTGCTTCTTCTTTCAGAGATGCAGTTTCATTTACAATTGTTCACGGGCTCCTTGCCCACACTGCCTTCTATGACTTATCTGAAGCACTACTATTTTTGTTATTTACAATCATCTGCAGCCAGCAGAAGTTTTCTGCTGACAGATAAAAATGACACACTGGTCATTCACTGTCGTTTCACTCTGATTCACCCCGAAGGATCTATTAACAAGAACCTCAGTTACCCAGCCTCAGAAGTGGGTCATAATGTTAAACTGGCATCACTTGGCTGTGGTGGTGTGATTGGTGTGGTCCAGACCTGTTGAAACATTTTTCTCCAGGAAAAAAGTCCGGACAACCCTCAGAGGGTCATTTTTGGTGAAAGCTTTGCAGCTCTCAGGAATGCTCACAGGGAACTGCTGAACCAGAAGTGTTTCAGAGGGAATCGGAAATGAATCAGTTGCTGCAATTGGCCTTTCAGGAGGTGATGGAGAAAGATAAATCTCTTAGAAAGAAGCCAGAAGCAAAAAATTGGGAACAATGAATGTGAGATCAATTTAGGATGCCCCAGAACAGTGTTGGTTAATAACCCTTTCTGGCAAATTGGAAGAGCTTAGGAAAGTTACCTGGAGGATGAAGAGATACATATTCAGGTTGGACACTGGGAGGAATTTCTTCATGGAAAGGGTTGTTACCATTGGAATGGGCTGCCCAGGGAGGGGGTGGAGTCACCATACCTGGAGGTGTTTAAGAAAAGACTGGATGTGGCGCTCAGTGCCACGGTCTGGTTGGCACAGTGGTCAAAGGTTGAACTCAGTGATCGCAGTGGCTTGGAACTCTGCAGAGCAGATCTCCATCACCACTCCCTATGAGAGCCCCTCCTTCATCTGAGAGATAACAAGGGTCTGTGGGAGACATGGCAAGGGGATTATAGATTGTTATATAGAGATTATTATCCTTTCAAGAAATCAGAAGGAAAACAGTATGTGCCTGTTGGGGTGGAAGCGGTTTCAGGTCTCACATGCACTCTTGCAAATGAATGGGAGAACATGAAAGAAGTACACTATGCAGTGATAGTCCTGGTTATAAATTCTGAATTCTCTCTTGCCTCTACAGACAACTCAGAACACTGCTGTCTTAGCCAAGTACTGACTGCTATCTTCATACTGATATATTTAGAGTAGAAGGCTAATGTATCTTCCAGGAAGAAGTTTTGTGTTGGGGTAAAGAAAGCCTTACAAAACCACACCTTTACAAAGGACATGTGTGTGTCACAACAGTGGCTATTCCATGAAGTATACTGAGCCAGCTCCAAGACTTAGAATCACATGAGGATCAACCTTTTTCCAGACTAAGCCCTCAACAAAAGATCGTGTGTAAGCAACATAATCTATAGAGGAAAAACTTGATATGATTTTCTTTTATCGTAACTGAGCTATATTTACTGAGCGCTGCACGATTCCTGCCTTGCAGAGGAGTAGCTTTTTACATCTGTGTCTCCTCAAAATAAGCAGCTTCTGAAGTAGCTTCTTCCAGATGCTGTGCTTAATTCTTAAATTTTCTGTTGAAGAGGGTTGTAAAATCTTCCAAGTGACCATAAAGAGCAGCGCGTTCACGGAGTAATTCTTGCTTTTTTGCAAGCTCTATTGCTGTGGCATCAGGGCTCCATATCTACAAAATAAAGGTATTTGTAGTTAATTTGGATGTGACTTTTGCAACAGAAGCATTAAGATACTGTTAGCCAAACAGAGCCATGTTCTAGCAGTCCTTTCCACTACGAGACAGAAAAGGAGCAGTGTGGCCTCCCAGCAGAAGATAGGTCAACAATTTGTATGTGTATGAACAGAGCATTCTCTTGTTGTCACTTCCAATCTAAAACATGCCATGGGCTCCGATTACAGATAACGTGGGAAAGAAGATCTTAAGGTAATTATTTAAAATTACTAACTCGGGTTCACGATCCTCAGAGTGGAAAATAGTAATTAGCTGTAGAGTCATCAGCTATGTAGCCTCAGTCCTCTGAGACCATTGTAGAAACTGGCACAAATCAGGCTTAGGGAAATGATAAACAAACTCCAAACACAACTGCTCAGCCAGCAGTGGTGTTCTTTTCCTTTTTAAGGGGAAAAAAAACCTTACAAAAATTACCTCACTGTGATTATCTTGTTCTGTTTCTCAGTTATTTCTAAGTGAGTATTAACAAGACCCTGACAGAAAAGTTACATTTCCACTATTCCAACTCTAGGAAGCAAATATTTAGTGTACTGTGATCCATCTAGTTCAGTAACTGTCACTGACATCATGTGGTAACTTACCAAGAGGGCAAGTTAGAAATTGGTGCTCAGGCTATGCAAATTGACTCCTATCTTTTAAAAGCAGGAGTATAAAAACACGTATCATAAATGTGGTTGCATTTTTATTTTACTGTGGCTCCACTTTAATCCTATTTAAAACTTGATAAGAGCTCGATTTCCACAATAATTTGTTTTATATAAATATATGTGTTATTATATAACATACATCCATGAACTCTTTAGTTTACTGTTGTTGGTGGCAACCTCTCCAGGCAGTGTCACATCATCTCTAAGCTAGCTGAATGGTGGAAATTTCATCGGATTGTTCTGGGTTTTGATCCCAGCAAGGTCTACCTTTAAGGTACCACGAAACTGCACTCATGTTTTGCTGCTGTACATACTTTTCTGGGTCTGAAGGAGATGTCATTTTTGTTTTCTCTCGTTGCCAAAGACTTCCAATAAGCAGCACTGTCCTTACGGGAACGCTTTATCTTTTCAGGAACAGGTTCTTCCTCAGCTGGCTGAGATACATCCGGAGACTGAAGGGGAAGAAGGTACCAATTATACCAATACATCATGTTCAGAAGCAAGGCATGCATCCTGCATCTTCTGATACTCTGCTAAAATGTTTACTGGAGGAGTATTTTTCTTAATCCCTTCAGAATCTGTTTTTCTTAAAGCTGATTTTTTAAAATCAAAAATTGCAAGGGCCAACCTTTTGAAAGGTAAAAGGCACCTCTCCTCCGGGCACTAAAACATTAGCTGCTCTTTATTACTCCCAAGACAGTCACCTTGTACCACCGGTGATCCCATCCTCTTCCAGGTGAGGAATAAACAAGCACCTAAGGTTGTCATCCTCCTGCCTCTGAAAGTCCTGTGCTGTCCCTGACATTCAAAACCTTTGTGAAAGGGGGACACCAACATTTAGCTACTGGGACATATTTATTACACTGCCCAGGGCAGCTGGAGGACACTTCCAGCCATGCACATACAATTTCATCTTCTGCCTAAATAGCATCCTGGATCTGACTACCAAGTACCGCTGGTGAATCAGGAAGGTCTCATCCACAGTAAGAGAACCAGGATGGGGTCACGGAGGCTGATGTCAGCTTGGGAATAGGGCAGTGCTGAGGTGCTCAAGGCTCGCAGAGGGTGCAGGAAAAGCATTCAGAAATAAAACAGGTAAACATCAGTGTGGGACTTGAGAAACAGGACTCAGGTAAACAGTGGAAGAGGAAGGCTATGGGACAAGATGGAAAATAGGAAGTTAGCAAGTTTCAAGGAGTTCAACTAGGAGAATAAAAAAGCCTTTTTACCAGTTTGAAGGGTATTGTTCTTATCTTGTGAAAAAAGAGGTCCCTTTAAGAAATTATGGTTACTGGTTGTTCAGTGTTTACCACAACAGAGCTGGATGAGCATATACTTCAGGAGGAGGGAAAAAGAAATCTTTTTCTGTGTCCTGTCAGTGATACAGGACATTATTCTTATGTGTGTCTGGGGAAGACATGAAGTTTGTATAACCAGCAGGACAAATTTCAACCAATGAACAAGTTCTAATAATGACAAGTAGTGGCATCTGAAAATACTCACTTTAACAAAGCTGCCCAAGTCACAGTGTTAGAGAGAAATGGGTGGCAAAGAAAGGAAAGAAAGAAGCTCCCTGCTAGCTGTTAGCAAATCAGTCCTCTGTTACCATCTCTCATACCTCTTTTTTCACGGGTTTCTGTGGCTCTGCTGGTTTTGGCTTCCCACCTTTTCCTGGCTTTGCTTCTTCTTTTTCTTGTTCTTCTGCCAAAATTTGCAGTTGATTTTCAAGCAGAGCAATTATTGTAGCATCTTGAAATACCTGAGCAAGATCAAGAGCAGTCTTTCCTGTATTTAAAAAAAATAAATATCTGTGTAAAACATGAAAATTAACTTTGGCACTGGATTATTGCAACTGGATAACGACAGTACAATCAACTGAATTTAATATGGCCCCTATTTTATTAACCATCCCATATATCAGCAGCGTGCCTGACAGTGGTGTGAGGACCAGCAGTCATCAGCACTGCTTGCAGAAATAAGACCTGGCAGAAACAAGCTTTGAAACCCAATATTGCAGAAATTCTTGGATTGCTTGCTTTGTTCTTAATGTTCTGACATTTGCAGCTTAATACACTGGTCCTGCAGGTATAAATTTTGATCTCTGAGAGCATTTAGCACTAGGAGATAGCTACTTGGTTTGCATTCCTAATCTTGTGCTGTGCTAGCCCTCTCCTTCTGCCTGTACTTGCTCTGTGGCTGGCAAGGGAAAGCCCCATGGTGTAAATGAACAGCTTCAGTGCTTAATGAAGGAAAAAATCTGTCCTGGTTCTTATGAGACTCTGGCTGTAAAGTATCTGTAAGACTGAACTGCTGTGTGAATCAGAACTCCACTTGGTATCAGAAATAAGGAATACACATCCCTTCTACACGCAGGGTTTCACTACTAGGCATTTTGGCAAGCAAAGTCTCATGGTGTAGCAGTGTTGCTTCCTATGTTAGAGCAAGAGCTTAAAAGGCGATGCATGTTAACTGTTTAAATTACTGTGGAGACGGGAAATAACACTGAACGAGGGATCTGCTGTGAGGAGGTAACACTTCAGTACCAGCTCAGATTTGGTTTTCTGTTAAGTATTTTTTTCTCAGGAGTTATATTTACATATAGAGCAGCAAGGAAGTTTTTTAACCAGGACTGCCTGTGCCTAAAAATAAATCACCTAAATGGGTGGCAGACTATACTCTGGGCTACACCTGAAATCTAGTTTTCCCTCAAATAATAATAATAACAACTAGATAGACTGTTTTCATTAAAGCCACTTGTAACTCTGTATGTATCTTATGAGGAGCAACAGTCTCCTGAATCATGTAATTAATTATGTTACTTCATTTTCTAGATACATAAAACCCAAGCAAGCTGACTTTTTACAGTAATGTTTCCACACTGGAGAAAACTAACTGAACCTGTTACCTTCATCCCAGTCCTGACAGCAGCCTTAAATGCAGAACAGTTCTCAAAGTGTTCCAGGTGTTTTTAATAAAGAAACAGCCTATTTTGGAGACATTGCTATTTACCATTGCTGTTTGTAGCTTCAATGTCGGCACCTGCAGTGATTAAAAAATAGACCATGTCCAGCCTGGAGGCCTCAATGGCTCTCATCAGCGGGGTGGCATCACCTATTGCAGGGGCATTCACTGCTGCTCCAGCCTTCACGAGCACCTCAGCGATATCCAGGTGTCCATTATAGCAAGCATGATGCAGAGGAGTCCACAGGAAATTGTCTGTTGTGTTTACATCAGCCCTGCACAGGAGTAAGAGCAGTTGTGGCAGCTGAAGCTGTCGACTATCTGCAGTAACAGCCCCAGCTCCAAGCGCAATCAGAGGGAACTGCCTGCTGCAGTGGCATATTCAATGTAAATAGCTATTTTCACATTGCTACTGCTACTCTGAAACCATTTGAATCCTGAATTTGTCATGGAATAGTAATTGTAAGAGTGCTCCTGGGTGCTGCTTGTGTCCCCCTCTAAACCATCAGTGTCCTTTACATGGAGCTTTTCATGGGTACAGGAAAAAGCCCAGGCATTCAAACACCTGTAAAATGCTGCTAGTGTTTGTGCTCCAGCTTCACTGAGAATGGTAGAAAGCAGATTGAGGAATTCAAGAAGTACACTTCTGGGCCAAGAACAGGTGCTGCAGAACATGTGGCAACATTGCAGAGCTCGCCTGCACAAGAGGAAAGTGTTCACCTTTCCTTTCAGTGTTGCTGCCCTCTGCCTGCTTCATTTCTCTGCATTGGCTTCTCCCTTGACAAATGAGTTACAGAAGGTCTGCCTTGGAAATCTGAGCATTGAAAAAACTATTCAGCTACTGTGTTGCTGGACTAGGATCTGTTTCTGCTCCCAAATTAAAACTGGGATGTTCTGGAGAAAGCAAGGGCTAGTTCAGGGGAGATTCTTACAATAATGCTGCCTTTGGATGAAGCTGAGAGGAAAAACGTTATCAGCCCTAGAGGTCCTGAAGGGAGTTAGGGTCACTGTCCCACTTACTCGATGGAGAAAAAGCTGCTGTCTTCCCAAAAGACAAGGAGGAAGGGAGAAAAAAGAAAAATCATGAAGGAAGCTGCTTCCAGGGATAGCTGTTTGCTGTTCAGGTCAGGTGATTAAGTCTAGATAAAAGCACAGATTCATCTGTTCTTCTTTCCTTGTTTAAATTTTTAATCTTTTTCAGAATTCTACCTTTATGAGATCTTAGCACAGTAAATTCCCCTGACCTACCTCTTTTGTCTCTGTTATGTTTCAGTCACTAAGCCATTATGGTTTATTTGTATGCAGTTTTCATTTGTGTTTTAATTCTTATTAAAATAAGCTCCTTCAGTAAATTCATTTTCTCTCTCAACCCAACCTCCTTGCCTGCACTCAGACTGTCTGCCCCTGAATCCTTTTTCCTAACTTCATTCTATCAGAAACAAACCAATCAATAGGAACAGGGACAATGCAGCACTGATTTAAAAATTCCTCAGCATTTTCTGCCCATCAAGCACAGAATTTCCCATCAGACCAAATTTCATTTACTTCTGATTCTTTCTGGAGGAAAATAGAAAGTAGATACCACCAATTTAATTTTAAACCTAATAAATGTTAAACATTTTTCTGGATAAATGTTTTGTTTTCTATTCAATATGGATTCGTGGTTCTGTACTAAAAGGGTTATATTGTAAAAGGTATTTGAATGCCCATGCCAAACTGCAAGCCCATCATGCTGAGAGATGCAAACCTAAATGTACTGATAACTTTTCTGTCCATTTTCGTTTCTGTCAATTGGAAAAACCTCAAAACTGGTACTAGTTTTTTAAGCTAAGTTACTACGTTTCTACGTTTTAATTGTTAAATATGATGTGACTCCAGTGCTGTCTACTGAGGCTTGGTAAAAGGAGTAGAGAATAATTTGGTGGATTAATTTGGTAGCTCTTACATCTTTATCTTTGGAAAACCTGAACATACACATTACACAATTTTCCATATGCTCCAGGAATGTCAGTGTAATTACCAGGGTGTGTAAAGATCCGTGTGCTGTTAGTCTTTGCAGGAACCAGAGCAATGACTGCAGCCACTTTCCCTGAGATATTAATATGAATTCTATCTCTGGGTAGAGAGAACAAAGTTAACGTAAATACCTTTGAAAAATTTTCATTTAAGCATTTATGTGAAGGATTGTAGGACTGCAGCAGTCTGACAGTAAGAGATTATACTATTACACAAGTATGACTGAATCTTTCTGAATTTGCTTTCATTTTTAAGCTGTCATTGAGATCTTTCCTAAGTGTGTCTGCAGGCTACAAAATTGCAGAAGCACTTCTAAAATGAGGAACAGACTAATTAGTAGCAGGGGCTTCTGATGTAAATCCTGCTGCTTCAGCCTGCCGCAGCTGCAGAGGAAAGTGATGGTTTAAACCAGGCATGTGGAACGGGGAAGTCCAGGATCACCTCGATGATTTCAGGCAAGTCCTTTGAGTCAGATTTCCCCAAAATCATTCACCAGTTTGAGAGTTTGGTTGTGAGCATGCACTACTTAAGACATGGGTATGAACTCTGCAGCTGACCAAATGTCCAGGCACCAAAAATTACAGTCCTGGGGAACTTACCTCTTGGTTGTTTCCATTTCCATGCTACTAAAATGTGAAAAATAATGAACTAACGCCCTGTGACTCGGGCTCTTCGGGAACTAACTTTAATATTAAATGTTATGTAAGCAAAAAACAAACCATAGCCTTTTGCATCTAAATATTTACTGGACATTTATGCTTTTGAAATAAATAATAGCAATTATTTATTCATAAAATAGCAGTTAAATTGAAATTATCTTACCCCTTTTCCAGAAGAAACTCCACAAGAACTATGCTGCCACTTGCACATGCAAGCATCAAAGGTGTTTTGTAATATTTATCTTTGATGTCTACTGGCACACCGTCGTCGAATGCTTTCTGCAGAGACACGAAGTCTCCTGCTCTGACAAGGTGGTTGATATCCACGTAGGTTTTCCTTGGCTCGTCTACATACCAGGCACGGTCATCAAGCACGGGATGGGCGGATTGCTGGTCCCGTTTGAAACGCTGCTCTTCAGGAATGTTTGGAACAGCCTCAACCATGTAGGTAGGGAAGCCATCTTCCCATAGCGGACGTTCACTCTTTGGAATTACACAAACTGGCACAGGGAGGCCTTTTTTGCCTTTTTTTCTCGGTGGTTTCTTCTTCTTCTTCTTCTTTGCTTTGGGCCCAAACGATGATAGCAGAAAGGCTTTCTGTAAGTATTTTGAGCCTTTAAAAAATTCGTCAAGGTTGATCCTGTCAGCAGATGCTTCATTCTTTTTAGCAAAAGTTTCTAGTTGTTCCTCGTCCACAGTGCCCCAGCGCTTCCGAATAACTGATATAAAATCATTTTTGGTTACCATCCCATCTCCTTCCTCATCAATCTCAAACTCCTTGCGGATGGCATCCTCGTGCTGCAAGGACCAGTCATACACCTTCAGGTACCAGGCGAGGGTCGCATCTGGCTTTTTAAAGGCTTTTTCAACTTTGCGCAATACTGTCGCTGCTGCTTTAAACCCAGCGTTCTTGGCGGTGTCCCTGGGGGTCATATTTAACAAGTTTGTCCATGTAGGATCACAACCTAGAAATATGGACACAGTTTGGCTGATAGTGCAGTGGAAGTCCTAATTATGTAACATAAGAAACTTGTAATACACAGGCAACTCATTGCCACAGGCCTACAATTTTATACTGTTTCAGCTATAAATAGCCATGGTAGGTGGAACCACATCCTTGATCCCAGACTGGAAGGTCAGCCACATGTCCATATTTGTTTCCCAAAGGGAGAAGCATTGGGCAACCCATGCTCTATTTATTCATCCACTCATGAATATGTATAGAAAGACAGAAGTTCAGTGGAAACTTCACATTTTTATTTAAAGTGGTGAGCAAGGTTAAGAAGAAGCAAACTAAGATTAAAATGTTACTTATTTCTATACCCAAACATTACAGTTTGGCAATGGATCACTAGTTAAATGTTTGATCACAAGAACAGAATATGGGAATTGGCGTGGTTCTCTTGGATCAAAGCTTGAAGTGCCACGATCATCTGATGAAGTCAGGAAAGGATCACAGCTGCTTCAGGGAATGTTTCAATACCCATGGGCATGAAGTTTTCCTGATGAGTGCAGAGATTTTTTTTTTAATGATCGTCAAATCAAAAATTTATTTCTATTGGAAGTTTCAGTACAAATACATGTAAAACCAGCTAAACCCAGAACCACTTAATACTGTCCAACACTAAGTTATACAAATCCCTGGTGCTTCTGCTGCTTTCTTTGAGAAATGTTTTCTCATCCACAATATGTAAGAGCCTCTGTTAGGCCCCTCTGAATGAGAATTTTGCCACAGAGTACCCAAGACTCAAATCCTTCAGAGATATCCAAATGAAATCTTTTCTTTAGCACAGAAAGAGAGTATAGATAATAGTTGCAAAGTAACTTAGTTTTAATGTACCTCTTTGTCCTATATACCTGCAGCAATCTGCAAATCCTCCCTCTGCAGCGTAATGAAGTGGTGTGTTACCATTCATAGCAATCAGTTTCAAGTCTGCACCGTAACCTGAAATAATCGTCAGAATCTAGAAAAACAAACAGAGTCCCACCAAAAATCTTGTCTGTTTCTTAACATGTGAAAATGTGAGATTGATTTACAAATAAATGCAATATCTTACATTCCCATTTTACTAATGAAGTTCTCTCCCATGTCCAGCTGGTCAATGCATGTGTAACATTAATGCTTTCTATAGTATTATGCTTATTTAACTGATGAAACAGAAACCTTGTGCAGTTGTAGACACCAAGGACAATCTTCATTCTTGACAGCTCACTGTAAGCCCCTGTGTGGCCTATCTATCACTGCTGGATTCCCTTTGATACTTACAAAGAATCTGCTTTTGATTACTGACCCTTATGCTTTGATCAGCTGAGAAAATGGACTCAAAAAACCCCAAGAAAAACACACTCCAAAAACCCAAAACAAAACCCCACAACAACAGGAAAACACCCAGGTTTGGCTTTGCAGCAGTGCTTTAACACCACAAATGTTAATACCTCAAAAAAGCCTCCTTTGGCTGCGAAATGCGCAGCACTGTGTCTTTCAAAGTCAAACAGGTTCACATCGGCTCCCCGCTGAAGCAGACCACGCACCACCTCGACAGCTCCTTCCCTTGCAGCTTCCATCACGGCTGTGCGCCCCGTGGCCTGCAGGGGAGCGAGAGAACAACGCCGAATTTGTTCCGTGTGCTAAGGCTGGAACAGATCTGACTGTTCCAAGCTGGCATAAAATCGGAAGTCTCCTTTTAGCTATTACTGGGAAAAGGAGATAAGCCTGATAGTTTTAAAGATAATTGCAGGTAAACTTTCAGAATCTAGTTATAGTGCTGCTAAGATACAGTAGTCAGATCTCAACAAGTCAAGTACATTGAGTCCCTGAATAATGCCCATGAAAATCAGTTCCTTAGTTAAGGAATCCTTTATTCTGTGGGCAGGTTCTCATGCATGTTTACAACATTTAACACAAAATACCACCTCATCTTATGAAAGAAGGGGCATAAGGAACTATGGCTGGAGGAGTGCTATGGGGAAGACAAAGCAACCAGGGAATTTCACTACAGTTCTGTGAGGAAAAGTTCACACTCTAAAACATTAATATTGTCTTTTTCTGGATAATAATGGATTATCCCTAAAGCTTTCCCTAAAGCTTTGGATAACTTAAAGGGAAGGCTTGAGCTTCTTGATTTATCAACAGCCCAGAACTTCAGTCTTTCAGGTCTTTGTTAAATTAAGGAAGCAAACAAATAAGTGATTAAGACATACAAAAGAGAAAAAAGTTTCTTTTGTCTCGTTCCTGCCTTGATTGCTCATCAGGTTTTTCCTAATGGACTTACCTTTTAGTGAATATTATTTCAACTCTGAAAATCTAAGGACACATCAAGGCAAATACAAATCAGCACTGCTCCACTGAAGTACAGTGAACTGCAGCTCCTAAGAGCAGGCCCAGTTACGTTTAAGTTTGCGGAATTATTTGCACTCTAAACCTACAAAAATCTAAAAGAAGACTTAAATCCCTCTCCTCCAAAAAAAGGGTGGTACAGAAGAGGGGAAGAGGTATGGCCACAGAGTTAAGCAATTTTCACTGCTTTATTATTTTAATGTGAGGCTTTAAGGTCATGTGCTCTGCTCATCTGGTATATAATTTATACTCCTCTGTATCTGTTCTTAGTTACAGAAATGCTCATACCGGGTCTTTCGCATGGGGATCTGCTCCTTTCTCCAAGAAAATCAGGCATATTTCTTTAATCTCATGAGCTTGCTCACAGGCTTGTAAAAGCACAGACCTTCCAGTAGTAGTACAGTTGTTGACATCTGCACCATATTCCAAGGCAGTTTGCAGGCAGTGGGAGTGGCGTACTGTAGGATAAAGGCAGTAAAACAAAATACCTGCAAAGGAAACCAGTGGGGATTAGGGTGCAAAAGGAAATTACTAGAAGGGGTATGAGGCTATGAGCTTCACAGTTGAACAGTCTGCAACAAAGACCCCTTCACTGAGGGTGTATCCATGCAAAAAAGACTGCTACTTTAGAGTCTTTACTTGGGGAGTAAACCAGAGTTTAGTATGTCACAGGTCATAGGAGGAATGTGATTCTCAATCATAAGTTACCTCTTATATCTGTACTGGGGAGACTTATGATTTAAAGGCCTAGACTCTTCAGGGAGAATTATTTTCATTTCCATCAAAGCTGTTATGGCCGACAGCTTCTCTTGGGCTGTAAGGATTAGCCTCAACTACGGTTCCTCTCCACGGGTGGGACACATCATAGGTAGTAAGTGTGTCACAGAGTTAAGGGATCGCTTTATGGTATTTTTGGTCTGGTAAGGTTCCTTCTCACTCACCCTTCCCTTCATTATCCACAGCAGTCATGTCTGCATTAGCTTTTGCTAATAATTCCAGAACCACCTCATGGCCTAGCTCAGCTGCCTTCATGGCTGGAGTGCGTCCCATTTTGTCGTGGACATTTGGATGAGCTCCGTGTTCCAGCAGGAAGCGGCACATTTCAATGTCGTTTTTCACGGAGGCCAAGTGAAAGGCACTGTATCCTTCCTTAGGCTCTGTGTAATTAATGAGATCTGGGAATCCTTTCTGGATCAGATTTTCTATTTGCTTCTTGTCTTTCTCGTGAACACACTGAAGAAGTTTGTAGATCTGCAATTTTAGAAGTCTTTTATCTACTGGTAACATCCCAGGATAGGGAAGACTGTCTTCTTCCAAGGAAGTATTTTCTGCATGGGGACACAAGAAAATATGTAATCTCAGAGATGAGATTATAATGACATGCCAGTAAAACTGGGAATCAGACCATATTCACAGCATGAAAATATCCACTCTACCTTGACAGAACACTAGGCTTTGAATTAATTTATCTTTTATTATGGGCAGCACATATAGAGACTATATAAACCCAAGTAGCACCTTGCAAAATTTTTCTTTCTAGTCATCCAAACGTTCTGAAGAGGTCTCATTCAAGGAGAAAATTAAGTTAAGAAGCTGTAGGGTAACTGCTCTCCATTCAAGGAACTGTTACAATCTACAATTACTTGGAAGCCTAGGGGGAGGCTGTTCATCTGTCATTTTCAATGGGAAAAAAAATCGCAAGACACCGTGTCCTCTGCACTTGCTGAAACATAAAATTGATACTAAAATTGATACTAACATCACCTCATCAGTGCCTGAGCACTTTCCTTTTTTTTTTTTTTGGTAGCTGATGCATGAACTTCCTGTCAGGCTATGTGCATAAAAGAGTAAGTCGAATTTCTCTGCAACAAGAACCTTGGGGAAAAAAAAGATGCAGAGAGCAGGGCACTGGTCTGGGAAAAGGTTCCTCCACGTCATGTATCACATGCTTCTTGAAAAAAATGCAGTGCAGGACCTTGCACTTGCCTCAATTCTGGATGTTTTTTAGGTTTTTTCTTTTAGGTTTTTTAGCCTCTTTTAGCTAGTCTCAGCACTGGTGGCTGGAGGGTCAAGGAGGGTCAGACATTGTAGGGACCATTTCTGAAGCTTGCCTAAGTGTATGGGAAGCTTCCTATCCGCTTCAGCAAGCCTTGGGTCAGCCCATCCTCCAGAACTCTTACAGGACACGCAACAAAAAAAGGTGGAGGAACATCTGTTAGAGAATACTTGGGGTTTGGTTTGGTTGGGTTTTTTATTTATTGCAATGTAGTCTGTAAATGGGACCACTCAGCATCTGCCTGGCTACTGCTGGGTGCTTTGTGGATGTCCATGAGAAGGTGAGATTGTAGAGAGAGATGAAGAACAATTCCAACCAACTTTTTGAGGCAAGACCTTCCATTCTGGAAAGGAAGCCTGAGAGAAAGCTGCAGGAAAAGCAGAAAAAGATGACTGAAGGTGAATCATGTTGGGAATGGATAGAGAGGTAATTTTTGTCCCACAGGTACAACATGCCAGTTGTAGTTTCTGTAGCTATTGCCTTTCACTTCTTTTGCAGTTCTGTGGCCAGCATTGCTTTGGAACAACAGAGATGGGGTCAAGTTTACTGTTGACAGATTTCTGAGAACTGTCCCTCTTGTTTTCCCTGCCAGACAAGGCCCTCAGCTCCCTCCCTGTGCATACAGCCATGCTGGGAGAAGATGTTATTATTAGAAGCTGCTCCCTTGCAGAAGTGTTTAAGTGGGCATTAAAAAGCAAAGATTTTCTCTTTGCAATGAAATCTGGTCTGAATAGGTCAGCTGCTCTCAGATGTTCTCTATTTAAACATGACATTACTTAAATTCTTTTCTGTTTAGGTCTTACATAACCCTCATTCTGATCATACACAAAGTATATTCTTACATTGCACAATGACATAATTAGTAACAATAACTTAAAAATCTTAAATCCACAAACCTGTGGCTTGTTCATTCTCATCCCTCATCCCTCATCATGATGTGCTTCTTGTGGCGTTTTGTCCAGGGAAAGGGAATAAATGCAGACATTTTTATCCTGCTGGCAGCAGTTACACCTATAGCAACCCTGTAGTCCTAAAGCTTAGAGCTGAGAAATAAGGCTACTTCAGAGTAATGCCCTGCTAGAAGCGAGCACTAGAGCCCCCACAGAGCCTGGCTTTTAGAGCCTGAAACCTTAGGAAGCGATTTCTGAGCAAATCCTCAATACAGGAAGTTTTTTCTGGCTTCTGAGTACAGGGAAAAGTTGTGATGTAAACTCTGCAGGGGCTGTGAGAAGGAGCAGCAGGAAGGTACTGCAGGGAAGGCTCTTACAGTACTTAGAGCACTGAAATTCAGCAAAAGAAATGTTTTAAAGATACTTAGATGGAACTGACAAGCTTAAATGTTCTCCCATGCTCTTGTTCCATTTCCCACCATCCTGCAGCAGTAAGGAATTTGGGTTTACTTCCAAAAACTTTCTTCCCACTGTAATTCATTATTTGCACCTGGATTTTGCACAGCATTTTTTCAGGAACTCGCTTAGGAGTAACTTGCCTTTTCTTCCCTTCTTTCTCCCCCTGAAAGAAGGAGAAGAAATGAAGAAATGACATTCCCCTTGGACATAGGTTAGTAATGCCACAAAACATGAGCAGAATTGCAGTTGGTAAAAACCTGGGTAGTAACTAACCTTTGATGAAGGCACAAATAGAGATAATATTCAGTGCATATGGGTTTGGATTTATTTCATGGATTATCCTGGAGATTCCTTGAGATACTTGCTCCCTATAACCTCTGCCCTATGCAGGACATGAGACTGATGGCACACCTTACACTTACTGCACACTTTCATTTTTGCTCATAGTGTAATGCACAATTCAGTACAATTTTAGTCCTGATCAGATTTTTTCTGGTGCTTTTGAGATGCTTACCACACTATTCTTTTAATACTTCACACACAGTAATAAAATTATTTTCATGAACATAAGTGAAATTATTTTTATCACAATAGAGAAGTCTGTTGTTATCACAATTCAACCGCCACTGAGACCTTACCCAGTTTGAAGTCTTTGCTTCAAAACATTAAGAACCAACAATTTACATGAAAACAACCGTAACATTTTAACTGTTACAGTTAATATTTCTTTGCAGCATTTGTTGAAAGTGACTGGATCAAGTTTTATTAGAAGTTTCTAAAGTAGCAGACTCAAAGACAGATGGGATAAAAAATGCTATCCAGAGTCATGTAAAGTTATAAGCAAGGGAAAAAGGCTTCTAAAATGGAAATATAACTGCAGCATCTTGACAATTTTTATTAAGTAAATACTACCAACCCTATGTACTTCATAGATTTTTTTATCACTTCACATGTAACAGATGGTTTAATGGAAAATGAGGGATTGTTAGTATGGCTTTGAGACACTCATGCCCTGGGGAGGGCTTCATGAAGCCATAGTCACAAATCCCAAGCTTGTAACATTTGCTTAGCAACAATTTTATCTGTTGACAAACATCAACAGACTCACTACCTTCATTCTGCCAGCCTGTGTCATTGTTTTGATTGAAAGCATGAACTCATTTCAAATCCAGATTAATCCTTTTCTCGGTGCCCCTGGTGTTAAGAAAATCATTTTAGTCAGATTCCCACATTTTGTGTTTTCCCACAAAGCTTTCCAAGCTGTGATGGAGGTAGATTGATAGAGAGGGAAGTTCTGGTGGCCAGTGATCTCACTCCCTGTCTCCCTGTCAAAGCCTGGTGCCTGACTGCTGCTGGAAGCACTGGTGACGCCTTCTTTAAAGTTTGCAATGTTTTTCAGTTTCAACATTTCCAGTTGAAAACATCCCTTTGATTATCACTATTCACAAACCAGTAAACAAAATTTTCATGTGTTTCATCTTTAGTGAAAGAAAATAGCTGAGCACTTTCTAAATTTAATCCCTTTGCGTGCTGGGCACAGAGATAAGCATGAGCCCTGTATGTCAGTATAAAAGGAACTGATATGGTAACAGTGCCATGCTATATTTACAGCTTTATGTGAATAATTGCACTGAATTTTTGGCTGTGACTAATGTTTAATAAGAGTGATGCAGCAAAATCTTCCTAAAACTGAATTCCAGTATCATGAATAGCCTACAATGCTGTGGTTTTTTGGTGTTAATTCTCCAGAAATGCCTTGCCTTGGACAAGGCATAGCTGAGCACAGTGATGGGCACTTAGGTCTGGACTGAGCAGGTTTCAGTGTCGTGTGGACATCTCAGCCCAGATCCAGCCCTTTGGGAAACGGGGCCCAGTCCTGAGCGCTGTAAAGGCAGTCCCGAAGTTACGGCTGGGTTGGATCAAAAGATGTGCATTCTTTTGTCTTCAGCTTGCCTTGCAACTTCCAGTCACCTCAGTGTCCGTCCAAACTGGGATGTAATCGAGCCCAAATTGCCAGCGGCAGGCAGCCCTCGGGGCCAGCCAGCACCTGGCAATCGCGTTTGTGAGCAACACCTGCGGGGACAGGGGCTCAGGGGAGGCGGCTCCTCAGCCAGGACCAGAGCTGGGCTCCAGGAAAGCCTCTGGAGTGCTGGGGAGTTGGGCATGAGGTGCTACTGCGCCCAGGAGCAAGGAACAGGGTGAGCAGCCGCTCCTGCCCAGGGCCCTGGGGAAGCCAGGTAATAGATAAATACGGCGCTGGTTTATTTTCCGGGGGCTGCGACTCAGAGGAACAGGCGGCCTGTAGAGGAGACTGGCTTTAACGGGAGAGAAACTGCTGGAAGGGGAGGATGCTGGCGAGCTGGTGATGACCCAGTGTTCCCTGCCAAGGACGCGCTGGTCTGGCCGCGCTGACACCCAAACTGAGGTAACTGCCCGCGGCGAGAGGTGAGGGCCGTGAGGGGGGCGATGTGCACCGCACCTGTGTCCTGCGAGGCTGCGCTCAGCCCTCACAGCCCGCCGGCTCTGCCCCAACCCCTCCGCAGCACCGGGGAGGCGGCGTCCCGCGCCCCGCCGCCCTCTCGCCACCACGCTCGGCAGCGGCGGCGGCTGCGACCCTCGGCAGCCCCGGGCACTCACCTGAGGAGCAGGGGGACGCCGAGGGCTCGGGGCCCGCAGCCGGACCCCCGCCCGCCGCAGCGGCCGCCATGGCCGCCATGGCCATCTCCGTGGCAACGGCGTCGGGCGGGCAGGAGCCGTGAGGCGGCACCGCTTCCCCTCAGCCGGCGGGGCCCCTCCGTGCCACCGGGTCCCCTCAGTGCCACCGGGTCCCCTCAGCCGGCGGGTCCCCTCAGTGCCACCGCGTCCTCTCGGTCCCCTCAGCGCCATCTCGTCCCCTCAGCGCCGGCGGGTCCCCTCAGCTCGATGTAGAGCAGCGCCTCGCCGCCCTCCGAGCCGCCAGGGGTGAGGCGGGCACACGGGAAGGGCTTGGGTGTCGCGGGCTCTATTTTCTTGTTGCTGACTTACTCGCCAAGCCTCCTTTTCTTCCCCCATGGGTAGCAACGCTGTATGGTTGTTTCACCTCCAGACTTTACTGGAGTCGCCACAAAAATGGAGTGGCAAGGTCTGTGTATCACCCAACCGCACAGCCATCCCCACAGGGTTTGTGTAGCACGATAATGTTAATGAGCTTGGATGGAAATGTGATCGTTCACAGTCCAGACTGGGTAGAGAAACCTGTTTATTAACAGGAGAAAAATGCCATTGAAGAGGGATAAACGCTCAGAACTTGTCAAGTGAAGCCTAAGTCATTCTAAAAGGCAACAGCACTAGCCCTGCGACTGCCCAAGCTTTCTGTATCTCCTTTCTCTCCATTTCCTTTAGTGCTGAATTTCCAAATACCGCAACCAAACCCTCAGTGCTCCTGCGAGGCTCAGTAGTCGTGTATGGGATAACTGCACCAACACTGTCTGTCTTGTTCCTGGCCAAGCCTGGCTGTTGAATTATTTGCAAATCACCTCTACAATTAGGAAATTTAAAAAAAATTGGTTTTTGATGTGAAATCTCTTCTGCCAGGGAAGTGGTGACGCAGCTGGATGCCTGTCCAACAGCATGGAAAGGCGTTTGATGAAAGCCATGGGACTGTGTGGTGAGTCACAACATGAGAAAATGTTGTTTTAGTATAAAGTTTCATTATTTACGCTGCAAGGAGTGCCATTTGTACAGCAGCTATTTCGTGTTAGCACTCTGTGGTGCCAATTGGCTGGATTGGTAGTGATGCACTGTTGTGCCCTGGTGGATTGTTTCCCTCTTTGGAAAACATAGCATCCAGGGCCTTCTCTTTCTCCTTGGTTGCACGAAATGGTTGATGCAGACATGGCACAGGAGAAGATATTTCCCTGCCTGTTCTGTGTAAGACTTTTGCTTTTACTGTTGCCACAAATAAGGAGACACATATCTTGGACAAAGGCCTGGGGTAAATTCTTCTTTTTCACTTTGTTAAGCAGCACACATTAAATTCCCATTAGAAAAGCCAGCACATGTACTTTGAAATTTAGTCCAATATGAAAATAATTGAAGATCTTGTCTGAAACATCTGCATGCCTTGTCTCTGGAAATTGTGGAAACACTGGAACCAGACTACAGCCAGTCTGAGTACTTGGTATTTTACCCCAAATGTGAATGTGCATGTAACTGCATGTGTATATATTTAGATTTTATTCTTGATTTATTTTCTCATGGTGATCAGCTTTCCATGAGGTTTTTGAGAGTGATAATGAGGATTCATGGTGCAAGAAGCAAAACATCCTTTTTCAGCAGCTGAACATCATATTGGATGTTTCAAAGCAATGTGTCTTCAAGAGCAGAGGTGCTGCTCTGGTATTAGGGTACTGCAACATCTCCAACATAAATAGGATTAAAATCCTCTTAGGGAAATTCAGAGTATTCCCTGCCTATAGAGATAAATAAAGCTCACCAGAGAAAATTATTCCAAGGTCTGAAGCCTCAAGCTGCTGGGTGCTTTTTGGCGGACAGCTCAGTTTTGGAGGAGTGCCAAGCTACTGCAGGAATGCCAGTGGGATGGTGCTGGTAAAAATGTACCCGACTGCACTGAGGAAGGAAAGGTGTAAACTGCCCGGAGCTTTGAACATGCCCTGGAGCCGACAGCTCCCAGAGCCAAACCTGGGAGACATGTCAGAGCACAAATGTGGGCACAGTGTCCAAGTGCTCTGGTTCAGCCCCAGGTGTGTCACTGCCTGAGTCCTCACCGGAGAGCAGTGCTGCCCAGAGCTCTGATGTGCTGAGAGTTAGGGCAGCCTTGGAGCTGCTCTGTTCTGGATGCTGTAAGCATGTCCCCTCCCTTCCCACATGGCATCTCTCACAGCCAGGAAGGAGCTTGTGGGACAATCCAAGAGGTGCTCCACTGGCTTCGTAGTTCCCTGGATGAATGTAATCTGTGGAGCCCACAGAAGATAGGTTTTGCCCACTGTGTCTGATAATGAGATCACCACTAGTAAATAATTTCCAAATCAAGATTATTCCAAAGAACATTTCTTTTACTGAGGAGCATATGTTTTCCCTGTGTTTTATATACATTAACCTCAATTGTTCCTGCAACATATATTCTCCACCATGATAGGTAAGGCCCCCATTACTGACATGCTCACTTTGCAGCTCCAAAATCATCTAATTACACATGAAAACATTTCACTGCTGAATGGGCACTTCCAAATATTTGAAATACCAAGGCTGTGAGGTTTTGGTTGGTGCTAGCAGAAGGTGCCAGGCTGAGAGCACTACACAGTCCCTCCTGGAACAAGTGGAACAATCCAGCTGCCATCCTCTGTTCAAATTGCTGTCTCTGTATTGTGCTGGGTTTTATCTGTGGATGTCAAAGCACGAGGATGCGACAACTGTCCCACAACTGACCTCTGGAGGGAGGCTGTGCACCACAGGGACTCTCGAGCTGGATGGCACTGGAGTTCTGCTGATACCAGCAGGAGCTGGGCTGGTGACAGCCTGACTTCAGCTGCAAGGTGTGCGTGAGGATTGCCTGGTTTTTACTTAAGCCTTTTACTGTGGAAGTAATTACCACTGTTATTAATCTCTCTGGATTCTGATGCTACTGCAAAAAAATCTGCTGTGTGGTGCATTCCACCCAAAATCTCCGTGTTCAGATTTGCCAGCTTGGGAGAATGACACAAATTTACACATTTGGCTAAATCTGAAGGTCATCTGGGGAGCTGTTGTGGGGGCATTGTTCCAACTGTGCCCTCTCAAGTGAGGGTAATAGTCTCCTTTTTGAGACAATCTTTATTTCGTGCAGCAGCACAGCCACCTCAGAACTGTGCTGGCAGGTACCACCCAGCTACTCCTCCTGTATTTCCTGGGTCTGCTCTGTTTCTGGTTTTGATGCCACTGTATGAAGCTGTTGGTATCACTCAGATCAATGTACAACTTACTAAATTAGTTTAGCTTGTTTTACTCTTCTTTATACTCTTTCTATAATTGCTTAATGTCAAAACCAACACTCATTCTTTCTACCAATTAATATGCACTCTTAGGAATAGGCCTTTTTATCAAGGAGAAAATCCATGAAATAACTGTTAGGTCCCTGATACTGTGTCCTTGGAGAAGAGACTTGGGAGGAAAGCTGCATTTCTTTTGGGGTGGTTGTTTTCAGGGGGAAAAAATTCCCAAATTGTCAGCAGGGCTTATAAAGACAAATAGTGATAAAAGCTGAAGTGTTTTGCCAAGAAGTTCTCTGTTGAATGTAGCTGAGATGAATGCTATATACAAAAATGGTCCCAGGAAAGGGTCTGCAGCAGTTTAGCTGGGTTTTGGGAAAGGGGCATTTCAGATATGAGAGTAATGTCAATAGAGGTTTGGTTGGGGGGTTTTTTGCAGGGGGGTTGTTTTTTTATCTTTGTCACCTAAATTTTTCCTGAAACACTGTTTCTTTTTCTGGATGTTGTAAATGCAGGCTTCTTGTATGGCCCTGCTCTTTAACCTGACTTGAGGTAAAGGTGATTTCAGGGTTACTGAGGAAGACAGAGGCTCCTCAGCCAGGGATGTGGCAAAGTCAAAAGGGATGGTGGGGCAGTCCAGCAACTGTGCACTCCCAGCATGTGCTTCCCAGGTGCCATATGGGCCAGGATGAGGGCTGGGATCCCCAGAGTCAGGGGAGCTTTCCAGTGCCACAGAGCAGAGCAGGAGTTCAGCTGAAGAGCTGACAGCTCTGGGAGTCCTCAGTTTGTCACTCACTTGCAAGGCTTGTTCACCAAAACCTTGTTTTGATCCCGCAACTTCTGTACCCTATGGCACTTGTGGAGGAGGGAACGTTGCACCCCTTCCATCACCATTTCCTGTGAGGGTCTCTCTTCTACTAAGCCCAGGGATTCTGAAAGCATTCCTGCTACTTATTTTCATGTTTACTTGTCTAACACTGTGCCTTGGAACACATATAACTCAGTGGGAGGATTCCAGATTACTTCAGTGGGATGTTCTGTTAATAACAAGCTCTGATTCTCTGGATTAGTTCTTCATCTGCAGATCATAATATTAAAAAGCTGAGGGGAAGGAATAAAGATGATAATTTTGTAGCTGGTTTTCATTTAGCTTCCAGGCTGATGGTTAGACAGCAATGAAAATACAAACTGCCTTCATTTGTCCCATAGGTTCTCACCCTGACACTGTATCTTATTTAAAATCCTATGCACTGCAAGTTCTCAGTTTTCAAGGTGAAGGAATAAATGTTCTGGAGTCTTTCTCATCTGATGTTACATGAGGCTGCTGAAATGTTCATCGCATGCTTCATCCTGTACATAGCAAATAAAGGAGGAATTTCTAGTTGGAAGTTATTTCGTATCTGTGAGTCAGATCTGGTGGTGCTGGCTCTCAGCAACTTAGTGCAGTAGCTTTTAGAAATGCAAATAGAAGGGAGACAGCATACTGGAAAGTGACACTGATTTGGGGGCAGAGACCAGCACATGTACCCTGGGCCTGATGGAGAAATATCTGGGTTTCAAAGCTGCTTGTGGAGTCCAGTGCTACTTACTGTGAGGAAGGGTAATCTGCACAAAGAACAGCTAAGAGCATGAAAGCAACGCTTCCAAAGCAGTGCAGGGCTGCTGAAATCCCTGAGGTCAAGCAGGGGGAATTCCTATACAAGAAATTGATTGGTTCCATTGGAATAAGCCTCATTCCTGTTCCCTTGCTTGGCCTTGCTCAGTTGTGGTTAAATGAGGAGAGGGATGATAATCATCTGATTATCCTGCTATTGACAGTCTGTGGAACAGCTGGGAGCCCAAGCTTGTGCTCTTGCCAATGCCAGCTCCAGGGATGGGTTCAGCATTTGGAAAGAGAAACAACATGTTCCACAATCTCCAACAGGTGCAGAGGCTGTTCCACTGCTAAGTGTACCAGGAGAGAACCTGGAATTGTCACTCTGTTGGCTCATCTTACCTATGTTCCTGACTCACTCTGCCCAAATTCCCCACCAGCAAAGAGCATAAATTTTCTCAGTAATTAATTAAATATGTTAGGAAAGACTTCCCAGGTACAGGATGCAATGTCTGCTTCAGATGAAAGTTAACTATGTCAACTTAGAGCAGAGTCTTTGGTTTCATATGGGAGACCTGGCATGGGGGAGGCTAATGTTCAGTGCTGTTGCCCTGTATCTATCAGTGCCACCACAGTTGATCCCAGCTCTTCTGGGATCTTTTGGCCCCAGAGTTCTTGGATTTTGTGCTATACCACAACCAAGTCAAATTTAAAATTGTATATGTGTAAACCAGCAATCTATTCCACAACAATTAGTAGGAAACTGTTAATGAAGCTACCATGATCAATTATTCTCATAGATAAATGTTGCTAATATTTCCCTGTTCATGTTAGTAGGTATTCTTTTCTTCAGACCTTATTCCTTACAACAGTAGCAAAACCTGATTATATTCTTTCTGAGCTCCAAGTATACTCGTATTTGTCTCCTTGGTGTTTAGCTCTCTCACTACACTTTAGGTCAACACATTGATTAATCCAGACATTAGATAAAAGATAGAGTTTATTTAGGATTAAATACTCATTTATAAATGGAATATGTAACTTATTTTCCAGAGTCTGTGATATATTGGCTTTGTTACAGATTTATCCAGAACACCTGAAAAAGGACTGAACTGTAGTTAGCCAAGACAATGTTTCCATATTACAACTTTATTATTCATAGAATGGTTTGGCTTGGAAAGGACCTTAAAGATCATCAAATTGCAGCCCGCCCTGTTGTGGGCAGGGGCACCTTTTAATGAACCAGGTTGCTCAGAGCTTCAAGACTTCCTAACTTGCTACAGCCATTTAACTCCATTCAAAGTATTTCAAGGTCTAATGCTCGTTTCTATGACTTTTCCATTAACCTCTTCCTATCACCTCCAAATGAATGGCTACTCAGGTTTCTACAAGTAAGGTCTTTTCATCTCTGCTGTAATGACTTCAGGTGTACAGCTGCCCTGTAGGACGTGCTCCATTTTGTCTGCATCATGTCTGTAACACAATAACCTGCTATTGCTTTAGAAAAAGATGTCTTAAATTTTCCAGGCAATAACTAAAGCAGCTTAAGTGGATGGGGTTTTTCCACAGGGGAGAGATAAAGTTACTTAAACAAATGATTTAATTTTACACAGGGTCCTGTATGTTTTTCCCTAGGAATCAGTGACAGTTCTGACTAGGGAGGCTCTCCAAAGTTTGTATTGGTTAATTGGCGTCACTGTACTGACACAGGGGGCATTAAATTCAGCTCCTTCACATTTTACAAACTGCCTCACCTGAGTGAATAGCACCAGTGTAGGCTATGCAAGTTTTACTTTGCTCAGAGCATAAGACAGAACAGAATCCATCACAACAGTCGGGAATAAAGCACACACAAACACCAATGCCTTCTCCTTCAGCTTCGCCACCATGTAACGTGCCTTGGGTGCAGGAGATGTTAGAGCATCCACCATAGCATCTACAACCTCGCTGCCATTAGTACTTCCCTCACTGAGGATGCTGTTGAAAAAGTTTGCCCGCTCTTGAACATACTCCTTGTTGTAAACAGCCTTTTCCTCTTCACTCAGTTCACTCCAGATCTCTTCGGCACTGACTGGTGGCTGAATTTTTGTAGAGGGTGCATAATTTCCTGGCTGGATAATACAGACCTGAAAGCAAGATGTAAAACTTACCAAGGTGCAATCAGTCACTGTGAATTCAATTAAATACTGTAGTCAGTAACACAGATCAAAAGCTCTCTGCAGACAGGTTTCTTCCAGAAAATGCTGCTTTGTTGAAATTTTAACCCTGGAAACTTGACTGAAATCAAATATATTCCCGTGAAATATTTAAGACTGCAGAGGTGCTTTATTCTGACTTCCTCATTTTGCTCTGATGTCAATGTTCTTGTTTTGACTACTCAGCACACCCTCACAGAATGCAATAGAGCATCTTTGATTTCTGTGGAATGCTTAATGGTATAAATGTTTTGACAATACTGAGACAAAGCATTTGAGTATGACTTTGATGTCTCCAAAGTGGAGTACTTTGGATTTTTCACTCTGTGGAGAATCCTGCAATTGATATTTTTTTGACCCAATTTTGGATAAAATGATATAGCAAAAAAGTTAGCAGGTCCTGGGGAAAGAAGTGCTGTTTTCCCCAAGTATGTGTAATTAAAAGTAAAGTAGGTTTTGTCAGTGAAGAACAGGGGAACCAAAGGTCCTGCTCTGCCTCTCACTTAAGCCATTAGCAAATTTCTATAGATTTGTGCACATAGATTTAAATGGAAAGCACCCAAGTGCTTTGCTGCTCCACGTTTTCTTTGTGTGTTGCTGCTGTTCTGCTCCCCTCTGAGTCTTCCAGGGAATTTTGGAGCAGGCTGAGCACTTGCAGCACACATGCTGTTCCTCAGTAAGCAGCAGCCTTGTTCAAACTATTTGTAGATACGCAACATTAAAAGCTCCGTGGCATTTAATGGACCCCATTTCTAAAGACTGCAACACGGTGAGGAAGACCCGTGCTGAGCTGTGCCAGAGACTTGGGGATCTGACAGGCGTTCTGTGGGAAGTCTGTGGTGCTATAAAACCCTGATGTCTCCACTCTGCCACCCAGCCCACGCAGCAGAGGCTCCCACCTGTGTCAGTGCCTGCCTGTTGGCCTGCATGGTGATGCTCTCAGGAGGATTGGGGTGCAGGTCCTGTGCTTGGGGAGAAGGAAGGGATGCAGGCAAACTCCAGCAGAGGGGTGGTGGGCACAGCTGGGACAGCTTGTGCTGCCTCAGGTAGGTTTGTCACACAGCATCCCAGGGAACCCTCCCTTCGGCTGCTATTTAGAAACGTGCTTGGTGTCAGCCAAACTAACGCCAATAGTGAAAGTCCCATGTTTATTGTTAACAAAGGGGTTTTGAAAGCTTCCTCTTTTGGAGCTGGCTTGGAGAGAAGGAGAGATGGTTTGGGTTTTTTCCTTTCCCACATTTTCTGTAGCCTTTCTACTGTAAGACACACATTTTGTTTCCTGTAGAATGTCAGCTTGCCTGGCCAGAGTTCAGTGGGACAGAGCCATCTGTTCCTTGCCACCTCTGTGCAGCTTTCTCCTGAAAGGACAGAGAGGACAACAGAGCAGTGGAAGGGAGCACAGGAAAAAGGGACTCTGTATTTTGTAGGCTCTCCACAGGGTCAGTTCTCAGGCAAATGCCAGCCAGCATCTTGCATACACTGAGAAACAGAAAAATACCTCTCAAAGATACTCCAGAAATGTTTGTCAGCCTGGCTCACTCAGTTATGTGCTGGGAGTATTGCAGAGGTGGAGCAGTAAAAATACCTAAACAACCAGAGTAGCTAACCTGTTGAACTAAGCCCTTCCATGAATTTGAGATTATCCTCAGCTAATCAGCTGAAATCCTCATCGTGCTGTGTGGTATTAGGATGTGTAAAGTCACTTGCATTTTATAGCCCTTCATATTTATCCAACAGGGGTCATTAATAGATGCATAGCTGTAATATTTTCCAACACAAAGCTTATGAACAACGCTGTAAATCTGTGCACATAAACAGTGCACCAATGCAAACCTGCCACGGAAGACTTTTAGTATTTGAGAAGAGTGTTTCAGGAGTAAGTGACTCCAAGGAAAAAGCCTAGTGAAGCTACTTAGTGATCTAAGCTTCAGGTTTGACTATTAGAGTTGCTTAGACAGGGCACTAAGAGCACTCTTAGAGCCTCTTATGTTAAGAGAATAAAAACATAATTACTCTGCACAATGCTGCCTCTTGCAGTGTAGCTGCTCTCACAAAAAGCAAGGAGCTTTTAAGCACTGGTGGTGTGAGAGGAGAGAAAGAACCCCTCAGGCAGGTGACAAGCCTCCTTCTGGCTGCACGGCACTCGGTGTCTGGGCTCTCTGCAGCCACCCCAGGGAACATTTGGGTTCCTCACTGCTTTTGGGAGCTCTGTGTGGAGCATGGCATTGCTCAGGCAGGCCTGTGTCAGGAAGCTTCTCCACTGCAGAGGATGTGGAGAAAGGGTGGAAGTTTCAGTGGTGACACACAGACCTGTTACCCACCAGATTCTGAGAACCGCAAGTATCACCCAGGACTGCTGTTCCCAGTGCTTTCCAGCTGACTGATTAGCCAGAGAGATGTGGTGCTGTATCCCCACCCCTGCCTGCCCTTTCCGTGTGGCCCCCCCCTTCCCCCACCCCTAGTCCTGGCCACACCCTCAGGTTCTCCCTATTGGTTCTGTTACCCCAACTCTGCCCTTGTACCGCGCCTATGCCCTGAGACCATCAGTCCATGTGCTCTCTCTGCCCCCCTCTTCCCCAAGATAAGGGACTCCAGGCCATGTGCTTATCCTCTCTGCCTTTGGGAACCAGCATGTCACCATGTGAATAAAGATCCTTGAGGTCCCCAGGCGGGGAGCCTTCTGGCCTCCTTTATCGCCACCGTGTTGTGGAGCCGACAGCCAGCCGGGACAGCGCGGGCCGCCCAGAAGGGTACAGAAAGCGGAACAGCCGCTCTCCCCAAGATAATCCTGCAGAGCTCTCTGAGAAGGTTGGGGCTTGCCATACCAACGCAGGAAACTACACACTGCAACACAGGGAAACCACCTCTTTCCAAAGGGAAGCTGCACCCACCCATGGATGCAGTTCTGATCTTTTATCTTTGTCACTTTGTTTCATGTAACTCATTACATCACTTACCTGGTTTCCAGGTTCTTGCTACATCACTTACCTGGACACCAAACTTCTTCATTTCCAGTCTTAAAGCATCACAAAATTTTTCAATAGCTGCCTTGGTCATAGAATAAATGCCATTTCCCAGAGTGAAATAGGCAATGATGCTGGACATGAAAACAATACGTCCTGGAAAGAAAACAGTGCAAATAACATAACTTCACTCTCAGTCTTTAACATGGAATCGATTCACCTCAGTCTTCTGAGCTGCTAATAATGTGGTGTTTAGCAGGAGGCTGTTTTACTGCACACTGTGCCAAAACTGGACAGTGTCAGTGTGCAGTCCCAGCACAGAAGAGCACTCAGCTCTGTTAAGCGGAAAACTTCACACAAAAATCTTCCACCTAGCGACAGATGCTGGACTAGACAAAGTGTAACACATTCCCAGTGTGCTGCTTGTTCCTTCTGAGCCTGAGATAGGATGAAAAAGATGGAAACAAAGCAGTGCCCTAAAGACTGAAAAATAGTAATAAGAGACTGTGAGTAAGAGGAGAAGGACTGCAGAGGAGAGGGGAGGTGATTTTCCCTGAGGTGGATATATGTTACCAATACCATTTATTTCTGTGCTAATGATGTCTCTGCACTGAGACCTGGCTTTATAACTGCATATAAAGTGCAAGCCAGACTGTACACTGATCAGGAAATGTGACTTTACAAAATGTATGCAGCCTTACACTACCTTACAATGATTTCCCTGATCTGTGCTGCTTGTTCCTCCTTTCTAACTCCTGCTGAGTGCAGGAATGCCTTAAGTAGCAGAGATTTCTCATTTGAGGCACTGGGCTGTGGTTCGTTTCCATTTCCTTGTAAACTTCTGTCACATAGTCCTACCATGGGGTAAGGAATGTGTGAGTGTGGGTGTGCAAATACCAGCGGTGAGGGAGAAGATGGCCTTGTCACTCACAATACAGAGAACACAGCTGCACTCCTGTTGCTGCCACAGGTCCAGATAACATCTGGGCCCCAGATGTCACTGAATGGAATAGGGTTGGGGGATATCAAAAGATATCATGGGAATGCAGTGAAACCTGTCATTCTGAATTAGGTTCCCTGCCTTCCTACACAGCATCCCCAATAAATCTTATATACAGTAAGAGAAAAATAACTACCAGCTTGCTGATCAAGATGCTCTATCAGCTGGCCTGGCCAGCTGGAAAACATATGGGGAGATGTTGCTCCTCTCAGGGTAGGATGTTTAAGTTCTAGGCTGGAGTGCATTACCTCCCTTTACAAGTAATAATAATTGTATTAATAATTTTGAAGTGTTTCTTGGAATAGGTGCACATCCATGGCAGTAAGCCATGGGTAGGATGACCTCCGCCGGCTTTGTCCAGTAGCTGAGTGGTTTGGGACACACACCCAGGATGCGGTACACCTCACTTAGCTTCTCTCTGTGCCTAAGGGAATTGAAACCCAGCTTCCCCAGGAGAATGCTCTAATGCCTGTAATTCAAGCTTTTCATTTGGAGAGGTCACTTGCTGCCCCCAAACACGTAAGCTTCAGCTGTCCTGGTTGCTCCTGCAAGGAACAAGACAGGAAATCTAGGACACATTCCTAGAAGTGCCTTGGCCTCCTCTCCTACATAGATGGTACTTGAAAATGGAGTGCAGGAGTTAATCAAGGAAACACTGCCAGCCCTGAGTGAGATACAAAATGTTCCTTTGAGCTAAGGTGTGTGTGCAGCCATCCAGACCCAAACCTTCGAAAGGTTTATGCATGTCCTTAATATCACACGCACAATTAGTCCCTTTTGTGTCAAAGTATCCCTGAGCAATTTATGGAGTCAGAAAAATGCCTCTGGTGGATCAGCATCACAGAGTTTCAGCAGTAAGTAGGACATCACAGGGAAAAGAGATGTCTCCCTGTGTAATGGCCACGTAACACACTCACTGGGTACATACAATAGCACATTCTTCTACAAAAACACATCCAGCTCGCAGTGTTTAAAGGTTTCTTTTTTCTTGTGTCAGAATATCATCAACCAAAGGCAGCCAAGCAGAAAGAAGCAGAACAGCCAAAAAAAAAAAAGGGATGCTTTTATCTTACCAACAGTTTGTGTAGCTGTGACACCTGGGCCTTCCAGATGCTTATATGCTGCACACAGAGCACAAATCCTCACCCTAAAGAGCCTACAGCCAGAACAAACAAGGAAGAGGGTATCTTCTTCCCCAAATACAGATGGAGACAGGTAGGGAACAAACTGCAAAGCACCCAAGACATGCTACCATGCTGCAGAGAGCTATTAAACCATTCCTTCTCAGAAGGAAGGATAAAGCCCAGGCATAGGGAGCTTCATGCAAGTGCATTTATCCCATGCACCTCTACATACTTGAAGTTTCCTGCCCAAGGTCACAGAGGCTCCATAGAGCTGGAACTGGAAGCTGGATGTCTCTAGTTCACCTCTGTAGGGTCATTCTTCCTCTCCTAATTGCCAAACAGTAAAACTGTAAAGCCTAAATAATAAAATTAAGCAGTTTATTGGATCTTTGTGTTTTCTGATTGTCAGTGCTTTAAAAGTCTTTCCTGGCCCTAAAGATCTACTGTAAACATTTTTCCTCTCTTTTTTGAGTCAAACACTGAGAGAAATCCTTATTTATAAATACTTTTTTCTGTGTAGTGCAAAGACAGAATCTTTAAGGATATTTTTTCCCCTTATGACTTCACCCTCTTTTCAGGATCAAGTTGCTCTTTCAGGCCACACAGAAGGAGGCTGTCATTTCAGTTCAATGAGAGACAATTAAAGCCTCTTTTATAGATGCTACATTACCCTGATTATAGTAAGCTAATTATTCTACAACTCTAAATAACAGTGGATTAGCATTACCCTTGTATTTCCTTAGAAGGGGAAGAAATGCCAGGGTTGTCCTGATGCTCCCAAGGAGATTCACATCTGCAAATTTTTCATACGTCTCCATAGGCAGCCACCCTGTCTCGCCAAATGTTGATATTCCTGCATTGTTGACAAGCCCCCAGAAACCTATGGAAGAGAAGTGACTCAGCAAGCATCTTTAACTGCAAAGCAACCACTGTTTAGCTAACAAGGCAACACCCCTGATTCGGACCCTTAGAACAAACTGTATAGTTGTGTTACATTTTGTCTTTTCTACTTAAAAAGTCTTTTCTACTTAAAAGTGCAGGCATGTTTTGTTTAATGAAAGAATGCCATTGTGGCCATAATCTGGACTAAATGGAATCATAGAATAGCTTGGGTTGGAAAAGCCCTTAAAGGTCATCCAGTTCCACCCCCCCTGCCATGGGCATGACACCTTTCCTCTAAGTCTCAGTGCTACTTAATAATTGCTCACTCTATAGTTGTCTTAAGTTATTTATGAATAACATGATCTGGGAGACCACATCTTACTGCCAGTGCGGTGCACCATGATATTTTAATTACTTTAATCCCATTGTGTGCTATGAGCAGCTTTGTGAAAATTATATTAGCCAGTCTAAAGGCTAAGGGGTACTATTTTCAAAGTGCCTGACTAATTTAACAGCCTAAGTCTTGCATCTTTTTCCAAGATGTGAGCTCTGATTCCTTCCGAAAGCAGCCATGATCAGGTACATGGGTGCAACATTGGGTAAAGTGATCAAGTAGGGTCAGTGGCTGCAGTATTTTTTAAATTCTGTACTTTTGAACAACTTCATTCCCCACGTAATGACAGATTTTGGTGCTAAGGAGCCTACCCCCTGACTCACAGTAAGATTTCCGTGTTTACAAGCAGAAACATATTGGCAGCAAAGCTTGTTCTGACAGAGCTCTGTGACAGAAGCTGAAGCCCTTCAGCCCAAAGCCACGGCAGGTCTCATGTGAGCCCCATGCAGTGCTAACAGCCTCAGCTGTGGGAATGCTGGGCTGGGGCGAGGAGCGCTCGCAGGCTGGAGCTGACACGCTGCCTCACTGCTGATTAAGCCGTGCTGACTTGTTCCTGCCTGCACAGCACGTAACTGTGGCTGTACAGCAAAGCAGGGAGTGACACAGTGCTTATGAAAACACTTCTGTTTCTGTCCTCCAGTCCTGACTGACAGCATTTCTAGGGCGACCAGCAGCGTAACTAAGGAGGACCAGGGCAGCCTGACACACTGGAACAGCTGAATTTGCAGCTTAGTTCTGCCAGCCTGACAATTTTGCTTGTACATTTTTTTAGAAGAATTCTTATAGGTGTCCAAGGCGAATTATTGTCTTGCCATGCCTTCTACAGGAGCTCCAAGCCTGGGTTTCTGGGGAGGCAGAGCAGGTTTCAGTGGGACTCTTTGTCCCTCTGGACACAAGAGTTTGGGGCAGGGGTGATGCTGACCCAGCTGCAGCCTCCTGTACCTGTGGCAGCAGAGTTATTCTCAGGGCACATTTGACCACCCAAGTAAAGGCACTGCAGAAACCTTTGGGCTGAACCCTTTTCCCTCTGATCTTCTCTGACAAAACTACCACAATAATTTCATGGTATCTTGGTCCTTCCAGAGCCCTGCCAAGAACTGCCAATATTAGATTTCATTCAAAATAATAGTTACAGATGAAACAGAACATTTTTTTAATTAGTTTGTAAAGCAGACCTCTGTAAGCTTTTCTAACATATATATACACTACTTGTATTACCTAATGAAACTGGTCTTTATCAGAGAAAGAAACAGATTTCTTTTAGTGAACGTCTCATTTGGAGGGCAAAACACTCAAAGTCAGGAATTTACCACCCAGAACTCGGGTACCTCTATCCTCCAAAGAGAATCAATCACTATTCAGCAGCCTGTCACACAGCAATCCTTGACACTGGACCTCTCTTACAACTTTAGTTACAGACAGACTGCTGCCCTAGTAATGCAGCAGTTTCCTCTGGACTCACTTCTTTTCCATGGCCCCAAACGTTAGCAGACAGAGGAGAGAAAATGGACTTAAAATTGGCAATGGAATTGGGCATCCTAGACTTCCTTCCTCCCCCTGCCACTGCCCTATTGTTTCGTGTCTTTCCATCATTCTCTGGCTTTATTTCTCTGTCTTAAAATGGAACCCAGCCCCATGGGACTTACCTCCCCATAACATGCTTCCAGATCAATGGCTTAGAGAGCCCTCTGTAGAACCTAATTATCAATATTTTTGTACTTGCATGTGATCTGATCTGCAGATGGGCTGAGTGGCTGCACACCCCATCTGTTTCTGCTCAAGGCTGGAGGTTTCTGTACTCAGGGTTATTTTTACATAACCTAGCCAACACAACCCAAACTAAAGCTTGGCATCACTGCAAAAGCTGTTCTTTTCAGCTTCACCTTTTCTAATTTAAAAAAGGTAATTTTGCTTCTGCCACTGCACCCTGTGCAGCACAGCAAGAACACTTGCTCCGCATACCCCAGATTTCATCAGGCCTTCAAAAATACAGACATTAATCTTTAGACAATTGATTTTCTTCCCCTTTCTCTAAACTGTGAAACACAGAATTTAGCTTGCAAGGCTTAAGTTTTCTCTCCAGCCATTTGCCTCATGTGCTTCAAAGCCTCCAGGTGGCTGCTGGTGAGGCCAGCCTGCGTATATCAGCAGAGCTCACAGAATAATGGCTCCTTCCTTCTGGCCAAATCAAAAGCCAAGAGGAGAAAAATTGGCCTGAGTTAAACTGAAACAGACTTTTTTAAAGAGAAGATTAAGTTAAACATAAAAAGACTCTTCGCACCCGGTCAGCTCAAAACACTTTGTTTGCCCTCAAGCAAAACATATTGTTTCTTACAACATTGTGGCATTCCCAAATGGGAAATGTTCTGATATTTTCCAGAATGTTTCCTGACACTTTGTTTAGTTGAATCAATTCACAAAATTCTACCCAAGTAACAAACAGTTCATTATTCCCTTATGCTACTTCCTCAGAATATTTCCTGCCTCCTGAGCAACAACTTGCCCAGCTCTATATTCAGGGTACTTGAATCTGCTTTGGTCTTTCTTTCCTGAAATGTTTGTGGTAAAAATAAATGCTATAAATGTGCAGATAAAACATACTGTAAATTTGCTTAGACAAATGCAGCTCAGGTAACCTAAGAAACACAGATGGAAATCCGGAAGGACAAGGCACAAGAATTGAACAGCTGAAGGAGAGTGATGCTGCATTTCCTCAGTGTCCATGCAGAGACACATTTGGAAAAAGCAGCTGATGTTTGGTGTGTCAGACTGTCAAAACAGAACTCAGTCCAAACACAGTTTATAAAGAGAGGTGTTAGACTATGCTACAGCAGGCAGGGAAAAAATAAACTGGAAAGCAGGGCTGGATGTCACAGAGATTTTCACTGATCTGTGTTGGGAAAATGGATCCTGATGACAAAGATTAAAAGATACAGCCGTGGATCTAAGACTCACCTAGGAAACCTAACTTAAGATTAGTGAGGCTTTCTGGAGAACTGTGGCTCTCACAAAAGCTCCCCAATAATTTCTACTTCACAGCATGTTGGCCAAAAGGCACATATCCAAAGTCCTTATTTAGGCCCAAAAGATATCTGATATTTTTTCCAGAAACTCTTAAAATCCCTCTTCCTACTGAAGTTAATCCAGCTGCAGGTTTGCAAAACCTTTTGAAAGTCAGGTTGTTTCTGCGTTGCTGCCAACACTCAGGTAATACCTGAATTCTGCCACGCTCTCTAAATTCTCTAAAAAATACTACAGGTATTCTTGGGGTCACTGATCTTTGGAGTTTCTCCTCTAAGCCTGAGCCCATGTGAAAAATGACAGGCTCCTTCCTGATAGATTCCAGACCAATACTAAAGGAAACGAGCCAAGGAAGGAAAGTGTGATTTGCCTTGTTCCTTTGGAAAAATGAAGAGAGGGAACAACATTGTCTGTGGCAACACAGGGTGGTAGCAGGCCAGATGAGACTCCTGATTTATATTTACATCCATTCTTGAGTCACCATCCTTTGCTTGGAATATTATGCTGAAATTGTCTTCACTGTAAAGATAATCTATTTCTATAGGGAGTCTGGACTAAAATATTGTACCATGGGTGAATTCCATGAATAGAAAATCATAATTAAGTGTAAAAGAGTACTTAATAGCCTTTGAGTAGGAAGTGGGACTAAAACTAATATCCTTCCATTCCAGCTAGCTAATGTCACCCACTCACAACAGGCCAGAAAAGGAAGAGAACTTCTGGTTTGAAAGAGAAGAAAATCAGAAAAATTCTGAGGTTTGCTGTAGAACCTAACAGAATTGCAAATCACCGTGCTCTGAAGTCCTGGTCTACTTCATATTGGCCTTGGATTTCTACTCTTGCATAACAGAGAGAAAGAAGATAATGCAGAGCTTGGGCTAGTTATGATTACAGCGTAATAGAAGGTGTAGGGAGAACTGTATTTTATTCCTGATACTCTGATTTTATTCTCATATTTTACACATTTTTGTGTACATTTTATACTGAATAGTCTACTTAAAGTAGGAAGTTTCTTTTAGTCTTTTGTAAGTCTTCTTATCCTGGGCCCAGGAAAAAGGCTGATTAAGGTGACTTAAAAGCCAGTATATCTGCCAAAAAGCCCTACCAGTCTGAGATGCACAGTCCATGGAAAGGATGATACTGTAATCATAAAGAATATTTAATCTTTACCAGGATTTACTCTGTACTATTTAAACACAGGCATGCAAAAACCAATCATCATTTAACTGCTTTCTTTTTATTTTGGTCCAGCTTCTGAGGTTTCATTTGGAACCCATGGCCTTTGCACACTTACCATGAGACCTGGGATTACTGAAGTGACTATTTTTGGAATGATACAGGAATATTTTGGTGATTAGAATTTAGAAGTCCAGCACACCGATATGATGTACTTAAAATCTTTCATACCTGTGTGAAACTGTATGATTATACTTAAAATGGCAAAAAAGGAGGGAACAATCCCTAAGCAATACCTAGTGATTCTCAGGGATAGGTTCCTCTTCCCAGTTTCTGCGGGGAATTGCTGAGCAGAATTCTCCTGTTCTGAGGGAGGGAGAGGGAGACAGAGAGAGAACTGTCCCACAGTACTGACAAGCCAACAGTGACATACAGAACACTGCCAGCAACTACTTACAAGGTGGATGTTTTCACAGAGTTTAAGCAAGGTGATGCATGATCTACTGTCACCTTTCAGCACAGTCCACTGGATTCCTACATCAGCTTGAATTGTATGTGCAAAAACCAAAAGCAGACTTTTTATCTGTCCAACGCTTATTTACAACAGTCTACTGCACTTACCACCCACTCTTTGCTCTCCTCATTACAAATGTCTGAGCGGTATTTGATTACCACTTTGGTCAGTCCTCTGCTGTAGGCCCTGGATGTTGCTGTCCATGATCCACTAGGAAAATGTCCTAAGGTTTCACGACTGAGGGTTCTTTAACTGGTGGGACATTGAGGCACATGCTCCACTGCCCACCCTTTGGGTAGCAGGTAACATGTTCTGTGTAGTCACATACTTTTCTTACCTTCTAGGTACTTTCAGAACATAAATGCAATTACAAATGACTCAGAATTCTCTTTCCTAATAAAAAAGAATTTAATTAAAAACAATGTTTGACCCACATATGAAAAAATTACAATTCCTGTCTTTAACAAATAAACTGATTAATATGAGAGCTAATCTCCTGTTTAATCATGAAATTGAAAGTGTTTTTATAAAGGTAAAATACCAAAGAAAACAACATATCTATTTTCAGAAGTGCCAAGAAGGAACACTCCTACTGAAGTCTTTTGCTTACAGTCTACATAAGTACTGTCACAGTTTCTTTACAATTGAGTTAAAAATATTTGTGCCCCTCTATTTTAGAAATTATGAAGACGACTTGTCATTTTAGTCCATTAACATCAGACACTAAAGTCCTTTGCTCCTTCTTATTAATTAAAAGGATGAATACTTGATAAATGTGAGTTTCCCCAAATGGCCTATGTGCTACCTGGATCTATAAAATTACTTTTTCTTTTCTGCCTTTGCAGAATACCCTCAAAATTCTGCAGCAGCAGAGCTGCCCAGCCATGGAAAAAGGTTTCATAAAATGTGTGCTCTGTGTGTGCATGCTCAGCCCCGTGTGCCAGGTGTGAGGGCCTGAGTGACAGCCCAGGAACACCACTGTACACGTCGTGTGCCTGCTGCATTTCACCCCAGCCGTGCTGAGTGTCTTCCCTGCCCCCTCCAGCAAGCCCTGCTGCCTGTATGGGCCTTGAATTGATCTGAAGGCACATCCACAATCTGTGAGCAGCAAGGACAACCCACAACTTAGTGCTGACTCTGGACTCCAGGGGCTACACAGCAGCAGGAGCGTGACCATTGCGGGACAGCATAAGATGTCAGATTGCAGGATAAATTACGTGAAACCCAGACTTTCTGGTGACCCGGTCCCCATGGAGCCTTTAAGGGCTTTTGGGAGTCATTTGTGCTTGTCTGTAGGTTGAGGAAAAGCCTGCAAGGGGAAGGCTCTGCCTCTTAATAAGGTCAAGATCAACCAAAAATACACGTACTTAGTGAGCAGTGTCTAGGCTTTTTCTTCCTTCACTTCTCATTCTATCCCCTTCCCAATGAGCTAATGAGCCAGGCAGGCAGAGGTCTTGCATTTCATTATCGCTCTGAGTGCCTCATTCTCCACTGTTATTCCCTGTGTGAGCAGGAAGTGTTTGTCTGTGATTTGGAGGGAATCTCACTTCTGAGCCTTAGGACACGTGCTCTGCACCAAGTGTATCCCAGAATTACACTGGATAATTCTCACCCTGCAGGCCCAGCGGGAAAGGCGGTAACTGTGGCCCCATCACCTGCACCATGTCACACGTGCTGAAGGGATAACCCAGGATTTAGGTAGTCTGCAATTATTCTGAAGCTAAGTCTATCCATTCCCCTGGGTGCACACTCCCTGTAGGGTGTATAATTGACAGGTTTCCCTTTCAGTAACCTCTCCAGGGACTAGCTTGACAAACCTCAGGGGGTTCCAAAAACCAGCTGCTTTGGCATGGCACGGCAGCTGCCCTCGCTGCATTTCTTGTACGTACTTCCTCTTTCACAAGTCATGCCCAGAAATGCATCACATTCCCATCCCTCCAATGCCTGCACAGTTGTTCTGCGCTTTCTCTACCGTTTCCTCCTATTGGGTACCTGCAGAGGGGCTCCAGGGACGCCCCCCTCGGGGAGTTCCTCTCCTGGTGGAAAGGTCAGGCTCCCCCGTGGCGCACTGAGCAGCTCACCCCCTTTACATGCCGGTACCTTTGGGCGGGCCCCAGTCCGTGTACGCACCAAAGGATTTTAAATAAAATACCGTTGTCATTACCAATAGCGGTAACTGCGTCAGTGACGGTGCTCTCTAGCCTCACGCTGTGATAGACCAGCAGACCCTCTGAGGCAGATCCCTGCCAGCAGTCCCGGGCGAACCGAGCCGCCGTCCCGGCGACACCGTGTCCGCCGGTCCCTCCCGCTGNGTGGCTGAGCACCAGCTCCTTGGCGGCGCGCACGTCGCGGGCGCGGGTCACATCGAGCCCAAAGACGCGCAGGCGGCCGGCGCCGCCCGCCTCCCGCTGAAGCCGCCGCGCCCCGTCCCCGCCGGGGCACAGGCAGCCGGCGAACACGGTAAAGCCGAGGCGGTGGAGGCGGAGCGCCAGCAGGTGCCCGAAGCCGCTGTCACAGCCCGTGATCAGCACGGCCCGGCCGGCCGGCTCCAGCCGTGCCGCCCCGCGCCGACACAGCCGCGCCAGCGGCAGCAGCAGCAGGAGAAGGAAAAGGAGCAGGAGAGGGGCCGCCGCCCACATCCCGCCCGCCCCGCCACAGCCGCGCCGTCTGGGAGAGAGGGAGGGAGCGAGGGAGGAATGGAAGCCCGCGGGCAGCGCCCTCCCAGCCCGGCATCCCCTCCCCGGAGCCGCGGCCGCACGCAGGCACCGCCCCCGCCCCGCGGGCGTACGGGGTGCCCGGGATCGCGCACCGCCCGGTCCCCGGCCCTTCAGAGCGGTGGCATCGTGCTGAAGCCCGGGGCTTGGTAGGGGTTTCTCCCCACTAGGGTCTCCCCTCACTTTTAGTTTGAAAAAGAAAGCGCAGGCTGTAAGCATCGTGCCGTGGGCAGCTGGAGCTGCGCCGGAGAAAGGGAGCTGGGTTATGCCGAGATCCAGTGGTGTGGACAGTTCGACTTCCCTGCTCAGCTGAGTTTACACCGTCCCGCCGCTACAGACTGGCGCAGGGCACAAATGAAAGCAGCCATGAGTGTTTCTAGATGGGGATTTCTAAAACAGCTGCATTATTATGTTATAGTTGCTGTATCTTATGTATTACGTCGCAGTATTAAATTGATGTAGGTTTTCTATGGCTCAGGTCTATGACTTGTTATCTCCAGGGTGCCTACATTATCCCGTGGTGAAGGAAAATACCTGTTTCTTGTAGGCTAAAGTGACAGTTACACTTTGCAGGGAAAAAGATCCCCGAGAGCTACGATAACAGGAGAAATGTGATTAGGCAGTGTTTTCTCTGCCCTTTCTTTTATCTGAGCAACTCTCCAGGCAGCTATTGAAAGGGATACTATGTCATATCTGCCTCCTCTGCGTAAAATGAAATGACTGAAAGAACCAGATGCCTTTATTAATTGTGATTTAAAGTTGGCTTGTGAAAAATACAAAGGAGGCAGAGTCATTCATTGACATATACAGCAGCAGAAGCTGCAGCAGGTATTAACACAAACAGGGAAGGTCCCAAATATTTGCCTAAACTACACTCCTGTGGCTCTCCAGTCAGCCCTGTTCATATTTAGTGAACAACCTGTATCTGGTTGTGGCAGACGGGTTTCTGAACTGGTGCTGCCCTGCAGGCCAGGAGTCTCCAGAAATGATGTGGTTCCTGCAGTCAGCTGTGTTTTGTGTTTGCTTGGGGACATCTTTGCACTGACATAGGGTTTTTCATGACATCCTAAGGAGAAAAGGAATAATTATTGTTTAATTCGCTTTTCCAGGGGCCAAGGCATTCCTGTGTTTTTACTCTCGTTGGCTGCACATCTGCCTAGGTTTACTTTAGCTTTAAATTGTTCAGTACTCTCTTCTGCATTGCTCAGCTCTCCATAGGTATTGCATAATAGGACTCAACACCTCAAGTGGCTTGGGAAAGGAGGTTATGCTTTGCTGCTGGGAGACAAAGTAGGATATGGAATGGTAAACCCCAAAGAAGATACCCAGATATTGGTCCTCAGTAGGATTTATTTGATCATGTTCCATCACACTTGGAGATGCTGCCCTTTTTTAGCCTTCAAAAGATCACTCAGTCTTCTGCAACTGCATGAGTCACAAAGCTTTGTCTTTACATTAATAAAATAATTATGCAATCCTCAAAATCATGAGAGCTGATAACAGCCTGTCCTCCAGCCAGCTTCCCTGTTTGGTTCCCTCTGGCATAACAAGACAGGGAGGGATTCCAAATTCTCTTCCTCCATACCTCCTACCCACCTCTCATCCATGTCTGCCAGTCTTTCCTCTCTCGGCTTTTATGGCCCGTTAATAACACGAGGATCACAGGCAGTGACAAAACCATTCTCCTGAAGACTAAAAGGTGATCCAACTAACCTCTGAATTTTATGCTGTCTCTGTTCCAAAAAAAGAAAACAACTTCAAAAGATATTGAAAAGGTGGTACACAAATGGGACACACTCCTGTCTGAGAACAGGAGCAGTACGTTGTCAGAGCAACAGAGTCATTTAGGCTGAAAGTTATGGAATACAGCTGTGCCCTTCACACTTAGAAACAACTTCATGACTACCTCGTCCAGGAAATGAGGCCACTTAGGTCTACAGTGCAGCATATTTGCAGTGAAATTTATCTATTTGTTGGAATGCTTTTCCTCTGATGTATAGTATTCTGTTTCTAACTCAAATATGATAATGTGCATTTTGAATTTATGACTCTGCTTTTTCTAGTTTCTGAAGTCTTTCCCATCTTTAGAACTTACTTTAATTAAAAACTCATTAAGTTTTTATCTCAGTCTGTTCTACCTCTTATGCTATTCCAGCTATTTGTGGTTCACCTGTAGCAAGTCTAAGCAAAGGCTTGGATTCTGAGGAAGTAGATGAGGAAATGGAAGACTGATACTTATGGGGATCTGGACAATTCTGCTCTCAGAATATGCCCAGGGATCTTCCACTCTTCCTGAGAGCATTTCTGGGAATAGCAACCTGTGAAGCTTATGCTTCAAAGCTTAAAGCTTTATTCTATGTCACCCAGTGAATTTTACAGTGTGAAATAACAAGTTTCTCTGGGAAGGCATCATAATATCTTCTTTTGTTATTGTGTTGCCATGTTGTCCCTACCCTCAAAACACAAACTGCTTTTCTAAAGGACTGTCAAGTTTCTGTAAAGGACCGGGATAAAGGAGAGCTGGGATTGGCTATGTTCCTCTAGTGCACCCTGGGACTTGCAGTTTGATTTCAGGGAAGACAGATCTCCTTTTACCTAGTTCCTGAGCAGAGGATCAGTGGCTGTGAGTAGCAGAGCTTGCTGTGGGGCATTTAAATAATAGGCACAGATCTTTGTTCAGCATAGCTCCAGTAGAAATCAAGCTGCAAGGGAAGGGAGGAGGCAGTTTTGCTCTTCTCTGCTCTTAATCATCTTCTTACATTTTCCCCTATTCTCATATCTACTCACCTCTTCTTATTTTACCCATTCTCTTGTTCCTGTTCCCTCAGCCCTCCACCCCTCCTGGCAGTCTTATTGCAAACTGGAGCTGTCTCAAAATTTGCCATCTGCCATGCTCAGTGGTGCCCGCTTTCAGCAGTGGGTAGGAGGAGTAATGATCTTTGATGTCTTTCTTACAGCCTCAACTCTCCAGCATCATGTGGAAGTCATTATTATTTTTGTGTTCTGATGCAAAGATGAAACTCTGATGTCTTTTGAGGTAACTGCAGAGCCATCCCTGGTTTCACATCAATCATGTTTGGTGCAGAGTGCCTCTTGGTCAAAGCTTCAGAAAAATGCTGAGACTGTGACAAGAGTGCCTCCTAAAAGCTCCAAATAACCAAGCAAACAAAAAATACAGACCCCCTTTTAAACAGTCTAATGCTTTTGGAGCTTTCTTGATTTCCAGTGAGCAGGATCAGGATTTCTGACCCATAGGAGCTGGCTGTATCACACAATTCACCATGAATGCGACTTCTCTTTGCCATCCATTGTGTCTTGTCAGCTGAGACCCCCAACCACATAGTGTTCCTCTTGCTATTGTACAGTAAATAGCATAGCAGGCTGCTGGGACTTTTTGATGCTGGTGAAAATTATGCTTATCCAACAGAAAAAAACCATAAAACTCATCTTGACCAGCCCATCTGGAAGGTCAGCAAAATAAGTTCCTACTTCTAATGCTAACACACAGATGACACTGCTTGCTGCAACTATCCAAAACGCTGACATTGAATTTGCATCTGCAGGCATTTCAGGACTGGGAAAAATAGATTTCCAGGAAGAAAATCAAAATAGTGGGGTTCTGGTGCAGTTAATCAGCCCAAGACAGTCTGAACCGAAATGCCTGCAGTTTTTAGAGCTGGCAAGCTGTGTGTCCTACTTCGGGATTCAGCCGGAGAAGGCTCTGCCTTGGTGTAAAAGGAAAGGAGCCAATGGGAGGCTGTCATTCCATGTAATTAGACAGGAGCAGTTGCATGTGGGCTGTGCATGGGGAATATCGAGCCTTTGAAGACTAAGCAGGATGTCTGGTTCTGTATAATGTGATGAGCTGTATTAAAATCTTGCTGCATATTTTTAAAAACCCTGGACTCAGTTGACAAAACAGATTTAGGATGCCACGTGTATTGCTCAGTGTGTCAAAAAAAGGGAGATGGCTTCTATTTAAAAGACAAGGCAGGAATATCTCTACCCATGAAACATTTTCAAATACTTGTCACTGCATACAGTGTCCAGACTATTCCAGAGATTAAGTCTTCCACTTGTCAGAAGTTATTTTAGTAAGTCCTGAGGATTAAGTCCTTTTTGGCAGTACTGGAGTAGTAGCAAACAAAGAGAGAGAGATGGAAAGGAAATTCTCCTAGGAGCAGGAAAATTTGCCATCTTCTCTAACCTGAAGTGACTGATCCTTTTTCAGCTGGAACACCCCTGGCTCAGGGACAGATGGTTCAGGTGAAGTATCCTTGTTCATGGGCAGTGTGACGAGTGAAAGGACACCCTATACCTTCCAATTAATGCATTCCAGACAGAAACAAAAAATTAAACACTGTTGTATCTCATTTCTGACTTGAAAGACAAATGTGGGATGATTCTGACTTCCAAATGCTACTGCAAAATGATCCTAAAGGAGTAAAAATGCTTGGGCTGATTCTCCACACAGACTAATGCCCATCTCTATCATGGAAGGATTACCTCAGCATAGCAAACTGAAAGCTTCATTTGGAGATGGAGCATAAGGATGAGGTGAGATCAAGTCTCCTTTTCTTCCTGGTGACCAGATTTGGAAAGTGCTGAAATCAAAATGGTCTCCTCCCGCATATATTTTCCCCTTTGGCACACAGTGCAGATACAGATTCATCAGGTAAACTCTTTTGAACCTGAGGGTTACTTATCAAGGGGCACAACATTATGAAATCAGAATTTATCTCTGGTTAGAAGTTAATTTTGTTTGAGAAACAGCATGTTTGAACACAGTGGCTCTTCCCAAATGATGAAAAGCCCTTACACTGTCACACTGTTGGGAAATTCCAGTGGTGTCAGAGTAGATACAAAGTCAGTTCAATGATGATAAACTGATCCAGAATAAGAATTAGCAAATTTTAAAAGAAGTTTACACAGGCCTTAAATATCCCACTCCAAATCTGCCCAGAATTAACTTTCAGTAATTTTGATTAATGCTGTTAAATAAGTGCCTGAAAAAGCAGAGGACATATTTACATTGATTTGACTGCAGATTCTCACCATGCAAGAGATAGAAGTGTGAAATCTGACTCATACAAGGAGTTCCTACAGTGACAGAGGCAGCTTTTGAGTAAGAAGTGTGCCAATCTTGCTGCTTCTGACTAATATTCCACCATGGCACCTATAGATTTGCCTGTTAGAGCTCTTATTTTTGTGGAAAATCTATCCCACCAACCATGTGAGAAGCTGAACAACTCTATCATCTCTACACTTCTGCAATTTTCCCAAGCCAGGGACCCGAAGGGTTGCGGTTTCCTTGGATCATCAGAGCAGAATATTGACAGTAGCGAGTTCTTTGCGCTCGGGAGCTGCCATTTCCAGGAAAACGCCTGTGCCAGACGATGCCCACGAGGTGGCAGCCTGTGCGGGAGAAACCTGCAGGAAAAGGGGATTGTCCGGAACACCTTCCACCTTCCCTGTGCAGGCAGAAGTGGCCTCTGCCATGCAGCCCCGGGCAGCACCCTCTGCACCGGGTTTAGGGGTTCGGATAGTGCCGAGTGGATGTGCCAGCCTTCATCTGCACCGCAGGATCCGATGGGCAGGAAGCGGGTGAGACACACTGACAAGCAGGAAATACCGCGGAGAAACCAGGCAGGCTGGGATGGTTTAGGGGAATAGAGGGAAAGTTACATCCCTGAAAACACAGCCTAGAGGGGGGTGCAGTGAAAGAGACCTAGGAGGCATATGGCCAAAAAATACTTCGTGCTGATGAGCAGCAAAAGAGCTCTGAGTTTGCAGTGCAATAAATACATATGAGCACAGGAGGGTGCTGCTCTTTCTCTGACTTAGCGTAAAGCAGCATCTCTTTTCCCTGCTCCGTGGTGCCAGCAGCTTATAGACCTCAGAAGGGCTTGTGTTTGTTCATCCTGGACAGAGCCCGTGGTGATACAGCTGCTGAATAACCCCAGATCGCTGCATATTTCTAGAGTAAGGTGACATTCATGTGAAGGGCAGATTGTGCTTTGAGGGGATGGCCAGCACAGCCAGGAGTCTGCTTGAAAAGCACCAGGTCTGTCATCCTGCAAAACGCTGCTAACAGGGGAAGGTGTGGATGATTTTACTGTCATCCCTCTCTATCTAAGGGTATAAATCAGAGACTGACTGGGTGGCTCACATTCCTATTGGCCTTGTGTTCAGCTGTTCAAGGACAGCCCAGAAGGTGGCACTTCATTTGCCAGTTGGTCCAGGCTGGAGGAGCCAAGACACCAATTTCTAATGGAACTAGCTCCATGGAAATTACTCTGCAGTTTTGTACTATCATTTGCCTCTCCTTAGCAGTGTATCAGCTGGTAGTGAGGGCACAAGGATGGGTAAGGAAGTGCAGGAGAAGTGGTCTAAGAGAACAGATCAAATCAGAGACAAATGTGACAGAGAAACCTGGTTTCCTTATTTACAAGTCTGAGTTGTCCTGTGTGCAGACCTTGCAGACCCTGTTGCCACCTCAAAAAAAAAAAAAAAAGCCCAAAGGATGGAAATGTGTGAAGGTTTGCATTTTTTAAAATAGAAGTCAAAAGTCAACTCTGTTGAAAAGCTGGAGGGGTGCAAGAGGAGCCCTATTGTAGACAGCAGAGAGCAGAAGAAACAGATACTGAAATCTGCTGCTAAGCTCACTGATGCAATTTGAGACCCACAGAGAGTGACTCAAGAGACAGCAGCTACAACTCACCCACCTGCGTCTGGTTCCAAATTTCACCTACATTATGCAAAAGGAATTAATCAATAGGTCTGGTTTCCTCCTGAAAAGCCCACAGAACTTCTCTGACACAATTCAATCTCCAGCTGCCAGAAGCACTGAGCAGCCTGACATCTCTGAACAACGGCATGGGGTTACCTCCTTGGCCCTTCACTGGGACAGCACAGACAGCCAGTTTCTCAGTTCAGAGGGGCTGGCAGGACCAGCTCTTTGAGGATGTCAGGATGGAAATGTTGTTTAGGGCAGTTTCTAAGCCCTTTTCCCTTGCCTCCTCATATAGTCCTACTTTTATGAGAACATACAAGACCCATTTTTCAGAAGCTGGTGTTTTCTTATACCCCTGAGCTGAGCAGTTTCCCTGACTTGGGACTTTTGCCTCCCCTAACAGTTGCATCACTGGTAAGAAATTGCAACTGCACCATTACAGAAATAAGGGGGCTTACTTTTCCAGCCCAGGCAGTGCGCAGATCATTTGGACTGGCGCCTTCCCAAGCATAATGTTCTGAAATGTCACTCTGCTCCTGGGTGAAGCTTGGCTTCTTCCCCACTTGTCTTCTCCTTTGGCTTGCAGCATCTGTGCCTCTTGCCCTCATTTCTTGGCATGCAGATGCCCGAAGGTGAAGGAGACAGTGCTCTTGTTAATGCTGGGAAAGTGAAAATAGATGTATTTTAAATCCTAAAGGGATTTTGCCAGGGTACTTCTTGCCATCGTGCAAATGCCCACTTTTTGAATGGACCCCCAAACGTAAGGGAGATGCTTTGGAGCAGCATAGGGAATGTTCAAGGCCTCCTGACAGGGCTCCAGCTGCTCAGAGTCACTCTAAACTGGGTCATTTTTAATGCTCCTTACAGGGGGCTCAAAGCATAACTTTAAGCCTTTGGATTTGGAACTTTGGGTTTAAGGTTTTAATGATAAACTTTGCATGTGGGTTTTGGCCATTCCCTTCCTCTGGTGGTATTGCATTTCCTTTTCAATTTGGGCAGATTTCCAAGGGTGCCAGACAATCAGGGAACAGGAATTTGACTCAAATTTAGACAATGTGTGACAGAGCAGCCCAGTTCTGTGATGGCGTTCCCACCTCAAACCAGATTCCTTTCGAGCAGAGCCCACTGGTGTTGCTCTGGCAGTGCACGGGGATGGCCACAGTTGTGTTTCAGACCAGTGAGAATCGAAGCCATTCCCGAAGCACTGAGAACGTTTGGAGGCTGAGTTCTTAACTGGGTTGCTAAAGAATACCCTGTTTCTGAGAGCCCTGTGTCACATGGAGGCTGGTAAATAATGAATGCCAGGATGCATAGCTAAGTGTTGGCATACGAAAGGAGCTGTGTTCTGAGCACCGACTCCTCAGCCTGGTAGCAGCAGCAGGACACAGTTTACCTAAATTTGCTCAGCTGGTGTTTATTTCTTTAAGTTGAGAATAGCTTTTCCTTTTCTGTCATGAAATAGCTTCTGATAAGAATTTATTTTCCTAAGGGAAACAGGAAAGACTTGGAAATGGCTGAAAAAAATGAGTAAAAAGAACCTACCACAAACAGTAATTGTGTGGTCTACTTTCCAAAGCATTTCATTTCCCCTCCTGAACTGTGATTTGACATCTAGAGGAAAAAGGGTGGCAAAACCTGATTAAACCAGGCTCAAGTTTGGGCGGCACAACCTCAGAACCAACATTTGTCTCAGGTCCTGCAAGGTTCTAATCCTAGGCATGGAAGAAATCCAGATCAGTTCTTTACCCTGTCGTGGCCATACTACAAGGGAAGAGCAAATCCTTGACAAAGGTCAACAGAGACCCAAAGGCAGCTCGTGGAGCTGGCCTTGTGCAGCTCTGTCCTGATTATAACAGGGAGTGGCTTAAACTTACATCACAGAGTTTTGGCAGCACTGACGTGGGCAAAGCAGTACTGCTCTACCCTGTTCTCCCTGTTCCCTCCTAACAAGCCCTTATCTTCCTGCCTGTGTTGTCTGATAATGATAAAGGTGGTTCTGGCCCCTCCAGAGCCTGCCTGTCCCTCAGCAGGCAGTGACAAAGGATGATTCGATGGTGCCATTAAGTAGGCTGGAGCTCATAGCAAACACACAGGAATTAAGCAGCAGCACGGAAGTCAGTATCTGCTTAGATATTCTGATTACAGGTGTATTTAAAGGTGCTGAATTTCTGAAGCCAAAAGGGCTTCAAGTGTCAAGAGCTTTCTTGTACAAGGAGGTGGAGGAAAAACCCCAGCTTAATATTGCACAACAGGGTTTTTAAGATGTGCTGGTCTCAATTCCATTTTTATTTTGTTGTTCCATAAAATTCTGTGTTAGGAATAGATTTATACTAGGCCAGTTCCTTGGAGTCTCTGATTGCCAAATCCTTTTCTCTTTTTTTTTGCAATAAGTGAATTTATATAAAAATGTAGCCATTTGTAAGCAGACAATATATTCAATAACATTTCTCTCTATGGTACATTTATGCTAGAAATCCAGAAATGAGAAACTCTGAAATGGCAGCATCCTGAGAATGCTGTCTCCATTTGATTTCCTTCTAGCCTGAATTTTCATAACAGTTACATTTGGGTTTCAGTTATACACTACACTGGCTGATGAATATTAAACAAGGTCTACAGACATTTCTTGGGTTTGCTTTTACAGACTCTGCTTGTACGAAGATACATTTTTTTGATGGTGCCCTTCTTGGTGCCCTCTATTCCACTCTTTTATTGTTCCCAGGTTGTTCTGAGAGACAAGTGACGGTGTGAGACAGGAGGAGAATGATTACATTTTGCAAGGAAATTATACAGAGTAGAAAATCAATAGTTAGATGCTCCCTGGGACTGCCTGAAACTTCTTTGAAGAATAATTAGCTTGCAAGAGAGCTCTGGTAGCTGGAATTCCTCCCCAATTCTGTATGCATAAGATAAATTTAGTCTGGAATAAGCAGTGTGCTTTGAGCTCTCTTTGCTGATCTGGGGAAATGATTCATGGGGAGAGAATGAAGAAATTAGATAGAAAAGGTGTGGGAGAAAACCTGACTGACCACATCCATCCTGGGCTTGGAAGCGAGGAACAAGCAGCAAAAGAACCAGGGAAAAGCCAGCAGAGCAAAGCTGCTGGGAGTTAGGGGCTGGGGCTCAGCACCTGATGATCCAGGTGGCTCTGTTCTAGGGACAATTATCCACTGGGCTGGCAGAGCTGAGCGATTACCAGTGCGGGGAGTCCGGCCCACTCCACAGCTGTAAGTGGTTCATTTGCTAAGCAGCAGCATCAGAGCTAGAGATGTATTTAAGCAAACTGCCTTAGGTGGAGGTTAGAAGAGGGTTTTTTTGAACTGAGAGGTGGCAATGGAGAGCAGCAGAGGATTTTGGGTGAGCTTTGCTATTGTGTGGGCTGTTTTCAGTGTGCTGCTTCCTTCTGGGATATTGCTGCAGGCAATCCTAAAGTCAGGAGGTGTAATTGCTCTGTTGGTGTGAGCTGATCTGGGCAGAGCTGGCCTGGGAGTGAGATTAGTCTTGCTCTCTGGAGCTGTCAGTGCTCTGTCTTTCAGAAGCATAAAAATACCCTTGGAATGCACAGAAAGCTACTGCAAGAGGTGTCAATAGCAGTTCATGACAGACTAAGTGACATCTAATCAATTCATTATCTCCCTGAAAGGAAGGACTAATAAGGCTGAAGAATGTGCTGGAGGCATAATGCAATAGGTGTTATGGGAGATTTGAGAGAGATCTAACAAAACAAGAGAATGAAGCAGCACAGTAGTAGAAGAAGTCACCATAGTGAAGATGATCACAGGGTATTGGAGAATGATCTCTTAGGATGAGTGAAAAGTCTGAATCAATGCTTAGTATTTGTTGGTATTTCCATTCTTAAAGTCATAAGCATTGTTTGAAAATACATCTCTGTTTTGCTTGGGTTTCATATGTTGGGTTTTGTTTGTTTGGGTTTTTTAAATGTATCTATTCTTAGAAACCAGAAAAACATCCAAGCACATGTGTAGCAATAAGTGTGTGACTCAACCCCTCTACAGCCACAGATGTCTCTCCCTCTTAATTAAATATGTGCTAAAGTGGCCTGTTGGAGCAAAGCCCAGGAGTGCAGGTTTGAGCTGTAGGTCCAAAAGTGGTGCAAACAAGCAGGTCTAGAATTATAGACCTGTCAGCTTAGCTTTGGTGCCTGGAAAAACACTGGAGCAAATAATCAAATTAGTGGAAAGCACCTAGAAGAAATTGAGGGGATGAGTAACAAGCAGCATAAATTTTTTTGAGACGCAAGGCTTGAAGGTTTGAGTTCGGAAGCTGCTTCACGTGTGCTCTTATGATGATGATATAGATGAAAACATCTGGATGTAAAACAGGTTGGAAAATTGATAGGGATCTGTCTGAGGAGGGTTCTGTTTTGCATCTGTCTTTTGTTTACACCTGTGGAATGGCAGATGAAAGAGAGCATGCAGTTTAAACTTGCAGCTGGCAACACTTTGGAAAGGCTGTGAGCACACTGGGCAGGGTCAGCATTCAGTATGATGTTTGCAAGTGGAGAGGTGGTAAAAACCACCAAAAGCAGCTTCCCATCCAACTGGCACAGTGCCTTGTCCCTCTGCTAAAACAGATGTATGTATTGCAATAAACTCTTCATATAGGTTATTCTACAGTTGTAACAGGCTGGGAACCAACAGCTACATGTGTAGTGACTTATCAATAAGGATGAAAGATTTTGACGGCTCACAAGCTGATTATCAATAAACAATACCATGCTGTTACAGAAAAAGGCACATTAGGTGTATGAGCAGGACTGTTCCCCCTGTGGCAAGAGCAATAATCCAGCAAATAGGAGCATTTGCTTTTGGCCAGTGTACTTCAAAGTTGAGCTGGACTGGGTTGAGCATGAAAAGGAAAGCAGAAAGACTGATCCAAGGTCCAAAAGGCTCGATTTGCTAGGGAAGATGGGAGGGGGCCTCCTTCTCAGGAGAAGGAGGCTGAGGGGAAGACTGCATTTCTCCCCAAAACACCGTCAGCTGCTGCAAAGGAAAAATGCAATAATTTGGTCTTCCTGACCCTGGCAGTTAAGACAAGGATCTTTGAGCTAAATTGCTTCAACGGAAAAATGGGGCACTTTAGTTTCAGTAATTAATCTGGTAACTAAGGGAGAGTGAAGGACTGGAGCAGATTCCCTGGGAGAGGTCTGTGACTCTTTCAAAATAAGCTCAAGTCTGCCAGGAATGGTCTATGCATGTCCTCCCCTACACAGGCCAGTGGACTAAGTAACCTCTGGAAATCCATTCTAGACCTCTGGTTCTACTAGGGCTAATTTAGACTCATCTACCAGCATGAATCCAGGTTGACTTAACTAAGTCAGAGCCAGTAATCTCATATCGATGGAAAGAGAATCTTGTCTTCTGAGCAGTACAGCTCTAGTTATCCAGAGGTTTTGCATTTTGGAAATATGTGTAAGTGTAATTTACTTGTGTAACAAGTATGAAATGTAAGAACAGGGTAGGAGGGTGCATGCAGCAACTAGTAAATTACAATATCTAACTTGAAGCTCACTTGATAATTAGTGTGTGAAGTACAAGTTGTTGGTTTTGTTCCACTTTGCCTCAGCCCCTCTATGATGGTTTTGGAGGCTGATAGAGAGCAGCAATATAGAACAGGTTTCTGACAGCTCTCCAAGCAGCAGAAGTAGTACTACAAATAGGGAATAACCAAGGTAACTGGAATTTTTGCTTGGCGTCTGAACTTGCTTTATAAACAAGCTCCCAAGAAAGCAGTTTCACTGAATTCTTCTCATTAGGAGAACTGACTAATTGGTGGGACAACCAATGTCTAATGGGCTTGATCTCAGTTTCCTAAACCCAAGCTCTTGAAAATGTTAATATTTCTTTGATAGAAATGTTCAAGTTCAAATGTTGTGACATGATTGGTCAGCAGCATTATCCGAAGCCTCCCTGGCATATAAATGGCTCCTGGAACACTGGATTAGGACTCCAGACCCCCTGGGTTTCTCTTTTCCCCAGGTCACACTCTGTAATGCTCCTGTCAGTTTCGCTGCCTTCTCTATACAGGGGAACAGGTTCTCACATCCATTGGAAAAGAGGTGGAGGAGTGGGAGAGCTCTTCTGAAACAAGGATTCGGCCACATTTAAGGTTTTGATCAGTGTTTGAGGTTTGTTCCGCTGGCCCTTGGCAAGATAGGATTGTTACTCAACTTCTCCTTGGAAGCATGGAACTTTTCCTGTATTGCTGAGTTATCAGTATTTGCATCTGTTTGAATGTGTTTGTGTGGTGATAATCTTGGCGCTCCAGTGGGGAATGGTATTTCAGGCTTTGCCTTGGGCATGAGCTGACCTGTGACACAGTGCAGTGCAAAGTGCATCCAAGTGGCACAATGGAAACTTGTGAGTTGTTTCTTATTTAAAAAAACAATATTTCAAAGGCCAAAATAACTCACCTACCCATAAGACATTGTTTCTTGCAGTTGCGGTTTTTCATGCTTCTCAGAGCTGATACAACAGCATTGCCCGTAGTTATTTTTTGCTATTTTTTTTCATCCCTAGGGAATGCCAAAATAAATTAGACGCATTATAGCAAACTAATCTTGTGACTTACCATTTCTGAGTTCCTGTGCTCTGGGACATGGAATCCAGGCTCCTCAGACAGATGCTGCCTGTGGCAGTCACTGTTTTAGTGATGTGTCTGCTCACAGATGAGTAGCTATAAATGGCACAACTTCCCTCTCGTGAGGTTGTGGGGACAGCTTTTGGATGTGGGAGTGCCCCCTCCCTTCAGGCTTGGCAGTGGAGAAAGCTGTTCCGCAGGGAGATCTGCCTTTAGTAGAGATTATTTCCCCCCCGCCTTGCACTTGTCAATTTGGAGATTGTCTCAGCTTATTTCAAAGTCAGTTTTAAGCCTTTTAAATGAGCTTTACACTGATACACCAATAGGATGTTTATATATGCTTTTGGCACTATCTATTTAGAGAGATGAAAGCAAAAGTTAATGCAAACTTTCTCTCTCTCTGCCTAAAATCAAGGCAAAGGACTGTAAGGAAGGCCTGTGGCTCCTTAGAACCCATGCTGTGTCCTATGGAATGACACCAGTAACATCCCATCAGTGACATGGTATGAAACAGCAAATACAACTGCTCTAGGGCAAAACTCAGCAAAGCCGGGGGGCACCACCAACCACACTGCAGTGACCTCCATGGGTACTGGGACCAGTTCTGCCCTGTCCCTCTGTGACTCTGTGCTTTCCTATCTTTTGCATCTCTTCAGTATCTCATTGATGAACTCTCAAGTCAGGGGCTGCTGCTAAGTTATTCCTCCAAGGAAAAACTGCGTGACAAGCACAGGATCCAAGTGTGTGTGATCTGCAAAGCCTTGGAAGTGTCGGGCTGTCATTAGTGCAAGTGAGAAGTATGTGTGGCTCCACCTGCGAGTCTGGTGCAAGCAGCGCCTTGGAACACAGCACCCATACGATTATCCTGCTCATATTGAGCAAGTCCCACCTGTCCTGAGACCTGTCACCTCCATATGGTGTGTCTGGAGTATCCAGCACAGCCAGGACACGCCATGGCATGGTCACTTGTGCATGGCTGAGTTTTAGACACAGGAAATCCCAGTCCTGCCTTTTTTTTTTTTGCTGCAGAAGTAGGCAGTAGAGATGCAGGTGATACTCACCATGGCTTAAGAGTATTGAGCTAAATATAGAGGCACTTGAGCATGGCAGGCACGTAAGAGGGTTCTGTATATGTTTATATTGATTAAACTATTAACAAGAATAGCAAATCCCATTACACTAATCATTATTTTGCTTCCCTGCCTTCTCCTCCCTCTTTGTCCTTCCCTGAATACAATAAACACATGAAAGGAAATTTCTTGCCTCAGGCTGTCTGAACACCTCGCAGTATCCACTGTGGAGGTGGGTAGTGCCTGCTCTGGCTTCTGTGGAGTTATTTCTGTGGCTGACCCCTGCTCAGGAGAGGAAAGTCAGGAGAAAAGTGCCCCCCAAAATAGAGAGAGACTGCTACTAAGGGAGTGACAGTGCTGGGGAGTATTTAACCTGAGGCAATTCTCTCTTAGTATCTTTTGACAGGCGTGCAGACGTCTATAAAGGAATAATATTGGCTTGTAGATTAGTTATTAACATAATTTAAAATGCTAAAAGGATGTGTTCATGTAACCAGCTTCCCTCTGCTTTTCCATCACCACTAACATTTTGGTTCTGTTGGGAAATAATTTTGCAGTGTTGCCCAGGAAAATCTGTTCTATTTGAAATGCAATTCCATGCTTTCTTAAAAAGGTTAAAAAAATGGAAGTGTTGCAGTTGAGACTGAGGTGAAAGAACAGGTCTTGGATGATGAGTTGTTTCTGTTCTGAGTTGCAGGACACAGGATTTGGTGCTAAAGCTATTTTTCTTCAAGCAGGCTCTTATAGCCCAATTACACTTTTATTAAATGGATCAAAGTGATCTATTGAAAAACATGTTGGAATTGCTGGTTTTTTTCTGAAAACCTTCATCAAGACTTCGAATATTTTCAGGAATTTCTGAATCTCTAATTTTAATGGCTCTATGTTTGGGGAGATGTCTTAAAAGATGTTGCCGGAATCTTTTGGCCAAGTTTGCAGGCTCGAAGAGCCAGTTGCTTTAATTTTTTTGTGTTATATGTCAGTGATGAAACATTCAACACTATTTAAGGAATTCAAATCCCTCATTCCCACTCAAATTAAAAGCATCTGGGCATTCAAATCCCTTAGTCAGCTTCAGCAGTCTATAACTTCAGTTAGTTTGATATAACTAATTTGTGTTAAACATACTTTTAAGTGCAGTCGTATTATAATTTATCTCACGGTGGTATTGCCTCACAGTCATAATTTCATGCTTGCACACAGTAGTTCCCTGTATCCCAATGGACTGGAAAGCTTTATAAACAAATGTAGGCCATTCCTAAGACCTCAGGCCAGCAAAACTTCCACTGAGGTCTTCAGGAGCTTTGCTCACATAATGTGTCTAATTTCAGACCGTGAATATTGCAGTGTATACAAGCAGGCAGCATCCTTTGCTTGAAGGTCACTTTGGGAGAGAAGCAAGAGCCACGCAGCAGCCCACACATGTCCCCTGCCACATTTTGGAGGAGAAAATGATGGTAATCAGCTGAAATTGTACAGGGTTACGTGCACAGAGGGGATTCTGCACTGAGGGAGTTGACAACACTGGCTCAAAGCAGGGTTCTGACTAAAGGAAACGTTTCCTGGGATGTTCTGCAGAATATATGGGTTTGGCATTATTCATGTAGCTGGTTATTTGCCAAATGTGTAAAGACTAAAACCTCAAGCTTTTAATTCAGGAATTTTCTGCTTTAGCATGTTCTCTCTCAGTGCTTTGATGTTATGGAATTAAAATATTTGTTTTCAGTCTGATTTGATATTAAGCTGGTTTAATGTCTTACAGAAGCTATTTTGAAAGCTTTCCTTTTCCTCCCTGGATCCAGCTCCCTGGGTGGGTGACTTCTCTTATCATCAGTCAGGCAGTTCTGAGTTGTGGCTTTAGATAATGAAAACCAAGCCCTAGCATTTTGCTTCCCAGCACAGTTCTTGCTTTATTTCCTTTCACCTCAGATGTTTTTTCCTCTGTGCATATCCCAGTGTGCACAGTACAGCATTGTAATGAACAACCCAAAATTAGTGTCGCGGTGTTCTCTTCCTTACAGATTAGACTTGAAAGGGAGCTGGAGACCCGTGTCATGGTTCTGAAGATGTTTTCTGTCTTCGTCCACAGTTTTTTGTTGTCTTGCAATTGAAGTCACCATTCATAATCCCCTGCTGCCAGGAGTTTGTCACTTCTGATCCCAGCTATGCTCCTGTTCTTCATTGTGGTGTGACAGTGTTAACGTGTAGTGCTCCGTGGGTTTCCTTCCTGGCTGAAAGAGCAGGAGAGTTTTAGCTCTTCAGTGCTGTTCATTCATTTCACTGCGTTCATTCCTGCTGCTGTTTGGCTGCGTGTCCTGCCTCGTCCCAGGTGCTGCAGCGGCCACTGGTGACACAGGGCAGGGGCTAACAGCCTGTATCCACCTCTGTGTTCCATGCAGCATCCAGAGCCTGCCTTATGGCCCTGATCCAACACTCAGAAAGGTTAAAGATGCTGCTGAGAACCAGACACCTGCGTTAGTGTTAGATGGAGAGCTAGGGACCCTCTCCCCTTTAGCAAGAAAAGATTAGACTGACCCGTGGGGACACTGGCAGGTCATCTCATGAGCTGTCTGGCTTTTTATTTTGTTTTTTTTGGTTGGTTTTTTTTTTTTTTCCTGTTTTCTCTTCTGTCCTGGACCAGAGAATCAGGGTGCTCTGGGTGCTTTCTCTCAAGCAGGGATGTTGGGGAGCACCATTTCAGTTGCTCTCATAGCAATGTGCTGGAGTAAAAGTAATTCAAGAGCCTTCAGAGCCTGCAGCAGTGAGAATACAGCAACTGGGGAGAGATGATCCAGCAATGAACAAGAGACAGAATGTTTTGGGGTTTGCCCTTTAAGAGCAACTATGGTGCATTTTAAAATCCACTGAGATGCTGGAGAGCAGTTAAAGCTCTGCCTTGGTGTTGGAGACTGAGCTGGTTGATCTTTGTTTGCTACTGATTTGAATCTGCTGCTGCGCCCCGGGCTGGACTCCTCAGGGCCGTATTGATGCCGAAAGGCAGCAGCCTTCAGGTGCCAGTACTGCAGGAGGCTGCTCTCCCAGCCCTCCCCAGCCCTCTCCTTACCACCTGGGTCCCCCTTCCCTGTCCCAGCAGAGGTAAGAGCTGGGATGTGCTGGTTACCCCGGCAGGTACCTGAGCTGTGAGGGTGCTGCATCACCTGTCAGTTTTTGGACTTCAGCAGAGGCACAAGCAGCCGTGGGCTTCTCTTCAGGAGAGTCACGACACAGTTCAGTGGGTGAAAGAGGACTGCGAAGCAGAGAGCTGCAAGTAGAAAAGTGATGCTGTTTCAGCCATTCAATAGCAAAAGACAGCATTAATGTGTCAAAAAAAAAGGCATCTTCATCACAGCCTTTATGGGGTTTGGATTCCCAGAGTGAACAGCTTGGAGGTGCTGCTCCCTGTCCCACTCCTACCACTGCCCTTTGCACCAGGGCTTTGGGGAAGGGGCTGCTCACAGGCTGAGCTCCCTCCACACTGTGCAAATGTGCCCCTCAAATGTGAGCTGGGTCATGGAAGCCAGCAGCAGGAGGTTTAGCAGGGTGACCATCAGTGCTGCACCTCCCAGCACTGGCTGCCTGGGATCCAAGAGGGGCTTGTGGTGAGTAAGGAGAGAGGGGGAGAATTGGGCAGTTGGGAGAGATTTCTTGATTGTTTACCTCATCTTTCTGGGATATATTCCACATGTAATACTTACCACTTGGGAAAGGAGGAGATGCCTACTTTTTCCTGCTGTTTCATGAAGGAGTGCTTAGCTGCCTGATCTTACAATTGTTTTTGTCATTGCTCTTTTGCTAAGTGCATTGGGACACCACATCCAAAGTCATCCCTTCCCTGGGGCCAGAACCTGCCTCTGTGGAGGCTTTTAAAAGCCCAAAGACCACCTTCAAATGATGACAGTCTCGCAGAGGAGATTTCACATGCAACTGAAACTAAAGGTTATTGTTTGTAATTTATAATTGAATAAGTAACTACAAATGAATGTGACATGTAAATAAATCCATGCTTTAATTAGAGGGTTATTTCTAATCAGGAAGTCTTCCTTCCTACAAACAACTAGCCCTGACAACACACCTCTTCCAAGGGGATGCTAAAGCAGCAGTGTTTTCCATGGGAAGAGCAAACCAGGAGGAGAATTTCTGCCATCTGATAAAGGCCCAGTGCTGTCAGTTACTAAATTGCATTTTGCTGCTGGGAGCCATGGGGTTTTATTTTCCATGTCAGGAGGAGGGAACTCATGTGGTCCCTGGGACAGTGGGAGCTTTGCAGAGCTGCTTTTGCACATGTTGGCTCTGTCCTACCCAGGTAGTCTTGTTTAAACGTCCAGTCTGAGAGAGCAAGAGTTTTCCAGCATATTAGCTAAAACCTGTCAAGCCACATTTTAAGCTGTCTATGACGAGCCCTGGTGAGGAGTGGCCACAAACAAGGGCTTTGCTTTTGAAATTTTGGAAAGAATGTTAAGAAAAAACCCCTCTATTGGCTGCAACATTATAAAGACATTTTGCCCCTCATCTAGACATTGTCAGAGAAATGCAATATGTTCAGCTGTACCTGCCTGCAATAAGCAGTTCCTACGTGGAGCCTTGGAAGCCTTCTTCCCCTCACAGGAGGTTTTTCTCTCAGGTAACCCGCACGTGTCTGGTGCCCCTTCATCCCATATCAGGATCGACGGCTTCCTCATCTTCCCATACATGCCTGCCAAATCAACAGGGTATGAGCTAAGTTAACTCGCCCAGCTCATTCTTGAATTACGTGATAACGTTTCTCCAAAGACATGGGGGTACAGATGAAATCTTGCCACATGCAACTCATTCTAATTAAAAACCTGAAGGTAATGAGCTCAATAGCAGTGATCCATGCTGGGGCAGGGGGGGGCGTAGTGTGCAAGACTCACAGCATTAGAAACAGAGCTGGTTCAAAGATAGTTATTCCTCCCTGCGTCCACTGAAAAGTGTAATTACATATTCCACTGGAATTTCAAATCTTTATTTTTTTAATCAGTTCCTTGAAGTTATTTTTACAAAAGCTTTGGAAGTGTTTCTATCAGTTATATGAAGAGGCTGTCCAGAATAAACAGGAGAAAGCTGTGTTCTATGAACAACCTAATGCACTTCAAAAAGTTCAGCAACCCTCTGGAAAGTCAGATTATTTGCAGAAGGTCAAATCAATTTTGTGATCAGACAAATGTTAGCAAATTGCTTTTCTTAGAAGCAAAGCAAGGGAAATATTTTCCAAGAAATATGCTTGAGGAAAAATCAAATGACATTTATTAGAAACTGTCATTGAATGAGACCTGTTCTCTTTAAGGCACTTATTCCCTTTGTAATGCCAAGCCATTATGTCCAAATATCACATGGGGGCACATTCAGGTGCAAAAGTTTTTTACTCTGTAGAACAAATGAATTAGAACTGGGGCCTTTCTGCCTGTGCTGTAGTGAATAACCTTTGAGAGGGGATTTTTATCTCTTTGCTTGTGTAACTTCAAAATAGGGTGCCAAAGGGCTCTGACCCATAAGAATGCAGTGTCTGCTTAGGAGCCATGTTTCCTTAAAACCTGGTGGCTGCTCTAGATTGTCTCTGGATGGTGCATCCATGGGAGAGGGGAAAGGCTGGGTGCTGTTGGGGGAGATGGTGACTTCCTGCTTGAGGAAAGAAGTGCCCTGCCTGGCCCTGGTTAGAGAGAGCCAGAATAAGGTATGATGGAAAATGCCTCCCTAGTGTCCTAGCACGAGCCCAAGAAAACTCCAGGCGACTTTTCTTCTGGCCAAGAATTGTCCCTCTCAGCACTTTGCCTCTCTGCTTCTCAGAAAACAGAGCTAAGAGTCAAAGTCTCCTTTTACCTGCTCCCTTGTCTGAGTTGCGGAGTCAGTGCATCGACCTGTTTTGCATCACTATCCACATGACTGACGCAGGCAGACAAGATCTGTGCCCTGGAGCTGGTGGCATGAATAAAAAATCTGCTGGAGAGGTCTAAAGAGAGGGATGCAGAGAGCAAATGGATGACAGGAGCATTCCTCCTGTCGCCTCTGTTTCCGGCATCCAAACATTTGGGGACTTTGCTTCTGTTCTATTATTACAGACTTTTTTTTTTAAGGTTGTGATTTATTCTCATATTTTTGCCTGTATTTTTATTTTTTGGACCTTATAGAAATGACTCTGGAGTCTGCTGTTCTTGAATGGATGGATAAGAAGGACCTGGTCCCTCCCTTTGCAGTTTGATACCTGGTAAATTAGTTAATGTTGTATGTGTGGTTATGGGAACTGCTGGGGAATTTTCCATCAGTGTGTTTATTCATTGGAAAATGTGCTCTCTGTAATTTAAAACAGGATGGAAATTCAAATCTCTGATGAGGACTAAAAGCTTTCCTGATTTTGTGCAAGTCTTGGGTAGCAACAAAAGAGAGAAAATGCATTTTTAGTATATTTTATATGAAACCACAAAGGTGGTCAAAGGGAAGGAGAGGAAGGCAAGTAACTTGAAAGGAGTTTTAGCTTTGGATTAGTGACATCTCAGTTAATTTAATGATGACCACTTAAAATGGGAGTGGGGAAAACAAGGTTGTAAAGAAGGACAGGCGCTTGGACTCCTACAGGAAAAGAGCAGTTCAAATCCAGAATGGGATAAGAAAAATCAAAAACTTTCTGGGCTAATGGATTTTGGCACTGCTCTAAGGTTTAAATGGACTTCTGTGGTGTTTGTTATGTTTCCACCTTGAGGACAAGGCAGAATGGAATTCCAACACTAATGCTGAGACCTAGAGGGAAAAGCCTATGGGAGAAGCAGTCAGGTGTTGTGCCAGATAGACACATACAGGTGTAAATGTCTGGAATAACCACTGGGAAGGGTTCTCTGGTGAGAAACACTTTTATGGGAGGAAATATGAATACTTTTCATTATTTAAAGTAACTATTTGTTGTACCTCAGCCTGGTGGTTTAAAAAGTTACTCACATCCAGTCAGGGGTTAGAAATGAATGCTGCCTGGCAGGGTAATTTCTTATCAGAGAGCTCCTAGATTTCAAGCTATTTGACCAAACCAGAGCAGCGAATACTTAAGAATAAATGTAGTTCTAGGAAACAGGCAAAAACACCTAAGGACAGAAGGAAGATACTCCTTCTTTTTGACAACATAGTCAGAACAAAGTATTTGACTCATGATAATAAAGCATCAGGTCTAAAATGTTTTCGCCACGTCCATTTATAATTCAATAGATGTGAAAAACAGGTTGTTTTTTAACCCTCTGGTGGCAGATGGTTGCTGGTCTAAACTTAACGCCACTTTTTTGAAGTCAGTGTAAGTAAGTCAGCCTACCAAGGGGTGAAATTCATCTCTGTGCTGGGATTTTTAAGAGCTTTAGTGCCACAGGCTGTACCTGCCAGACTTTTCCCCTCAGGACCCAGGAAAGCAGAGGAATGGTGCAGTCCAAAGTAAAGCTCCAGGGGCTGAGCTGACCATAGACCTGGCCAAGCCCTCTGTCCTGCTGCAAGGNGTGCAGTCCAAAGTAAAGCTCCAGCGGCTGAGCTGACCATAGACCTCTGTCCTGCTGCAAGAACTCTGTACAAGAGTTTGCTCTTGCCCCCCTTTTCCTACTGAAAATGCCACACAATCCTTGTGTGTTACCTTGGAGTTTGCAGAATAAGTGTTGGGAAAAGTTTGTTAAATGGGAAATATGAAAAGAGTAGATTCAAAATAAATAATCTACTCAGAAGTCCTGTAATCACAGATAATTTATTTGTATCAGGGAAGTATTTAATTATCATATACAGAAGGGTTTGATTTTTATGCACATTCAGTTTTACCACATAATTCAAATTAAGTCTCTAAGCATATGTGTTAGAACTGTTGAGCAGGTTTGTGTCTCTAAACACAGTAACATGGGAAAGCAGAGCTGCAGGAATCTTTTTCTCACTTGGCTCCCATTCCCTGTTAAAACTGACCTCTAGAAAACTTTTCTGTTGGACTGAGGTAAGGGGTGGAGTAAAAAAAAAATATTGGTGCAGACACACTTTCTGAAAAAAAATGCATTATTTTGTTTTGGAGAGTTCTTTGGGCTTTAATCCTGGTATTTTTCAAAAATATTTTCTGGTCAGAAGCTGGTTAATGGAAGACAATATCTCTAAACTGGTGCACAGCTAAGCTCTTGTCTGGGAAGTTTTTAAATTAGTGTAAAGATTGTTACACATGTGATTATTTCCAGTGACTTCCAGAATCAGAGATTAGTTTAGCATCATGCATAATTGATAAATAAATAGCTTCCCAGATACTTTTGGGTTTATTTTCCTTTCATCTCTAATCCTGCCACTGCAGTTGCATGACAATGTGTTGATCACTTGTTTCAAGAATAACATATCATAAATATAGATATATTTCTGGCAATCTCTAAAAATATTGTTCAGTCTTGTGCAGTTTAATGATTGATGCAGCTTGGAAATCAAACTCTTGTCTAGGGGTTGTTGTAAGATAAACTTATGGTTTAGGACTAAAATTCACATGAGTTAAACGGGGGCAGTGTGAAGAGGGTACTGTTTTTAGGATGCTAAAAATGGCTTCTGGCAGAATTTAGGAGCCAGTATAACATAAGTATCCAACTGCCTGGGCTCTGTTTAGTTTCTTTTTGAGAAATGATCCATTTCTGTTCCTGTCTGCAAACAGAAGATTTGGAAGAAAGATAAAAAAGGCCTTGGCAGCACATGGCTCTTTCACCTCCTTCTCTTTCCATAATACTGTACTCATGGCTGGTATTAGTGGTGAGCATGGCAACGTGTTCTGAATGCATCCAGATAAATAACATAGGGCAGACCAACAAGCATTTTTAATTATTGCTTAAATATCTTGGTTTGCAGGCAGTGATCCTCCAGCCACCAGTAAACAAAAAACCAAAGCTTTGGGATGGAGGTTTTGAACCCAAATGGGCTCTGCCCACTGGCAATGAGTGAGGGATGGGGATGGAGGAGAGGTGTTGCTGCAGCTTTTCTGGATTGTGTAACCCTTTAATCGTGAGGTTCTCTGTGTATGTCCTGGGTGCTCAGCTCTTGGCAGAGAAGTTGTCTGTCGAAACAAGAGAATTACAAAACCACTTCAAGGAAGTGAAAACTGGCCTTCCCTAAAGTGTAGGTACTGGATGCTTCATTTGGAAAAAGAAAGATTGACTCTAGATGATGCATAGATCCTTATTTTTAAAAAGAAGCTTTGACTGGGGAGCTCCCCCTCATGTTAAAATAAATCACTCCTCCCAGCCTATAGTTTCAGAATGAGATCTATTTCCTCTCTCTGGGTTGTTTCATAGCCCTGATGCTGCTGTAGCAAAGTGCTTCTCTCGTTTTGATAAATCCCCAAGAGACAGGAAGGCAATGTAATTGCAAGCCAGTTTTTCAAAGACTTCTGGATAACCCCCCATTAAAGGCACAAAAAGCATCTCTGCAAAAATTATTCATTTCACTTATAAGTCCAAGCATGGTCATTTACAGCTTGGAAAATGGGCTGATTTATCCGAGGTGGCCTGCAGTTGTTGTAGCTGAGTGAAGTTAAATAATGCAGTACTCTTTAAAATTGCATGAGTGTGTGATTTTGTTTGCTTTACTCATCCCTACTCCCTTGTAGTTTATTGCAGTCAATGATTATTGCATCTGCTCAATCCATCTCTGCAGCTGGTGGGAACGGCTGCTCATGCCATGCACTGAGCTATACTCTTACAAAAGAAAGCTGAACTTCCCCTCTGCTCTGAGTTTAGGAATGGCCGTATGGCCTTGCCTTTATCCTAAGGTAAGCGTAGCATGGAAAGTGAGTAAGAGTTACCTTCTAATGAAATAACCTGATCAGCCATACTGGCATCCTAAGGAAGCAAAAGAGATTCTACAGTGTGTCCACCACACGAGGCAGTAGTTCCAATGTCTCCGTTTCCTGTTCAGGCTCACTGTAGGGTCTTCCTTTCTGGATCTGTCCAAAGAGTGCCTTCCTGGACTAAACTCTATGGCAAACTGAAGTCTGGGGATGCTGAAGGAGAGGTGCAAGGCAAGGGGAAGTACCAGGAGAGCATCTACCACTGCTACCTGCTGCACAGCAGAGCTGCAAAAGCAGCCTGAGCCTTGGAAGAGGTGGAGACTGTCTAAGGAGCCACAGGGCTGCTGGAAGTCTCAATACCTCAGTGCTCTGTACAGCTTTGCCAGCATCTCAGTACGCAGCCTCGAGCAAGCCACGGTGCTGTGGACACCTTTCTTTGCCCAGGATTAGCTGTACCTGCCCAGGCTGGCATGAATGCCCTCACAGCTCTGCTCACAGAGATTGCAGGAGTGTTCCATGGTGCACACAAGAAAGTAATCAGCTGGATTAACATGACTTAACACACCTATTTAAATTGATCAAATGATAAGGTGATCTTGCCTTCCCTAACTTAGGGAGAAGTCATGAGAGCCACTTTGCCAACAGCAACATGGAGATGAGGACAGATGGCCAAGGATGACAGTCCGGTATCTCCCACTGGCCTAGCTGTCTGCATAGGGAGCTCTCTCCAGGCCCTTTGGAGCCTGCAGAACAAGGCTTGGAAACGTGCACTTCCAGCTGGTTTGAAACACCATGGTGAAGTGTGTGGTGAGAGAGTCTTTCAGACATGGGACCTAACATTATTTAGGAATTAAATAACTGATGCAAATTAGTAATGTTCTCTGCTTGTGTAAAAGTTCTTGTCCTTCCTGTTAGAGAGATAGGGACAGAGGGAAGATGGTGAGTACCAAAGAATCTAGCAGTTGTCATGTCTTATCTGAGATTCAGGTACTAGAAATGAAGTCCTGACCCAGTGAAAACCAACAGGACTCTTGCAAGCAACTTCAGCATAGCAGAGATCTGAATGAAGAGAGGGAGACTGTGATGTGTGAGGCATTGCTCATATGAAGGATCATCTCTCCTGTGGGAACCTGAGGAATTACAGAAGATGCCTCATTCCTGGAAGTGTTCGGGGCCAGGCTGGATGGGGCTTTGAGCAACCAGGTCTAGTGGAAGGCGTCCCTGCCCATGGCATTGGGGTTGGACCTAGGTGGCCTTTAAGGCCCCTCCCAACCCAAATCATTGTGTGATCCTCTGGCACAGCCAGTGCTGGTTTTACTTAGCCCTGTGACTCTTGTGTGTGTGATCAGGTGAACCCTGAGGTACTGTGACAGCAGAAGGCTCCAGCACTTAACCCGATGAGCACCTGGTTGTCTGAACTTTTCTGAGTCAGGTCAGGTGCTGTCTGTTGGGTCTTGCCCATCTCTACATTTTTTCCTGCTTGCCCTACCCCACCCTCCCTGCGGTCAATCCTGAAAATCGTGAAGCAATTGCCAGCATTCCCAGGCAACCTGCCCAAAGAGCAACACGGCGCAGCAGTTTCTCAAGCAGCTCCATCACAGAGGACTCAGACACAATGCCAAGAGCTCTTGCAATATTGGATAGTACAAGCTCAGCTACTGGAGGTGAGCAATAAAACTCCTTCTCTCATCTTTTTCCCTCTGTCTCTTTGACCTCTTGGTCACTGAGAAAGTTTAAATATCTGATCTAAAGGCACCAAAGGCTAAAACCTGGAAGAACCAAAGGCTTTTTATGAACCAAGTTAAGCTATCACACAGCAAAGGAAGAATTTGGAAGGGGGCTGACTTGCATTTCTCTGTATCTTTGTTGCATTCTCCTTAGGCCTGATAGTGCCTTATTAATTTGTACAGTTACTGCAAAATAAAGGTGTTAGCCTTCTTGAAAATTGGAGTTGCTGGGCCTGTACTAGAATGAAAACCAGATTATTTTAGCTGTCTTAAGTATTTTAATTCTAGAAGGAACCTTGGCTGGGGAGTTCTGTCTTCACTGTGTTACTTTGAAAGGCATTTAGGATGAATTTTGAAAGATTTGATTATATGGAGCAAGTATCTTTTTATTTACAATAGCAAAGATATAATGGTAAAAATGTCCTACAGGGACAATTTTTAAAAAGACCAGAAACAAACCCCATAAAAACTAGCAGAGGTTCCTTTCTTTAGAAACTAAAAATTGCATACGCAAAGTGCGTAAGAGAAGTTTTTAAATGGAGAAGGTTGTGTAATGGTTCTGCCCTACAGCACAAACTCTTCTCCTACCCTTGTTCAGATCCTGCTGGCCAAACTGCATGCAGGGACCCACCAATGCAGGCTTTTGATTTGGTTTAAATTCTTTCATTTATCAGTCAGTTGGTGGTGAGTGTTCATGTTTGCCTTACCCATGCCAAAAATATTACAGTAAATTTTGCAGAATGGATACCAGCACTCACTTGAAACTGTTAACAAGGAAATCCAAGAAAACTGTGAGATTTTCTTTCTCTTTTTATTTTTCTTTTATTTTTCTTTTTTTTCCCCCTCCCAACATACTGCTTTGATCTGCCATGCAATTGGGTCAGCACTTGGGAAATACATTTCAACATCCACATCTGTGATGTGAATATTATGCAGGATATCCTAAATGTAAAACCTCATGGATCCTATGACAGACCACCCTGTCAAAAAAACATGACACCTGCAAAAGCCTTTAACTAGCATGGGGACCAAACTGGTCAAGAGCAAAAAAAGGCAGGTATCACCGTGCCAGAGTCTCATTTAATTAGAGCAGCACGGGCCCACAGAAATCACCAGCTCCCACAGATCATTACTGGTTAAGAAAGCCTCTGTTGTTCATTTCCAGAGCAGGATTATGCTGATACTCAGCTTGGGGAGCTTTTAGGCCTTGTCCACCCAGGAAGGTTTCACCAGACTAATTTTCCCAGGGTAAATGAGCCTAAATGCTCATGCAGGCAGCTGAGCCATCAGTGCTGGTATGCAGGCACCCACTTCTGGAGACTGCAGGCAGGCAGTGAATTGGGGGATGCATCCTGTGCCGTGCAGAGTTGCAAAGGCACTGCTGGTCTGCTGGGTGCTTCTGAGGAGAAGAGCAGTGTGAGAGAACTGTGTCCTGAATTGCTGCAGCCAGCAGCAGGTGTTGGCTACGGCTCCCTACCACCTCTCCGAAGGGTGTCTGCAGTACAGGAGGCTTCATCGTGCGTGCTCTGACTTCCAAAATGTCCTTCCTCTGCAGGGCCTGGGAGCACAAAGACAACTTTCAGTGCTGGGCAGCAATGCAAAGGGTCTTATTTGTCCTGGGGAGATGTGGATGTTGTCTGAGATCTCAGCTTGCTGTGAGCAAGCAGAGAGGCTGCCCTGGGGAGACCTCAAACGGAGCCTCGGAGAAACCACAGAGAGAAGAGCAAGGAGGAGAGGGACAGAGAAGCTGGAGAAGGAAGGAGGCAGTATGGGGAAGCAGAGAAAGCTTTGCAGCTCAGAGATCCCTTAGGTAGGTTCACAGTGGAGGAGAGGGGTTGGCCTCTTCCCATGTAACCCTGTAGCCCTGAGGGCAATGAGGTTACAGCCCTGATGGCCGAGGCTGAATTTTCTGTCACTCCCAAGAGGTGTAAAATTATGGGTGTGGGGACACAGACTCCTGGATAGCAGGGGTTACTCAGCAGGGCATAAGCCAGTCTTCCCACTGGCACCCTTCACCTAGAAAGAACCAGGGAGATTCCAGCAGTGCTTACAGCCATCCCCTCAGTAGGACACTGTGCTGTCCCGGATGAGGTCTGCAGGCTGCTTTCGGTCCTATATTCCCACAGAAATGATGGCAGTGTGGTTCTGACACGCTGTCTCAGCCTGCCACACAAAGCTCTGACCTGACTCTTAGGAATCCCACAGCAGCCAAGAAGTCAAGAGGGAACTCAGTTGGTTTTTTTTTAATCCAGAAGAGGTTAAAAATCAGACACATTCCTTCACCTCAAGTCACTGTCTGGGCATCACTCCCCCTTGTTCATCTCTGTGTTTTCTTCTCAGGCCAAGTCCAGCCCTCTGCCTTGGTAGGACCTTCTCCCCCTCCTTCCTTGGCCTACTTTGCCTTCCTCCAGGGACTGGGGTCTACTGGGGCTTTTCACAGCCACCAAAGCAGGCTGTTTCCCCTGGAAAAAGCAAAATTTTTGTTTTGCACAACAAAATGCAATGCGGTTAGAGTGTTACTACCGTTTTCTAATACATCCTTGCCTTCCTCATTTGCTGAACTACGATCTCACAACCTCGTGCATTTTAATTTCTACAGTAGGCACAATCCACAAGTTTGCCCTAAAAGTTACCTTTCAGGGATAAGTGGCTTTCTATGAAGGTTTTCACTGTCTTCTGATACTCATCCTCAGTCAGGTGGAGCTGGGCTACCTCCTTGTTTGACGAGCACTCTTCTGTCACTGTCCTCTTCTCCTGAGCAGGCCATTGTGCAGCAGACACCCCGAAACCTGCTTTATCCAGGTTCCTTGCAAACATCCTCCCAATGGAACTGTTGGACACAAGAATGACAATTGCTCTCCCTTTCACATCAGCATTCCTCTCCACGGTGCCGAAGGAGAAGATGATAATGCAGCAGGTCAGAAACGCAATGCAAATGCATGTGAAGGCATAAAAGAGGCAGGAAAGGGTCATGGCGAGCAGTAAGTCTATGGCCAGCAGGAAGAAATGCTGCAGGAGGAAAATCATTGTGAGGAGGATTAGCTGCTGCCTCCTCGCTCTCAAGCGAGCTGAGGGATCTGCCAGGAGTCACTGCGTGCACCACGCTGTTATAAAGCCAGGAGCCTTGCGAAATGCGTGGAGGCAAGGCAAAACCCCGTGGGGAGGATGAATCATTTTCTGGGATAGAGCAACAATGGGGATTTTCAAGCCACGTACGTTTCCAAGCGAAAGCAGTGCTGTGTTTGTCTTGGCTTTGCTGTGCACTTGGATGCTCTGCTGGGCTGAAATGTAAGGATTTGTTTTGTAAGGCCATTTCATCATGTGTCATCTTTGGGGCCAGTGATGTATATAGGTTATTTGGAAGCAGACAGTTTTCAGGGATTTCTTCAAGGAGTGTGTGCACAGCACTGGGAAACCGTGAAGTTGAAATAATCCCCGTATCTGCTTGGCACTCTGAGGCTCTTAAATTTGCCACTCTCCTACTGCTCTAACTCAGGTGGTTTCAGTGAGTCTGGGCAGGGACCCAAGTGGGCACAGAAGTGGGAGCCCTGCCCTGTGTAAGCAGCTCTTATTGTGCTGTAAAACAAGCCACGCTGGGAGCACTGTGCTGTAGGGACTGTGCCAGTCCAGGGGGGTTCACTCACATCAGAGACAAGAACAAACCTGGGTGCTGGAGAAAGAGGTGGTTTTTTTTATTGACAACAGAGATTTAAGAGAGGGTTCTGCTATTTGGCAGGCAGGCAGAGCAGTGCCATGGCACGCGGCATAGTTACCCTGACGGCAGGGCACAGAGCAGGGCTCCCTGCTACAGCTGTAGCCTCTGCAGGATTGGGAAGAGCCCAGTAGACCTGGGAATGAGACCAGCAAAGGTAAATGCTGCAGCATCAAGACTCAGCTGACCCCCAGAAGTGGGTCAGGAGTGATGCTGCCAGCTCTTCTTGTGCTTTCTCACTGAGGTTGGAGGCAAGGCCTTTCTTTCTCTTGGTCATGGTGGAAGTGCTGCTGATCACCGCTAAACGCTTAGCATCAGAACCTGCTCTTTAAATACTATTTTTTTTAATTATTTATTTTTGGTGTGGGTCTGTGTAAAGGGTCCCCCCTAAGAAGGTGGGGTTGTGTTGCAGGTGGGAGTTGTGTTCATTCCCTGTCGTAACTGGAAAGGTACTGGGAGTGTGGGACTGGCTGTCAGCACGACCCACACATGTTTTACTGGTCCTTCTCGTCCGTCCTCCACGTGAACGTGCAGATCCCATCTCGTGGATCAATAGTGCTGTGCTATCGCAGCCATCCAGCTCCGGGCACTTTTGGGATGGAGCTGCTGTCAGCTGCACCCCAACCACCCCGTGCACCCCACCCAGCATGTGTACAAACATGCAGAGCTTTCTTTGGAGTGGACAAGGGGATGTAGCATCCAATTTGCTTTTCAGTGGCTCAGCAGCAGCGAGAGGCAGCAGGGCTGTGTGTATTGGGGGGCTTATTTTACTCACCAAGTGCTTTTACAAATCTTTAAGCTGTTCTTGCCGGAAGACTGGGGCAGGACATGGCCTGCAGAGAGTCTGTGGTGCAAAAGGACTACCTGCACTGCTTATTTAGCAGTAAGAGGTGTCATTGCTATTCCTGGCACAGGAGCCACGACTGCAAATGCCTGTGCTTGGTGCTGACTGGGCTGGGAAAGTACACGAGTCCCTCCCACTGGTGAGGACAGTACAGCCCTGGCCCTGCTGCCAGGCTTGGCAGGGAGAGTGAGTGGCAAACCGAGTAGCTGTGGGTGCCATGCCTGAGGGTGGCACTGGCCCTCCCCACCCATGGATCAGCGGGAGTGGGTGGCCCTGGCCAGACTGGTGTGTCTCGCCAGCTTGAGCTGTGAGCAGGGCAGGCTCCTGTCCGCAGGCTGATGAGGCCATACCTGCCAGGCTGTGAATTGGCAGCCTGAGCCTCCTGTATCCTTGCAGTCCTGGCCAAAAAAGGTCCATGGTCCTTTTTGCTGCCAGAAAGGAAAAACTCAGAGCACTGCCTCTGTAAACAATGAGTTTGCACGCCCTGCTTGTTAGGTGTGCTGACAGAGCGTGAAAAGCCTCCACGCTCCTGCAAACACTGGAGACTAAAGGTCAGCCCAAAAGGCAGGAGAAGGGGAATGGAGGCACTGGCTCCAATCTTCCCTCGCTGGCCCCGGGTGTTTGGGCTTTTGCCTGTCGGTGAGACCGGTTGGAGGATTTATTTCCTCACTGCGCTTCCACGGTGATGGAGTTGGGGAAGTGTGTTTCTTCCTGGGGTGCATGGAAGGTCGGCGTTTCACCTCAGATCTGTGGTCATTTTTCTAGGGGAAAAAAAAAAATGTTGGAGTACTTGGGCTTTTGGCTTAAAAAGAAAGGAATATTTTACAGAACTTACCTTTTTTCTAGTACGTGCCATTTACCATGAACGCAGTGACGCCACCTGTCGGCCGCCAACAGGGCTGCAGCAGCGGGGGCTGGCAAAGCCCCCCCCACCCTATTTGGGGGGACCCGCAGCTCCTGGGTGACACCTCCCCTCATTTTGGGGGGCCTGCAGCCCTGAGTGACCCGGCTGGAACCAGCGGCGGCTGCTGCTGCCTTCTTCCCCCACCACACCGACACCAGCAGCTCTTGAGACAGGGGATGTCAGTATTTCCACCCTTCTTCTAGGCTGACCCTTCTTATCTTCTCCAGAAATCCTCTGGCTTTAAGAGGTGAGCCACCAGCTACCCAGACCCACTGAGAAAATTATTTTATTTGTATTTTTTTTCCCCCCCAAGGAATGATTTTGGTGGTTCTTCTTAGTCAATGAATGAATATTAAAATGAGAGGTGCTATTGCAGGTCAAGAAAACATTTCAAAAGCAGTGTTTTTTGTTTTTTTTTTAATTTCTGTCTCCATTGCTGTAATATCTGGGAACAGTCAAGAGCTCGGGCTTGCCCTGGGTTTTATATTACCATATTCATAAGCATAAATCTATTTTGCCAGTAGGTGACCCATGGGGCAGCAGTGACACGTCCACTGGCTCCACTGCTGGCTGTCACCCAGTTTGGGGTTTGCAGTACAGTTACCAACCTAACTCTTCCAAGGGTTTCCACGGAATCCTTTCCTAACCAGCATTAACCCTTGGGCTGCTCCATCATTTTAATTGAGTAGATTGTTCTTTTCAAGCCTGTTAAAAAATTACTGATTAATGCTCTACTTCTGCATGGGGTTTGCTGTTTCTCATGTTGAGCAAGAAGTTGAATGAATACGTGTGTCACGTGAGCTGGGATACTGAGTCATTCCCTTGGGTCTCCTGGGCCTCTCACAGAAGGTGTCTGGCTGTTTTCAGCAGTGTGATTTGGGATTTTCACTGGAGGGTGTGTGCTGGAGATCTCATGGCAGGCTTGAGTCCAGCTTTGTCCACAAATCAGTGAGTTAGAAGAGGCAGAAAGAAACCAAATGTTCTGTCTTTGGGTCAGGTGAATTCAAGAGCTGCTGCTTGAGAGGGAAGGGGAGACCCGTGCAGGGGAGCAGAGATTTGGGACAACAGTGCTGCTGTAGCACTTCACTGTTGGGCTCACTCTCCTTGCAGGATGGCTGGAAATTGTTGTTGTGGGAGAAGAGGCAGATGCTGCTTCTTCCGGGCTTGGTAATTCTTTAACCATATGAACAGCGCTCTATTAGAATAGCTGGATTAGCTTTTATTTGGGGCTTGCCAAAATTGCTGGCCACCAGAAAAGGGGCAACACCTTTGTTGGAGGCTTGATGTCTGACAACACTGGCTTGATTTGACCACGTGGTTCAAAATGCCTGTTACAGGGAGCTGTATATTTTTTCAAATCTTGTGAGTGCTGTTTGAAGTCTGTATAATTAGAGCCTTACCTTAAGCCTCTTCCAAGCAGGTCCTAAAGCTCTGTTTATTTTCTGTGTTCCTGGTGCTACTACAGGAGCAATAAAAAGCAATGTTTTTCCTAGAAACCACATCCTTGAAGTCAGACCTCCAGGAAACTTGGAAGCTTTACAGGGGCACCACAGGGCTTTGAGGCACTTGCTGTGGATCCAGGTTTGAGATCAGTGCAGTTGTCCTTTAGCCTTCCGTTTGCTGCCTGCATTACCATGGGCATTTTAATGTTACGAATTAAATAACTTCAATAATGTTTATAAATTAAATCATTTTGATATTGTTAAATTTGATGTCAGCTGTACAATGGCTTCCCTACACTTTGGGTTTATTCTTCTGAGGGAAGTGGAGGCACAAATTTATTTGTTGAGATTTGGAGTGCACTCTGGAGAGTTGTAGAGATTTGAGAGCTCAAAGGTGAGTGCAGTGAGGGCCTTCAGAGGCTCTTTGGTGGTCAGCAGCTCTTTGCAGGCTCTCCAGCAGCCTGTGGGAGCTCTCACAAAACAGCTGCATCTCTTCTTCCCCTTCTGTTTGATTGCAATCCTTACTCCAAAGCATTATACCTGCACGAAAGATCACCAGGAAATTCAGTTCCTCACTGAATGAAAATTGTTGTTTAAAACCTTAGAGCATTGTTTTGTTCCGAAGTGCAGGAATAGAGTTTAAATTTTGTTTATTCCCTTTGTGTTTGTTTTCCTTTCTCTCTTTTTCAGTAGCAACATGAAAAGAGGTAAAATTAGACTTAAAAAGATAAAAGAGGTAAAATTAGATTTAAAAAGAGAAAAATTGAAAGGAGTGAGGGAGAAAAAAAGTTGCTATTTTTTTCACTTCCTTTCTTGAAAATTTTTACTGTTAGAAAAGTTGAGATGCTGCTTTGATGCCTGTTCAGTAAGTCTGGAGAATTTGTACATTGGGTAAGGAATCTTGTATCTCTTGCAGACTTCCTGAAGTGAAATGAAAACAATGACTAGCTAATGCTTTTTAAATTTTCAGTTTGGTACCAAAAGTAATAGTTGATGGCAATAAAGTAATTCTTCCACTAATTACCTGTCAGCCTGGTCCTACCTGACTCCTAGAAAAGCTCCCCATTGCTTATTAATGGATGCATCCAAATGTCCTGTGATGTTTGACACCACTTTACTATTCTGGTCATGAATCTAAAGAAGAAAACTACCAGTTTTCCTTTTTGTCTTTTTTTTTCTTTTTTTAATCCTTTACAAAGGATGTTCCTTTGTGATTCAATAAAATACTAACCTATTTATGTATATATCTCATTAGAGGCTCTGGTACTCTTCCCATTTTTCTTTTCTAAAGGCAAATTTCCTTTCACTTGAGGCTTCTTGCTCACTGTTAAACATTGTTCAGTCACAGCCTGCTAATTGAGTGGAGCAGGAGCAAAGAGGAGAAAATGAAAAAGGCAGCTAATAATGAGAGGTGCATAATGTGGGGACAGTGTGGCCGTGTCACACAGCTGCACCACGAGAGGTTTAAGGGTACACAGCCCTCGGTGCCTGAAAACCAGTGTGTGAGCACATCATTATAGGGCATAAGTGTCACAGGGTCAAACTTATATCCCACAGACAACTTTAAATTATTAATTTGTTGACTTGCAAGCATTGACCTTTTCAGTTAAAATATTCTTTTATGCCTTCCATATAATTTCTTAAGGTTGAAAAAAAAAAAGTTATGGTTGATAGAAAATTTTGAAACCTTCACAAATATTATCAGTCAGTTTGAGGCCCTTAAGTTATAACAAAGTTCTGTGTTAATTAACTTGACTGATTCATTGCCAAAAATAGATATCTTTTGTCGTCTCTCAGATTTTGGCAGTGGGTTTCGTAGCCACTGGGGACTCGTAGTAATGTTCTAATGGTATATATGCACATTCTTTGAATGTTTCTGTATTGGGTCTCAAATCCTTGAAAAGGTCAACTGTTCCTGAAGCACAATTGCTTGCAGAAACAGCTTCTGTTGGGTCCTGGCCTTCTGAAAACCCAATTGTACCTCTGGCCTTTCCTTCCTGCCTCAGCCCTGAGCTGCACCCTGACGTGAACACCCAGCATCCAAGGCCAGCTCTAGGTGTAGTGTTCCTCAGGACAGAGCCATAGGCTGATCCTCACTCCAGCCAGAGACTCAATCTGCCTCCAGTGTTCTGGCATCCACCCCGGCTTCCTCTGGAGCATCCTCTGCAGCCCCCTAATGGCTTGTAGATGTGCATTTTTCCCTTTCTCTGAACTCCAGCTCTAGGTTGATCCTTGGGCCAAGGAGCCAGTGTTTCAAGTGTTTCCTTACAGCTGTGAAAGCTCTTCTCAAACAAAGCAATGCATCTTGCCAGAGTTATGGCCCTGGTTGTCATGGTCTTGTAAAACAGTTTGGGTTGGAAGGAACCTTTGCTGGACATCTAAGTTCAGTCTCATTCTCAGAGCTGGTTCAATTCGCAGGAGTTTTGTGATCAGCTTACTACAGTAGCAATGCTGTGGGTCTTGGAAGCTCTCCAAGTGTAGAGACATTGAAAACCCAACTGGGTACAGAGCTGGACAGCCTGCTCTGGCTGACTGTGCTTGACCAAGTGACTTAGACTAGGGAATCTCATGAGGTCCTCACCAACCTCAACTGTTCTGTGATTCATTAGGATCGTGTTCATGGCTATTCCCTGAGTGTCAGTGGGTAATAATCCAAAGGAGGACTAGCTGGGAAAATGAAATAGTGCTGGCAAGTGGCTTTCCAGTGCTCTCTGTAAACCACCTGACCTGGATGGTTGGTCAGGACCTACCTTTTTTTAAGCCGGTATAGTTTTACCCACAGCCCTCCTGTGCTTCATGGAGGCTCTCATTGAAGAACTTTGAGTCAGTCTCAGGGCATTGAGTTGGCATTGAAACCTGGAAACTCTGAAGAACAGAGACCCCCAGTGGAGATTTATCAAGTTTCACTTGACAGGAGAACATTAATGATTCTCTCTAGGAAACCAGGAGACTTGGCACAGGTCTTGAGAGCAGCAGAAGTGCTACACGCAGGAGTTCTTCCACATTTTTAGAGTGATCTTGTGTACCTGGCATATCTGTCTTGTTTGGGAAACCTGAGCAGTGGAATAAGTCCCTGCCATAAACATTCTCAAAGTTTTATGTAACCGTGTCAGCAATCACCAGTTTACAAAGTGGAACAAAAGGGTCATACTTATAAGGGAAAAAAAGTACAAAATTCGTCATATTATTTGTTCATTTAACAAAATCCCAGATTATTCTATAGTCTCTTAGTTGGCTGAATGGAAAAATAAAATTAAACATATAGATAAATTACAGAATAATTCATCAGAACAACTGTTCCCCCTTTAGAAATGCAAGTGCTGCTTTCTCTCCCTGGGTCAGCCCCAGCTGATTAAACAGCACATTCCTAATGCGAGAGATCCCGCGTTTCTCTACTGCTGCCACACTGGGCCTTTAACTCCTGGCATCTCTCAGTTGCGGTTTATAAGATAAAATAAATCCTTTTCTCATCATAAATCCTATATGAGTCAGTATTATCCTGCTTCTGCAGCTGAGAAAATTAGGTCAGACAGGAGAAACGACTTGATGGAGGCCACCAGGGAGCTCTGTGTTGGAGTGACAATTAGGGTGGAGGTGCCCTGGGATAATCAGTCAGGTCCTGACGTTTGCTACATCCTTCCCATGCTGGAAGAATGCCAGTGGCATCACTTCTTTTTGTCCTTTGAAACTGCTGGGTGATGACAAAAATGGGTTATGCCTTGGGTTAAGCACACCTTCGAGTACATTTCTTAGACCTGCCAAATAGTCCAACTCCCAAATTCCTTTCCTGTTCAACATTAATATTAGTGCAGGTTTTCTGACTTAAACACATGGGCTTTTCTTGAGAGTACAGATACCAAACTGACTTAAGCCAGAGAAGAAACCGTATTTGGGAAACTCTGAAAATCTTCTTTAATCAGAAGCTTACTAAATGCAGAGCAAAAAATATGAACTGCTAATTTTCAAAATGGACACACTCTGGTTTTTGGCTTCCTCTTCTTTTTCCCTAGCACAGTGATGGATGTGCTTTCTGTGCTCACCATAGTCAGACTTTTCTTGAAGGTCAGGGGCTGAGGATTTAAAAATGCAACCTGACTGCAATTAAATTGCTTTTGCCTGTCAACACGTTCTCTAGTTCTATGTACCAGCATAGATCAGAAATATTTAGTGGTCTCTGTTAGAGGTTTGTCTGTGCAGAAAAGCCAAGGAAGCACCCTGCAGGGAAGTGAGCAGGTAAAACAAACACCCTGCTTTGGATAAGCTGTTGCAGAGGATTCTTCCATACAAAATACCTTTTTAATAACATCAGGTGCAAGTGTGTTGGGTGTCCTTCTCACCTGTGATGATCCAATGTTTTACCTGAATTACCTTCATTTCTGGTGTCTCCTTCCAAAGCATTCTGGGCAAGCACCAAAGTGTCAGTTTTAGAGACCTGTCTGACAGCAATAGATTAGGGTCTGGTGAAGATGGTGTTTGTAAGGGTTTGGTTGTGGTTTAAATCCTCTTTCTCAGTATCCCAAGGATGGAGATTCCCTCTTCTCTGGGCTCTACAGACCTGGTGTAGCCAGTCAGTGCCCACAACCAGCCTGGTGGCCCTCCACTGGCATCACTCCAGCTGGTCAACCTCCTTCTCCTCCGGAAGGCATCATGTGTCTTTTCCATATATACTTGCCTGGACTTAATAATTTCACTGGGAAAATCCTAATTGCTTCTGTGTGGATGAATTGTAATCTTTCAGCAGTGTTTTCCCAAGCGCTGATTTTTCTGGCCCTGCTCCCAGTCAGGCTTTGGTGCCTCCAGAGGGACTCAGCCAAGCTGCTTCCCTGAATCTGCAAGATACAGCTCATAGTCTCAGATAACAAACGCTTATGTATTTTCATTTTGTTTTGATACTGTCTGTCTAAAAACATATTGCTCCACTGCCTCCTTCTTGCAAGGAGCACAAATCCCACTCCTGAAAGCCCGGTGCGCAGCTCCTGAGCTGCTGCAAAGCCAGGCTTTCCGGGGCTGTTGTCAGAAATAAGGCCTCTTTATCTCCCTTCCTGTGTCTCCGGTCTCCATCTGAGAGAAGGATGGAAGTGTAAAGCGCAGCACGCTGAGAGGCTTTAATCACACTGATGCCACTGTCCCTTGCTGCTTGGTTGTTCTGTTCCCAGGAGAAGCACTGCTGGAGCCGTATCTACCTGTCCCTCACATTTTTGTAACGATGCAGCCCTCCTCAGCCTTTTATATTCTCGAATCCTCCTCCTGAAGCATGTCTGGAGTTGACAGCGCTGTCTGGAAAGTGCAGCAGAGACAGGGACAGAAGACTCCTTCCATCTGGGTGGAAGGCCCAGCATCGCTCTGAGTTGCAGTGCATCAGGTTTGGACTTTGGTGCCTTGTGCCCAGGGGGTCTGACCTGGGCATTTCCCAGAATGGCTTTCATTAATTACACTGCACCCAAAATGAATAGCTCAACTTCTCTCTGTTGCATGAACTTCCTTCAAAGCAAACCTCTCCTGCCTGTTCAGGCAGTTCATGATGTTGTGCCACAACATTATGCTGATAACTGTAACCACAGAAGCTGCCTCTGTGCTTCGTGATTCAGTCCTTAACTGCTGCCTACAGCTGTGGTACAACCTACGTGGGCATTTTCAGCACCCCTGGAACCTCACACAAGCTTTGCTTTCCATGTGAGACTGTGCCATTCACAGGAGAATTATAATAAAATAGGTCTCTGCGTCCTTTTTCTGCCCAGATTACCCAGCACTGCCTTTAGACAGGAGAGCTTGGGCAGTGGTGTCTTAGCTGCCTTGAAGCTCAGATTGGAGGGCATGTGGTGGAACATCACAGAAGATAGGAAACAGGATGTATCCCTCTGGTTCTGGATCCTTTTAGCACTGCAGATTTAAGCTAGGTCAGTTATAATACAGCTTGAAGCAGAAAGATGAAAGAGGTGCAATTAACATCATCAAGCCCATATTTTCTTATCAACAGCAAATGCAAATGTTAATGTAGACAAGCAAAGACCTCTCCCAACCTCTGTATGTGCTGAAAATTTAGCAAGCACATCAATAAACTGCTCGTGGAGATACTCGTGAATATTTTTGTATTTTAGCCTTGTCATCAGCAACTTTTCAAGATAATTATGTTGTGTGAAATGATTACTATAGAATGAAAGAGCAAGCTCCAGGGTAGTTTGTCTCTGTGGCTGTTCATTTTTCAGTGATATGAATGATGGGTTTAATCAACAGGTCTATGCAATGGAATAAATTCCACTGTCTCATCATTGCTCTGGGGTGCAGCGGTTTTCACCAATAACTATTTTTTATAACCAGAAACAGCTCCTGCTGAATCCCAGCACTGAAAAGGACACATATGCTGTACATGAGTACATTGTGCTTTATGGCTGGCATTTCTAAAGCTACACAAACAATCTGGATGCCCAGATCCCATCAGTGTTAATGAGGACAGAATAACTGAGCCCTTCATTGCCCTAAGTGGAAAATCTATGTACACAGTGCTTAATTCAAAGTATACAGAACTCAGCGGGTTTTAAACCTGGCCTACATCAAGAACTTCTGAGAAAGCACCAGTCCCTTCACACCCCAGCAAAGGGGTTTTGAGGTAACCCAGCTGACTTGGTACTATGGGAATATTAGAGAGGACAGACAGCTGGGCTGGGAGCAACCAACCTCTTGTGCAGAGAATCCCGAAGTGCTGCAGCCCCTGCAGCCTGCAATGGGACGCTAATGCAGTAGTTTCAGGAGGATTTGTGGGGGTTTGGTAGCAAAAGCTGCAGCAGCTGCGTCAGGGCAGGGATGGGCATCAGGGCACTGAGAGAGACAGAAAAACCCCAGTCCTTCCCCCACCTTCCTTTTTACCCCAGCTGGCAGCAAGGCTGTTCTTTAGCATATGGTATGGCCCCAGCCAGGCTGTGTCCATGCCCACAGAGGTGTCAGCTTCTCCACAAGCCAGTGTATCTCAGTCCTTCGTGGCCTCAATCACCAAACTGGAAGGCAAACTCAGAAGCTGTCCCCATTTAACTCTTGGATGCTTTCCTGGACACACGACTCAAAATCCTTGTTTTGCTCAGTCCTGAGCTGTTAACCTGTGCCTTTGCTGTTTGCCTCAGCGGGTGCTGAGCACCAGTGACAGCAGATTATTACAGTCGCTCACGGAGCAGTCATTACACGAGTGGACACTTGTTAAGGCCTTAGTATTGTCTGCATGTGAGCAGAGTTACAGGAGTGACCAGGCTCTCCTGGCTCTTTCAGCACTTCCTTTGTTCCCTAAAGATTGTTTAGGCATGATCCAAAATTTCTATATAATGTCTATCCCTGAAAGCCAGGCAAAATCCCTAGACTGTATTTCCCAGCCCTTTGCCTAGGTTGTAACCTGGGCAAAGGGCTGGGCATATCCCACTATATAAGGATTTGTTCATTTTTGAACACAGCTCTCCAGCAGCCTCAGAGAGTTTTGCAAAATGACCTGGATGCAAGAGGCTCAGTTTCAGCCCTGCATTTGTAAGCAAGTGGACTTTAGGGGGTGCAGGGGAGGTGTTACTCAGTTGTCGGTGAAATTAAACCAAGATTCTTTGGCTGAGTTTGCCATTCATCTAACGAAAAACCTGTTTTTCATTTGCTAACCTATCAAATGTGCCCATCTGTAATTAAATGTAGCCTCTCCACCAAATGTAAGGGTACCTCACATACAGGTAAACAATTGGAGCTGAGTATATGCGCTATTTATGTTGCCTTTTCAGTGTCTAATACTCTTAACTTTAACATTTACTTGGGTTGTGTGTTCTGTTTTTACTTTGTTTTCCTGGCAACTTGAGTCAATAGCTCTTGGGTAGAAACTAGAATGCAATTAAACATGCAAAGAAGTGGATTTCAGTTGAATGAATTACTATCAAGTCTGTTGGATACATAAGCAAAACCCAGGCTTATCAAACATGTTTTGTATTCAGTGCTGTGTTATTGAGTACGGGTGATGTTACCTGAAGCCAGCAAACTGAAGTGGTTTATGCTCTCCGTGTTCTTCTGCTTTTATAACCAGCAGCTCTCTGCCTTGTCCCTCATTTTAGTTACTGGCAATAAGTGTCTTGTTTTTCCAGCTCCAGATTTACTTGTTAATTCAAAGCTAAACCAGCAGAGCAAGGAGATGCTGTATCTGCAAGTACCTTGTACTTCACCAAGCTCCAGACCTGAAGGCTTATCAGATGCCCCTTTATTTTTTCCTCCTTGAGACAGGATTCTTAAAGGCTGGTTTTATAAAGGCAGAAGTCAGATACATTCAGAAAAGGTTAATCATTCACAGTGGCACTGTAGTTAATAGCCTGGGAATGGAGACCAAGGAAACCGATGTTGACTTTCTGGGGTGCTTTAAATGTTCTTGAAAACTTTCTCTCCGGTCTTCCTGAAAGCTTCCTTTCTTGTTTACACCATCTTAAGGACTAAGGACTTTTCAAAGGATGAATAAAAATTCAAATTCTTTAGGAAGGTAAATTTAATGAACCATGTGGAAAAAGAACTGGTGTAAAACTGAAAACTGTTCACCTGGGAAACAGAAAAAGAAATTGTAGTTTAGCATGCAATGCATGCCTTACTGGATTTTACTCAATTGCCCTTACTTTAGCACTGAGTCGCAGGAGAAATACAGCATTTCACAAAGCAGGTAGAATCAGAAAGACTTTAAATGATTTCTGGGATATTAAATTCACAGAGACTAAGATGTATTGTACCAGCCTAATTATTTTGAAATACTGCAGGTAAATCAATGGACGTACACTTAACGTTTAATTGTAGGGACCATCTATTACTTCCACTGTGTGGGCCAAGTCCTGCTCTCATTTGCAATTAATGAAATCTTACTACAGGCAGTAATTCTGTGTGAAATGGGCAGCATTTCAGCGCTCGTTTGATCATATGTGTTGTGACAGAAAAAAAAAAGCCAAGAGCAGAACACGTGGCTCTTGCTTTCCCACTCTTGGCCTAGAGGTGGCATTGCAAAGATCTCCACAATGACGAGCAGATGACAGCAGCCAGTCCACTAAAGAAAAGTACATGTTCATTCTGAGTGGTTTTCCAAAAGGAAAAGATCTCTTGGGTCTGTATTGGGTCAGGTGAGCTTCTGCCATCCAAAATCAATGCAGCATCTATGGCAAATAATGGCTTTTCTCTAATTCACTCAGAATTTGTCACCTTGGCCCTCACCTGCTGACTGCCAGGCTTAGGCAGTGCTGGGAATGTGGGCTCCTGCTCCAGCTGAAAGCTGGTGGCCAGGAAAAGCTGAGTGTCATTCCCAACTTGGGGAAGCAGGTTCTTCTTGCTCTGTGTTCTCCACGGAGCTCATTTAGAGCTGATGATGGTAGACTTTAAATTGTGACTGATTCCATGCAATGTTTGGCATTGCCAGGCATATTTGTGTGTTTTCCAGGCAGAACATTGCTGTAGCGTTTGTTCCCAGCTTGCTTCTAGGTCCTTGTCTGGCTTCCTCATGGAAAGGATCGAGGTTTTGACCTGGAAGCTCCCAAGAGCAGGGACTGCTGTCTGTGCATTCTCTATATGAAGGTTTTCTTCTGCGTGAGCTTCTCAAGGACACCTACATGCCACCAGCAAAACTGTACCCTTGTCAGCCTGTGCTCTGGAGAGGTCAGGCCTCCAGGACTGAAATGCCAATAAGTGATACCACCAACATCCTCAAAAGAGTCACTTTGGGGTTCTTTGAGCATTACCTGGGGGCAGCAGGTGGCGTTCATGGTGAGAGTCACAGTGCTCAAACTCCTTTGTAATGCTTTTCCCACTCCCACCTCATGACTATTGGGGTCCAGCTTGCTCTGATGAATGCCTTGGTGTGTGGCACAGGGGAGAAGCACTTGCTGTAGCAGGTGACGGTCATGTTTGCTTGCTTATTGTCATCATAGCAGGTGTAAAACACGTGCTAGCAAACACCCTCTTAGTCAAAAATGTTTGAGCTCTCTGAAGGTTTACCTTTGTAAAATTGTGCTTTTGCAGCCTGCAACCCATCAGGGCTCCAGAGCTCTCTGTGCAAGCCAAGTAACCAAATCAGCCCTGCCTCAGTTCTCCACTGCTGACTGGAAGAGCAAATGTGTTAATTTTATGGCGCTGCTAAGATCTCCCAGCACAGGGTTCACCCTATGCCAGAGTGTGCCAGTGGTGCAGCATCACCATGCCTGGGCAGCAGGGGCTGCATGAAAATGTAATTCACAGAATATTATCGATCCAAGTAACTCATTAAAGGGAGCAGGTATTACGTAGGATTATCCGGAGGTCCTACTTCCATCATCCCCCCTTTGCTATGTACTGATCTCAGAGCCAGCTAAACTTCACCGGTCCGCATTTTTCTTTTGGGTCTGTGGTACACTGGAGATATCCTGCCCTAGAGATGCTTCTTGGGGAATGTTCCTCTCCTGTTGCTTCCATCCACCTCCCACCGCGGCTCCCAGCACACCTGCCCTCAGCAGGGCTAAATCCCTCGGGACAAGCCAGGCGCGCATCGCCTCTCCGGCAGCGGCACCCTTGGGGGGGGGTAGGGGAAATCTCCCGTTGCCATGACAATGAGCCTGCCGGGATGAACATTTCTTTTTGCGAACAGCGATTCAAAGCTTAAAGCAATGCTGCTGCCTCCCAAAGCTTATTAGTGCCACGCGTAAACAGAGCTTGGCAAAGCCTTGGGAAAATAAAGGGGCGTGGGGGAAGCTGGCTGGTGCCGCGGACCCTTCCCCGCTCGGGCTTCGAGCAGTGGAAGGCGATTGCTTTCTGCCTCTTTGTTCCCGGCCCTGGCACAAATCACATCCAGCCTCCCTTCCCCCAGCAAAGCTCGCGCTAAGCTGGAGCACACTAGAGCGAAAACGGATTAAAAAGAAAAATCATCCTTGCTGCGGCAGATGAAGAGGGTATAAATCAGCGAGATGGAGGGTGCTCTGCCCCAGGGCTGGGCTCGCCGCTGCTAATGAGGGCTTAAATCAAAGATGTTCGGGGGGCCCGGAATGTGCGCCGACCCCTCCTCTGCCTTCTGGACCTGCAGCACCAGCGGGCCGAGAAGGGCAGCAGCCAAAGCTGCTGTGGGTGTGAGTGTCCGGGAGTGCGGGCCGAGCCGGAGCTGCTGCTCGCCACGCTGGAGGGAGCTCCTGAGACGGCAAAAGTGCCGTGTCGTGCTCCAGCCCTCCCAAGTCAGACCCCAAAACGATGGAAACAGGTTATATTTCAGGATGCTTTTAATAGCTGATGTTGGCAGACAGGTTGTTTCTTTTTAGATCTATGAAGAGTTATATTTTTCCCCCTGTGTAAATTAGTCTTATGTAGGTTGTAAACAGCCTATATAGGTCTTGAAAATTTTTTTTAAGGTTTTTACATACAAAATCTGACTTTCTTGGAGTCACGTGACTCTGGGAGCTGGGGGAGTGAATTTTCAGGTTGAGAGAGAGCATTACAATGTCAATTATCCTTTCCCGCATCAGCTGTCCCATAAACCAGGGCTGGCATGGCATAGTACAGGGTAGGAGGGGGACTTTCAGCCAGCCCTGACAACTTAAAAAATAGAGTGAAAAGTTGGGATAAGTGAGCAAAGCCCTGTGGGTGAGGCAAGGTGGGAACTGGGACGTGCTCCTTGCTGTGGGTCGGGCTCAGTGTGGCTGGTGTTGGTGTCCACAGGTCACCTGGCAAAAGCATCCCCAGAAACAAGGGGGTTCTTGCAAGCATGGGTGGAAAAGCAGCTGGGCACTGGAGGACGGGGGCGGAAGACTACAGTAAAACAAACCTGCTTGTTTTGTGCAGGCTTTGGCAGCCTTGAAACGTGGGTTAAAACTGGTGAAAGCCGCCCAGAGGTGAACGCTGAATAAGGACAAGTGAGACCATATCTTCCTTGAGCTGGTTAAAAATTGACTGTGTTTTGGCACTTTTCCTCAATTCTTGTTTCTATTTGCTTCAGCCATTGGCTTATCACTGCTGAGCAGTGATAACAAACCCAAAAGGCTCCATCCTTTGTGGAGGGGTTGTCTCCACAGCACCTGGGGCAGTGAGGGCGAGAAGGGCTTATACTGCTTGTACCATGGTGGGAGACCCCAGATAACACCACCACAACACCACAAGGCGGGGAGCGAAAGGGTTTTTGGTTATGAGGTGTGATCTGTAACCAGAGTCAGATGTGACGCTGAAGGACTCTCAAGCACAGGTGTGGTGTGGTATTCCTTAAAGGCCTCGAAATACAAAGAGTCAGGACCACACTGCCCAGAAAATGCTGGGTTTGTTCCTGGTATTGTTGTGCCAGCAGGAATGGATTAAGGGAGAATTCCCTCATTTGGGAAGGGGGGGACTCCTTAATCCCCAAAGCCTGGATTTAAAGATCCTAGAGAGAGTAATCACAGACAGTGGATTAGCATCTGTTGGGGAACCTGGCAGGAGAGGGCAGCGTGGCACTGCCAGCCCCAGGGCTGGTCCTCACCCTTGTTTGCAGCTCCTTTTCCCAGACCTGTGTCTTAGACAGATTCACTTGAAAACACAAAATTCACAGAGAGGAAGACGTCAAAAAGAGCATTTCCTCAAGTAACTGATGATTTCCTGCAAGTGAGAAGTGTGTACAACATGTCTGGGGCAGGTGACAAATGACTGCAGGAGTGTGGTGTGTTTGTTTGTTTGTTTGTTTTCATAAGCACCTTTAATATTGCTCTTGCAAGGCTTCTGCCTTCACAAACTGAGTCAGCCTTTAGCCAGAAGAAGAAAAGGAGGAGATGCTTGTCAGTCAACAGAAACTAGCTGGTGTAGGGCCGTCCCCATGCTGCCCAGAGGCATTGGCCTCCAGCCATGCAAGAAAACCCATAGTTAGTGCCTTGTTTGTGTGGGAAGCCTGGAAAACAGAGTTTGTGGCAGTGTGGCCCTCATTTGTTACTTATTGTGGCTCAGCTGCCGGGGAGCAGGACCATGCACTGCTTTTCTCTGAGAACGCCAAATCCAGTCTTTTCAGCAAGGTCTGACTTCTTTCTCATTCAAAACAAAAACCTTAAAACATGCAATTTCCATACAGATATAGCACAAGTGAAGTATTTATCTTGGCTGAGGCATATTTCCCCTGGGAGATCTTGCAGGAGAAATGGACCATATTGGCTTTTCCAACTGGCCTTAGGTACTGCTGCAGCAGCACATGAACTCAGTGGTGTGTGCGTTTATCTGGCAGGAGGCAGTTGCCTCAAACACAATGAGGATCAGCTCCCCAAGCTTCAGCATTTCAAATTTAAAACAGCATTATTTATTCAGACAGGATTTTCTGGCAGCAAACCTTGCATCCTTTTTTTGCATCCTCTGTAGCCAAGAGGAAGGATGGTGACACGCTTGATGGTGCCCAGAGCACGGCCTGTGTTCCGTGGCAATGTCCAGGCTCAGCTGAGCTGGGTGGAGCAGTCAGGCAAGAGCCAGGAACCCACCTCGGGCAGGGCAACTGGAGCTTCAGGTCCTGCTACACGTTGCCTTCTTGGCTGCGTTCTTTAAAAGTTCCCTTTGGGCAATACTGGATCCCCTCCCTGCCCTCTGACAGGACTGGTGCTGCTCTACCCCAGCCCTGCGAGTGCAGCCCATCAGCCACCTTGGCTTTCAAGTAAAATATGATCATCTCCCTTTGCTGAATTGAGGGTCGGTGTTCTCTCCTCTCCTCTCCTGCTCAGCCACACTGATGGAGAGGGGGATTTGTTCTCATGCTATCAATGCCCAGTCTTGGGAGACTTTGCTCTGCCCAAAACAGGGCACATCTACCCCTGGAGCACAGCAGAGGAACACCGAAGTACTGTCTGGCAGAGGAAGCTCCATCAGCAGGACACCCACTCCCATTCTTGGATGCTCCTGGGAGAGGTGCCACATGTTCCACGTTGACAGGCCTGCACAACTGTGGGGCTTTTTTCTTTCCCTCCTGGGCTATGTCTAATTGAATTTGTATAGTAGGGGTTTTTAATAGAGACTGTGCCACTGCTCTGGAACACCCGCTCCTACAATTTATCCTTTCAATTTATATGTTGCCAAGGAGCTGTGCTAACCCTCGCCTCTTAAAGGGTGAAAATCCTTTCTGCTGTTGAAAATTGACTGTGTGCAAGTCTCTGAGGACCAGCACTGGCTTGTGCCATGCACCAAATAGGAGCAGTGGTCTGAGTCTGCTTTGTAAATCAGGTCACTGACATTAGCAAGGCAAGAACAGCAAACAACCCGGTGCTATTGTCCCATCTGTGCTCAGAGGAGACCCGAAACGGTACCAGCAGAAGGGCTGCAGGGAGAGAACAAGGTGTCTTGGCAAACCTGTGTGTATGTAACAGTCAAGAGAAGTCTTTGTTTTCAGCAGGTTGTTTTCCATCGCTCTCATGTAGCCATCGGTGTAATTGTAGCATCCAGGGTGCTCAGAGAGATAATGCCCGAGAGTAACAGCTAATGGGGAAGGGTGGGAGAGAGAAGATGAACAACTTTTGATTGCTGCCATATGCTTTAAATCCCTTCAGCTCTCTTGCTATAGCCAAAGTGAGGAATTCTTTTTTCATTGGCAATTTTAATGCTGTTTTGAAAGAGCCGGATTAGCAAAGCCAAGGAAGTAACTGCCTGCCCAGCCCTGGGATGCCTTCCTGCTCCTGCCTGCACTCATCAACTCTCCCTGCCAACTTCAGGCACCTTCCTGGTTTTACCATCTTGATCAAATCAAAGAATGGAGAGTCCTTTGCTTTGAACAAAGACCACGAGATAAACCCAGGTGTTGTTCTTCAGATCTCAATGTGTTCCTGGACTGCTGGAGAGCATCCACTGAGAGGGAGGAGATGGATCACAGCCCATGGGGGAGAGGGCAGTGTCTGAACCTGCTGCACTGGTTTGAGCATCCTGCAGTCCCCCTGCCCTGGCCAGTGGAGGCTGAAGATGATTTTTTCAGTCAGGGCACTGCTGGGGATGGAGGGGGGACAGACTTGGCAAAGCCATGATCCTGTTAGCTCTGATCACTAAAGGTCATGAGGTGGCTCCGTCTGTCAGGGGGAGGAAATGAACTCTGGTATCTTCAGCAAACTAATTTCAGGCTTGTACTGATTCCCCTTTCAGTTTAATTTAATCATCTTTGGTGTCTGATTCTACAAACACGGCTTTGTACTGCTAAACCTTTGCCGCATACTAGCAGAGAGGCAGCTGGAATTTGAATTTGATTTTGACTATAGTGAGAAACCTTATATTTAGCACTTGGCAAATCTCTCGAATGCAGGAGCACATCAGTTTATAAATGCAGGTTGCTTTGATAAGTGTAATTTTGGAGGCTTAAGTATGAGAGAGAGAATATAGGCTGGGTACTGATACTCGTAAAGGAGCAATAGAAAAGTATTCTACCAGGTGATTGGAATTACCTTACTCTACAATATCAGCCTACCTAGAATTTGCTGCAAAGGATTGTTTGTAATAGAAAAATGCTTTGGGTTACAAAGTAATTCCAGTGGAGTCTTTTGCAGCCTGCAATGTAAGGGTCAGGTACAGAAACACATTCTCTCAGGTGAAGGGACCAACAACAGCCAAGAATGGCCAGAGCTGGACTGACCCAAGGATGTGATGCAGACCAGGACAAGAAGACAAACTGAAATGGCAGTGGGATAAACTGCCTGCTTTCATCCCTCTTCTCTGTTGGACAAAACTCCTGCTGGCTTCTTTGCCATGTAGGATGCCAAACTAAGAGTCACTCTTGGCATTAAAACACGTGTAGGATGCAGGGTTTTGCCATATGTTCTAACAAAAGCAAGTATTTTAGTTTGCAGCTTGGGGCTGGAGCTGGAGGCGTTCCCAGTGATTGCCTCTTCTGAGAGCTCGTGTCCCTTTGGAACCTGTCCTGTTTCAAAAGGAGCCACCTCTGATCGGCTTCGCAGCAGCTCCCACAGGCACATGGACCCAACTGCACCACTGTAAATTCTGGGGTGCTCCCTGGACATCCCTGGGGCCTGGTTTTTTTTTGGAGTTGCTGTTAGAGGGAGGAGTGCTTGGCACCTGCAGCATGGGGAGCAAGGGCTTTTAGCAGCTAGGAGGCACATCTGTGGGCTTATTTCTTCCCGAGAAAGACTTTGATTTTTAGAGAGAGGGTTCCCTTTGCATAGCAAAAGTGATTGCTTCCAGAACTTACGAGTGCATGGTTTTGAGGAGCTCAGGTTCTGCTCCCAGCAGAAAGAGAGAAAAACTAAGGCAGTAGCAGTGACTTTGCTCTTCATATTTGCCTGGGCAGAACAGAAAATGGAGCTTGAATGGAAATATTATCACGGGTGTAGTGGGCATGATAACGGAGCGTTCATAGCCTCCCAAAAAGCAGTAAGGTGAAGAGGTGACCCTTCCTATCGCTTCTGCCAGCTTCTGGCTTCCCAGAAATACCCCATCACTTTGATTTATTGACGTGCTGGGGAAAGGCAGTTAATTTTTACAATCAGCCAACCCTGTGAGTTCAGATGTTCTGGAACAAAACTGAAAATGGAGCCTCCCCACCCCACGTGTGTGAGGAAGGACCAATATTTTCAAAGCGCTATTGTTAGATGGTGCTCTGGGAGCTCAGCTCTGGCGGTTGCTCATTCTCTGCTTTGGGGCTGTGGCTGCCTCTGCCCAGATGTAACTCCTCGGGGAGCTTCACCAGGAGATCTCCACAACTGCAGGGCTTGGTCTGTGCTACTCCCCAAGCCCGGAAGACCCAACTTGGAAGCTTGAGCACACAGGCCTCTTCCACAGCCTCTCGTCAAAAGGTTATCGCCCACTGTCAGAGCTCCTTCCAGCCTGGGATTCCTTCTGCTCCCCAACCCACCACATCACTGTAGCCCAGCGAGCACTGGAGACCCTGCAAGGATTATTTTGGCACCATGGCTAGAGCGAGAGCACGAGAGATTTGGTGCCTTCCAGCTTCTGCTCTTTGGGCCCATGGCTCCTGCGGCAGGAGCTGGTTTGTCTCCTGGTGAAGAGCTGAGCGCAGGCCAGTTGGCAGCGCCTGTGCAGGGACGCCATGCTCTGAGCAGAGCCGGGATTGATGCACGGCGTGGCTAAAACAGATTGACAGATTTGCAGAGAGCAACTTTCATGCGTCCCATATGTTGCTTAGCTTCCTCTGGGTGACTTAAGAGAGGCGAAAAGATCTTCTGCTGGAGAAGAATGAGAGTATTTGTATACTTGGCCATTTTTAAGTGTCTCTTTTTTCCCCTCTAGCTTGACCTGATGTGGTCAAAAAGAAAAAACGTTACCAGTTAATCATTCTGGAAGTGTGCACAGATGTATTAAATAAGTATTGTTTCCTGTTGCCCTAACAGCAGGCACAGGAAAGTTCCCAAAATTGTCAAGAGGTTCTGCTCTCTAAGAATTGCAGCCCTGACTAAGATTATCAAAGATGCAATGCTGCTAAAGGGCACAGTAAGTGCTGGGGCACTCTGATTTCCACTTGAACTTTTGGCTTGTTACCTATAGCAGAACTTCCCAGGAAGTATGAAATGTAACCTTGAGGTCAAACAAGAACTTTTTGGAGCAATGCTATTTTTACTTCTCTCTGATTCAAGTAGGCAAACACGTGCAGTGCAGACCATCAGTCCTGATGATGTGCCATTGTTTAATACTGAAAAAATGCACATTTGATCTAGTTTGCATTTCCTAAAAACTGTGTTATTGATTTGACAATACATTTTTCCTCAGAAAAAAAAAAATCTTCAGTTATTTATTCATTCTTGCCCCTTGGAGAGCTCGCTACCATCTGTTTTTCTTGGCTTTGCATTACCTTTTTTTTTCCACTTGTTCTTTTCCCACTGTGCACCACTGAAGGACTATACTATACATTATCTCATAGCCAAATTATGCAGGGTATTGTAAACATGCTGTAAACTTTGCCAGCTGCAAAGTCAAGGGCTCTGAGAGATCTTGCTTAGCACTGGAAATGATCTTTGAAGAAAGAAGGCAGCCTTTCAGAAGCAGATTTACAGGGCAGCGTGACACAAAAGTGTAAAATGCTTTTGCAAAATGCTAGGGGGAAGAAAAGGAGCAAATGAATTTGTTCATGGATCCCTATAACTTTATCACAGAGGCCACGGAGTCCCTGAACCAGTACCTGCTCAGCACCCACTGATAAGACACAGCAGGGCTCCTGTGTCCTGACGCCGGGACCTGCAGGCTCTGGCAGGTGGGAACAGGGATTTGAGCCTGACAAAGTTCCACACTGCCATCCTTTCAGGCAGGACAGGACCATGCTCAGGGCACATCACAGAACTGAAGCTCCTGCATGGTCCCAGAGTTTTCCCCAGAGTTGGAGCAGCCGTGTCCTGCAACCAGTGTCCTGGGAAGATGCAAACTGCAGAGCATCTTGTGTTCTGCCTTGCAGGGTTGGGGCCCATTGCTGCCCTCAGAAATAGGAGCTGAAGGGGAAGAATCACAGGTGTGTGAGGATAAGTCTGTGTCAATATCCCTAGTTATAGATCTTTGATCATTCAACAATAAGAATGTTGGCAGGAGCAATACCAGGCATACCAGAAATCATGCCTCAAAAATATGCAATAACTTTAAAACCCCCTTTATGAAATTTATCTCTTTGTCTGTCTTCTGGTGTCTGATCTCGGTGCAGTGAAGGTCAGGCTTTCATCCCACGGTACACTTCCCAAAAGGGCAGGTATCTCTGTGGGAGATACCACTCGAGCCTAGGAACGGGGAGTGCAGGAGGGAGGACTAAGCAGCATGGAAATAGAGGTTACTGTCACCCTTGCTAATAGAGAGGCAGGCCATGGGGCTGTACAGATGCACTCCCAAATTCCTTGAAGAGGACTGAAAAGCGATGTGGATTATAGGACCACAGGGAAGAGCCCTTTTTAGTGGATGGTGGGCATGTAAAATACGTGTATGGGCTGATGATACACGCACAGCCCTCAGTGAAAGGCAGCTGTCTACATTTGCTAAAAATTCATAATGAATGCTTTTGTACTCGGATTTTGACTGACAAGGAAAGCAAAGGCATCTTAAGTTTAGAGGAGATTTGAGGTGTAGTTATGAGAGTAACTGGTCTGGAGTTAACCAGAGGAGTGGCCCTTAAACAGCATTTTGGAAAGAGGCCAGGGGCTGCATGGGAGCACGTGGTGCTTGGGTTGGCACAGGCCCACTCCACCCAGCATCCTTCAGCCATCCTCCCTGTGCAACAGCTCAAGACCTTAAAAGGCTGCTGCCACCAAGATGAATGGCTGGACAGGGCGTTCGTCTGCATTATTTAGGGAATTCAAACCTGTCTTTTTAATTATTCCAGCAATACTTCATCTTCCTCTCCAACTGTTAGCGAAAAGGATCACCAGTTCAGTCGTACTTACATAATGTGGCTGTGAATATCCTATGACTTATTGGCCTGTCCCTGCTCTTTTTACAGGGTTAAGAGCTTAAGGGCAAAGAATTGCTTGGCTGGGTAAGATGTATTTCTTTTTGCAAGGGATGGATGATGTTTTTCCAGCCCTGGAAGTATTCTTGTGAAAGTTATTTCTTCTCTACGGAGTCTTTTATTACTATTACGGGCTTATGTTCATAGGCTTGCACTCTCATTAAGGGGCACAGATTTAAATAAGGGGCTTTAATCAACAATTTTCATCATGATTTAAATCAGCTAGCAGGAAACACAAAATTGATTATTTAAATTAATCTTGTTCTTCATTTGTACTTTTAAATTATTTTCTTAAGGAACAACTGATACTTCCTCACCGGAGCCTGGTACTCTTTTTTCACTTATGAAAATATGGATATGCTATTACCATATTTATTTAAGAATCTGCATATTAAGTCTAAAGTTACTTAACAATTTTCATTTATGTACCAAACTGATGCCTGACACCTCTACTGCATGACTTAATGTTTGTGTTAAGGTGCACTGCAGAAAAAAGTAACATACATTAGTTACTGTGCTCTAATGTAAATCACATGCTAATCTTACATATGATGGACAGATGGGGCAAGGGGAAGAACACAGTTATCAAAACTGATTCTGCATTTGAAATGGACATTTTGAACACAGGAAATATTACCTCTTTGACAGCAGGCTGGGGTGTTCCTAATCACCAAATCCTTTTAAAGACTCAGATGGGGGAAAGTGCAATCTCCTGTTCCCTCTTTGGTTTCAATCCCCGATGGTTTTCTCAAGTTGGAGTGAACCGAAGGGAAGAACATCTTCCTGTGCATCCTGAGAAGAAATGGGTCTGTAGGGAATGGGCTTAGAGTCTCAAGAATCTCCTGATCCAGTTGGTTCAGCAAACACTTCAGCCACTGCAGAGGCTTGGCTTAATCTAAAATTTGTGGAGGTTAATTGCTATTTATTACAGTATTACAGTGAAATTTAGGCCATAATGTTTAGTGCCACTGATTCAGGTTTTAAATTAAAATTATCAAATTTTAAACATATAATGATAAATTTAAAAAAATAACCCTATGCTCTGTTTTTTCTGGCAAAAGGATATTTTACATTTTTATCTGCCTTTCATTTGCATCAAGTCTAGCTCAGGGCAGCCGCAATGACTTGAGGAGCCATATTTCTGATTCATACCATTGTGTTAAAGAAGGCAAAAGCAAAATGAACCTTTTTTGAAAAGCTTTGGGGTAGATCTGTGCATATAAACATCTGTTTTTCAGATTGAAGGGATCAGATAGTCAAATTCATCCTTTAGGTAATTCAGCTGACTTCAGTGCAGAAACTAATGTCCAAGTTAGAGACCTGGTTTCTTGTTGGCTTCAACCATGAAGACAGAGAGTCCAGGGCTCTCTGGGAATACACAGGATGGGATTTTCCTATGCTGATGGATGCATCAACATCCTTTCAATGTGCATCTCAGCAGGTTCCTGTTACTGAACCTCTGTGCCACCCCTTCTCCCAGCACCTAATGGGATATGGAGGGGTTATTGCTCCCTCCCTCCCTCCCTCGTCACTCCTGGAATGGTGCAGTGCCTCTCTCCTGGTGCTGTAGTTTGGCAGCCATCAGCCCATTTTGCCAATTCACTGAGACAGTTTCCTTCAGCTCACACTTGAGACTAAAGACAAAACAGCAAAGGCTTGATTTCTTTTTGTTCCCCTGCCAGAAGCCATATGTACCATGCCAAGATGTGACATGCAACACCTTGCATTACAGACACACATCACTCATGCTGACTCAGAGAAGGGAAACCCTCACTGCCTTGTCCCACATTATTTCTGGTCTGATGCACCAGGGAAAGGGTTCAGCTTTGTGGTGAGGTTTAAACCGAAGTTGCTGGGGTTTTTTCCTTAAAGTTTTAGCCTGACTTGGGGTTTTTGGGGGAAGGTTTGGGTTGTTTGGGATTTTTACCAGAAGCCTAAATGTTCTTCAGTAGCCGCTGATTCCAAATGATGCTTCTGGCTGCAAAACCCACTGCAAAGAAATGGAAACCAGGAGCAACAGAGTGACTTCAACAGTGGTACCCACTCAGGGTGACCCCCAGCCAGCCTGCCTCTGAATTTCTCATCTAGGAGGTCAAAATTATGGTCCAGGCCTTTTGAATAACTTTATGCCGTATTTTGGGCTGTGTTTGTCTGTGCCCAATGTCCCTCCCAGGAAGCAGAGTGCCCCTCGCTGTGCTGGCGCTGCCCCACCGGTGCCACGGGCAAGTGCTGAGGCTGGAGCAGCAGCTTTGCCATCCCAGCAAACACTGACACCGTGTGCTGTCAGGAGCCAAGGGAGCTCCTTTCATCTCACAGCATTATGCAGAGCAGTGATTGAGGGGAGCATAAAGAAGGTAGAAGCAAACACTCCGGGTAATGGAAGAGCACATTTCTGATGGATTTTGTTGTTGTTGTTGTCGTTAGTGCAGGGTTTTTCATATGTTCAAAAACCTATTTAGACCTCAGGTGCCTTAGTGCCATGAGAGCCTCAGCCTCTGCACCTCCCTCTGCCTGGCACAGCACATCCACCCCACACAGCTCCAATGCACCTTTATCTTCAAGCTGTTCCTGTCGAATCCTCTCTGCTCCTGCCATACAGAGCGCATGTTAATGCAGACGGCATCAAAGAAACTAGAAATGATGTGCAATTCAACATCATTAAGTATGAAATCACTCCTCTCCCATGCAGGGCTATATCAATCAAGTTGGCTTTGGGTCTTTTCTTCCCAGAGAGCTTCTGCTGCAGGTGCCTCTGAAAAGCACTTCCCTGTCCGTGCTCCGTGTTTCCTGACAGGGATGGTTTATGGTCATCCATGAGCACAACCATCATCTCCCTACTGATTCAGCATGTGGAAGGATGGGTACATACTCTTATTAAAGGCAATCTTAATCTTTCTTATGGAACATTTTATAAAAATGTAGGCTTAGAGCAGCTTTCAGAGGCAGCCACAAATTGCCAGCAGTAATACACCAAAATTAGGTGGGATAGATGGGGTTTGTGTGTTGTTGTCCTCTGATTGCTTCCTTCCATCACTTGCCTCAACCAGATTTGTTCCTTAGCACCTGGCCATAGTCTGGGGACAGCTTACAGATAACAAAACATGTTGGCACAGTTGCTTTTATTATATATACATATATATATATGTAATAACTGAGGTCCAAGAGCAAAAGGAAGTGGGTGGGTGGATGTAGGGGCATGGGGGTGGATGGTTGCAGAGTTGGGGTGTAGTTGGATGGACGTGGATAGGAGTGTGGATTGGTATATGGGCAGGTGGATGTATTGGTGGAGGGGTGCATGAATTGGGTGTGGGTGGTTTGATATATGGGTGCACGGGTGGGTGCATGCATGCGTGCAGTGGTTGGTGCATGAATGGGTGGATGTGCAGGTGCCGTGGCTGGTGCAGGAACAGGTGTGTGGGTGCGCAAGTGCATGAGTTGATGCAGGAATAGGTGGGTGATGTATGGGTGCATGCATGCATGGGTACGCACACACGTTGGTGCACGCATGGGTGGAGGGGTGCATTGGCTGGTGCAGGCACGGCCGTGTGGGTGCGCAGGTGCCTCGGCTGGTGCAGGAATGGGCGTGTGGGTGTGCAGGTGCATGAGTTGATGCAGGAATAGGTGGGTGATGTATGAGTGCACGGGTGGGTGCACAAGTCGGTGCGCGCACGAGCGGAGGGGTGCACGGGTGCCTTGGTCGCTGCAGGCACGGCTGTGTGGGTGCGCAGGTGCCTTGGCTGGTGCAGACACGGGTGGGCGCCCGGCGCGGCGGCGGCGCGCAGGGCGGGTGGTCGGACAGACAAAGCCCCGGGGCAGATGTCAGGGCAGGTGCGCAGCTGCCGCTCCCCGCTCGCCGGCAC